>OY292408.1:6633677-7101177 GCA_958496275.1 Zele albiditarsus
AAGTTCGAAAAGCCGACTTTATCCTATTCTAGAAGAAATTTTTTACTTGGTATGTTCCTTGGTATGTAACGTGTACTATTTCTTCCCTATTCTTCTATCACTTACATGAATATTTTGTTTGTAGTTCTAATATAAAACCTGTAAATTGTAGTAAAAAAAAAGAGATATTTCTCATTTCAAACAAATTGTTCTTTCATTTTTCAGAAAGTGTTATGAGTTCATGGAAGGACGCGACGATCGACGAGGGACAGAAAACCATAAAAGCATGGCTACAACATGCCAACGATCTCATCCCTAAAAGTAATAGTAAGGTCGAATTTTAAAAAGAAATATAAATAATTATATTTAACAATTCCGTATTTAATGTAACAAATTTTCTATTTTTATTACAGAATAAAAATATCAACGACAATTGGAATGCAGTATCAGCACGAATTTCCGTTCTAATACAAAGGCGCCGTACACTCAGACGTCTCGTTATCTTTCTTTGTTTTAACTTTCGTACATGATGTACAATACAGCCAACATAACTGCACTCGCAAATATATTTTTTTTTTTTTCAAAAATCAAAAATGCTACAAAAATATTTCAGTTTTTCAGAGTTTAAATAAGATTTTTAAGTTTGTTTCTTGTTGTATAAAAGGAAAAATAAGCCTAAACAAAATGAAAATAAATAATAAAGCTTTATTTTCTGTTAACCTTTCATTTAATTGTAAAAAAAAGCGTGGATAAAAATCGTCTGAAAGGTCTCTAACAGATATCTGTTTCAAGATATCAAAAAGACATCATATTCATGATATCTATTTTGTCTCTTAAATCGATCTCTAAAAGTTAACTGATTTCCATAACCTTTAGATATCTCAAAAGATATCGTACAGATATTCAAAAATGACGCATAAGAGAACATATCGATATATTTAAGATAATATTTGGGATCTTCTTGAAGATATCGGACTTTCGAACGTGATAGCTTTCAAAAACTTCGTCCAAGGAATTATAAATTACTACGTTCCCTTACAACATGCTGTTTAGATGTATGAATTATTAAGTTAAAGTCCGATTTCATTCTCACTCTGGCCCAAGGTAACATGCTTGTATATTTAAGATCTGCTTCATTCGATTTACTTGCGCCACGAAAATTATAATATAACTCTACTGCTTGTCAAGTTCTTTTTTACATTCACATGTAAAATGCAAAAAAATATATGATCCAAAGATTCGTTCCCACATCACGTGCCCATTTGCAAAATAATTATCAAACAAATTTACATTTCCATTAATTTTTTTTTTCTTTTCGATTACAAGCAAAAATGATAATCCTTGCAATCATAATGATAATCCGATTGAATCACCGAAATGCACAAAAATCCATATTACGGAGAGTATTACTAAGTTGATTTATTTTCTGGCATATCCACTGGACTATAAATCACGAATTACAATTTCTTTTTGTTATCTTTGATCATTTATATTCAATCATAATAAGAAACAAACATGATTAAATTTTGTCGTATTTACAATTAACGAAACTGTGCTGAAATTATTGTCATTTTTATTTCTCCTCCTATTTTCTTTTCCCGCATCGAAATTGCAGTCAACTTTATTCGCTGGTGTACGACTGTGTCTCACATACGCGTGCGCGAATAGGTGGGTGGATATGAATGAGTACGCTAATGTGGACCATAACTTTTTGCCACATCAATATGAATGATGTAAATGGCCGGCACAATGCCAGGATTCAATCTTTACATAAACAAAAATATCAAGTGAAGCACAATTTCAATACCGACCGCCGACATCATTATTATCATTGGAAATATGAATAAAATCATCAATATAACGTATTTAGAATTAGAAATATACTGATTTTCCGGTGCAGTGAGATCACAAAAAAAATAACGTTTCATTTATATATCAAATGCCCAAGTGCTATCCGGGTTATGTACGAGCTCAGCGGAGTAAAAAATCGTTTTTTTAGTGCAAACGTGAGGGTGGAATAAAAGTGAAAATTTTGAAGAGACAGGAAACATTCAAAGACGTTTGCGTACGTTTATATTGCAATCTTCATGAATTTTCACCAAAAATGATCACAGAGGTACACATAACCTAATTTCGATGAGAAGTCAATACCAAATATCTACCTTTATATACCAAATGCATACCAAATAATTATATATATATTTATAGCATATATATGCAGTTGTACTTTATTTATTTAGGCTGGGTTTTTCATTCGAGGACTAAGGCCCGTTTTTATGAAGGATAATCCCGATTAGCTAATCCTGACGAGCAATGGCGGCTGAGATTAAGTTCCCCCACCGAAGTCTGAAACTGAAGCGCCGCACAATGGCGTTCTTCGCCACTACAGTTTGAAGCCTCTTCGAGTGCAGCGAGTTTATCCTAACCTCAAATATGTTAATTCTCATTATTGAGTATTATAAACAGAAGTACCCAAAATCGTCCAACGCGCAGCTAGGGGAACCAGGGGCGATAGGAGAAGGGACTCAAGGTGGGAGAACTTAATTTCAGCCGCCATTGTTTGTCAGGATTAGCTAATCGGGGTTATCCTTCACAAAGTCGGAGGAGAATTGGGGAACGTTCATTCGACCCTACAATAGATATATATCGGCCATTCCTACTCCGCACGCACTAGGACCCGTTAATATATAAACCCTTTTTGATTTATCAATTTTACTTATTAAACACATGTATCTAATAAATGAATTGACAGATGAGAGTGTTGACGACAACTTCAAAATCATCATCAATAACTCTTAAGTCAAGCAGCAGCTCAACACGTATTCATTCGATATCAATAGTATCAGAAGTCAAATTCACTACATTGAATTCTGAAACTCTCATACACGTTGCAATTATTCAATTGAATCGATCAAATAATGAAGCAATCAATTAAATAATCCAATTATTGATCGTTGAAAATCAATCCGATTAATTCAGAATAAACATTGAGAATTATAATGAATTATCGACATAAATGATCACGACATTAACTGTAATCATCTATTGTGAAATGTTCACTCATTTCAGTGAAGTGTTTTCAATCAATAAAGTTCATCAAATAAATCAACTCTTTAACTCATTGTTACATCCCCGCATCGTCTTTACAGCTGTTCTACTGTTACGTCCCCGTATCATCTTTACAGCTGTTCTACCAACTGATACCTACCTTACCATAAGCGGAAGTACGACGATAAAATAGATTCATGTACAACCTACCTCACACACATTTTTTCCATAAACTAATAAACTTATGTAGAAATACGAAATATACACATATATAGATATACACTACATCTCAGAAAACACTACCAAGACCAAACTAGCAAACGAAGTTATAAATTCAAGTATATATGTAATTAACAGAAACTAAGAAGGAATACATATATAATTAACACGAACTAGTAAATATATTACAACCATCATTAATATAGTCTAGACCCATTAAGTAATTAATACATGAGTAACAATTGTAATAAATTACCAATATCATAAATCACCAACCAATACCAACATAATTAATTCATAGGAAATTTATGCATAAATGACATCATTAACCAGTAACGTAAACTACTCATTTACGCATAAATTACATCAACAAAATAATACAAATTAAGCATAACTAATCTACACATAAACTAAAACGATAAGCGATAAACAATATACTATAAAACAAGGGTGGAAATGAATCAACCCATGATAATAACGCTACCCATGCAGCTGAATCAATAAGTTCCCCTCGGAACGCATAGATTAATATAGGAAATAAGATAACAATACACTTCTCGTGGGAATGTATAGATTAATATAGACACTAAGATAACAATAAGTTCTTCGGGAATGCATGTTTTATTAAAGAAAATAAGATAGCCAAGATTCCCAAGAGCCATTATCTAATCCTGAGAAACCGCGGACCCACAAACAAGATCACGCTATTTGCGATTGGGGACTCACGTCCAATCGCGTAGCACCAATAAAAACTTGCGGGTCCAGCGCAAAGACGCCTGACTCAATCACCCCCTCTTCCTTAAAAAACACACGTCAACGAACACTATAAAAAGTATCGCGCACAAGTAAACGCTTTCATTATTGCTCATCCAATTCGTCAAGACGCACTAGTCATTCGACTCGACAAGATTCAGTCTCTCATTATCCTTATTTCATTTCGTAAAGACTTATTCAATTCGTCAAGGCTCTTTATATTCAATTCAATTCGGCAAGACTCTTATTCAGTCTCATTCTAATTCATTTGAACTCTCAGTCTCATTCACTGCAAGAATTTCTCAAACCAACTAACTCAATCAAAGAACATCGAACTCGCGTTTCTTCCTAAGAACATTCAAACTTAAATCAGAACCTCCAGAAGAAACCAGTCATTAACTCTTCAAACGTAATTGCTCTTGAGAATTTGAGGCATAAGCCTATAATATAAAAGCAGTGTATAAACTAAGTGTAACATCAGTGTAAAACCAGTAACACTAATAAATATATTAATTATAAACTACAACATCGACTCTGAGAATCTTCTTCAAATTCACCCGCGCATAGCTGGTTTGATCATCCGAACATATACCTATATATGTTAGAGTTGCGAGGGACAGTCGGTAAGCGAAGAGAGTGACTAACTAAGACTCGCACCGACCAGTGGCATCCTGGTCAACATCGCCTCTACATTCACATTCACTTCCAACTTGGAAAATACCTACGACCTGTCCCCGGGACGTAACATCATTCTGATGATCACACATCCTTTACCAAACTCTTCAGCTGCGAGTCGCGGTAGCGAGCAACGATCCTTCTACCTATTCGGACAATAATTCAAAATCTCATTGTAATATATTCAATATTCCAAACATTATAATATATGTAATATATCTATCAGAACGTGAGAATCCTTCCTTCAAGGACGCGTATCAACTAACAATCCATTAATCATTTAATAAATCAAATAATTGACGATAATTATTCCTCTCGTTTTGTGGACTTTTTTGAGTTCAGCACGCAAGTTGCAACCGACTTTACATCCAGGTCGTAACAGTATGTTGAGCTTGTTGAGAAGCTTGAAATAAGATACAATTGAGATCCTCGAATATTCTAGCAAAGATTGACCTCAATATAAACGTTATTGCGAACACTTGATTATTGGTAATGTTCTTCACTCTTCATTATTCTACCTTTGTGACGGCTCTGCCAATAGTACAGCGACGCTGAGGTATGCGCCAGTAGCGCCAACAATTTGAGCCAACCGAGGATTAAACCGCGAAAGCAAGTGCTGGCACCTAGGGTCGGCGGAGTCAACGCATTATCAGCACGTAAATAATCATTGTTAAAGTGGAAAAGGATAAACGAAAGCATAATAGTCGAACAAGTCTAATTAAATAAATAACGATAAACGTATATAATTTGTGGTAGTATTTTGGTAAATCTAGCACCCAGCATACTACACTTTCTTGAATATTGCGCAGAGGCATGTGCGCAGTAACCTATATTGAAAGATAAAATTGACCTCAATATCACGCACGCGGTAGAAAGCAATGATTGAAAACTAGTCATGAAAATTAATGAGAACCACGTGTTTACGTATTTCATGATGTCATATTATTAACCTCACTTTTGGCTCAAGGTAATAATATATTGTTGGTGATTTCCTTTTTTATTATTATATATCCAAAGGCATGACGGTTTATCACGACGAAGTGGAGATTGAGGATTTCGAGTACGACGAAGACGAGGAAATATATTTTTATCCTTGTCCATGCGGTGATCAATTTCAAATTTCTAAAGCAGATCTGATTACCGGTGAGGAAGACGCAACCTGCCCGTCCTGTTCACTTGTTGTCCGTGTTATTTATGATAAAATAGCTTACGCGTTACAACAGGAAGAAATTGAAACTACAAACAAAGAAGTGATCAAGGAGAAAGCGTAAGGCTTGTCTATCACATCATTAATCACTACGTTCTAACAACACAAATCTTTATTAATGTTTATCTTTCCAGATAAGTCACTACTGAAAACAATATAACACCCCTAATCAGGTGTGATATATCAACAAAAATGGCCGCGAGAGGCAGAGGAAGGGGTAAAGCTGCAACGGGTATGAATACAGAGCAATTTGGCTTTGCTAAAGGTGAACAATTGCTTCCAATTCTCCACCCACCACCAAAGTATCCGCCAATTGAAAACAAAGCACCAGAATTTTCATGCAGTACAGAACTCTCTTACTTAATTGAATTGAAACGTAGTTTTGCTGAAATGATGCAAGAATCAGCAAACAATGTTAAATTGAAAGTAATGGAACGTGATATTGAAAGATATTCAGACTGGTATAAAAAACTAACACCGCCAGAAATAAGTTACGATAAACGCTATGATTGGACATTGTTACCGAGTGAATTGAAACCGGTGGCGAAAAAGCGAACGAAACGTGTAGCTAAAAAAATTATTAAGAAACAGAAAATCGTGGATATTGATAAGAAACTTGAAGAGCTTGAGAAGAAAGAGACATTGCAAGAGAGTGATACTGAGGAGGTGGCCAAAGATGACGGAGAGGAAGAAGATAAAGAACAGGATGATAATGTGGAGGATGAAGAGGCAGAGGTTGATGAAGAAATGGACGATGGGACTGATTATGTTAATAATTATTTCGATAATGGTGAAGGTTATGACGAGGAAGACGATAATCTTGATGATGGTGCGGTTTATTGAATGAGTGTTTGAACATTTGAAAAGGAAAAAAATTTGATTGTTATATTCTTATCTGACACTTATATTATGCTACAACTTTATCGGATGAATGTTTTTTTTCTCAATGTATTGTAAGCACGAAATAATAAGGAAAGAGATGAACATTTAAGGAATTATTAATTATTATTACCAATCGAGTTAATTTTTCGAGTCACAGGAAGCGTCGGCGTGTCTTTATTACGAGTATTTCAATTTCTAATAATTAATAATAATATATAATATATATTTATATAATATGTATAGCCATAATCACTTTTTTTTTCTCATTCAATATTACAATAAATAACCCCTTCGGTTTTTCTTTTCTTGCAAATGTAATTGTTGCAGCAGAAGGAGAATGACAATAGTGGAATATGAAAAAAATGAGGCACATAAAATCATTATCTTAAAATCGGGATAAAAATTCCTCTATTAATTTGTTGTGCTAGAAAAAATTAAACCTGAATAATGTTGACTATTTTTTAGAAAACAAACAAAATTGGGCAGCTTCCAGTCTCCAGAGTATTCAATCTGTCACAATTAATTTCATTGATTTTGATGATCAATAATTTGCAAATAATCAAATTATAATGCTAAGTACGACAACAAATCGCTCGTTTTTATGCATTACACCATATAATAACGCGACCAACACTCAGTAGTTTTTTTTTTTTTTTTCATTTTTTATCAACGATATAACGGCGAGAAAAATCGTATCAAACGTAATGACTGCGAAAATGATTCAAAACTCAGTCGTGTTGATTAATTATTTTGTTTTTCTTTATTTAATTCTTTTTTTCACACCATGTTCCCGTTAACTGTTTTGCAAAATATGAGAAAATCTTCCATTTCTCAATGAGCTCTTCACGAAAGATTTCTCTCCTCGTTTTGCTGATCGAGTACATGATTATATTACCCTGCAGAAACAATTATCTTAAGGCTACACGAAATCATTTACGCAATCTGACTCCCTTGCTCTAGCACATTATGTCATCACATCTGGAACAATTAAAATATCAATAATACATGAATATATATTTTCATCAATATACACTAGATAAAAAGCAGCATCACTTGCTACAAACTTTCTTGCAATCAATGACGAAACCATAAATAAATAAATCAATTGAATGAGATTAATAATAAAAACTGCAAATTCGTTGTTACCCCCATCTTTAAACTCTGATAATATATCGTATAAACAATAAATCAACAATACATTTTTCATTACACAGTTTTTCATCCGTCGAATCCATTTTGATTCCTCGTATTTTGGCAAAACAGCTCGGTTTTTTGAATCGCATTCATCTAACCTCTATATATAACTTCGTTTGCATATTATATCGCCAATTACCCCCCCCCCCCCCCCCTCCGCCCCCAATTATCCTCTTAAATCATCATCAAATTCATTGTTTATATATCGTGTATAATCGTCGTATTGTAATATGGTCTATCTATTTATAATAGGCAATTATGGACTAAGGCGGGGATGCAAAAAGAAATCCCCAGGTTTTGCCTTTGTCAATTGGGATTTTTTTCTGTATTTAATCCAAAACGATTTACTTCATCTTACTTCGTTTTACCCAGTTAGTCATTAATTGTTTTCATTTAATTGTTTGTATTGTATTTTTCCGCACTCGTTCTTATTCTATCGATCCAGTTTATCTACTGCAAAAGATATTCCTCTCTCTCTCATTCTCTCACTGGTATTGTGTGAACGCATTTTGTCAACCGATCGCAGCATACCATTTAGTAAATCCCTTTGAATATCTATATCAAACTGGGATTGTCATTTCTACTGAGCAATTGATCCTAGAATTCAGAACGGTCTTCCTTTGATACTCGAATGACATAATTGTTCATTGGAAATAAGAACAAAAATCGTGACCAGCACGTACACGTCAGTCCGTTCTGAAACATCGAGGAACGATTAACGAGTCGTCCAGTATCATAGCAAAAATATTTTGAACATAAAATTGATAATTTCAATAGTCTCAAAATGCTACAAACGGGCTACTATTTGAATGAACAAAAAAGTAACGGATCACAATTTTTTTTTTCCTCTCCTTTGCTTCTATGTCAAATATTGTTTCTCAGAATCACGTACAAGACAATCGGTGCCTAAAAATCGGACGGGCAGTGTAAGCTTCGCGACGTGCATTCGTATGATGGTTCACTGTATATTTCAAATTGGAACAAATTGATTTATGAAAATTAAAATAGGTATGCCGCCCTCGAGTGTGAACCGAATTTTTTGTTCATTCTATTCCATATATGCGTTAAACTATAATGAAACTCGAGAGAGAGAGGGCACGATAGGATACAGTTGTTTTTTATTTTGTTAATTATCCCACATAATATACAAAAAAGAAAAAAGCTCGAGGGTATTGCCATGTACATATATATACATATATATATATATATATATATATATATGTGTGTATATAGTTCTCTGACAAATGGTAAATATTTACGAGGGATTGACTTTAATTCTTCTCTTCCGCAAAGATGCTGAATTCTACACGTTCATCAAGTTCCATCAGTCATTATATTTTAGTTTATTAGTTATGTTTGTTTGTTTTTTTTTCGACATTTTTGTTGTTTTTGTTTCGCTTAATTTTATTAATTTTCTTTTTAAAACTTTTTTCCATCGCTACAGTTGGTTAATTTTCTTTTTATGGACTTTGGACGTGGATTTTGGATGGAGTGTGGTGTACTGGTGTATCTGACGCGTGTGAGAAAAAAAAGTTCTTGATGTTCATCATAATCATTTGTCTCCTTCACCCTCAATTGATGTTATTATTCTCCATTGCTATTATTTTTGCCTATTCGAACACTCATTATTTCTTCCTTTCATCCGCATTATTCTTTCATCCAATAATCTCACTTTATGAAACACCAGCGAGGAAATTGTTTCCCTCGAAAAATTTTTTGCAATCATAACTAATAAATGAAAGTAATAAAAATATTTCACATAAAACGCGATGAAAAAAATATCACACGTGTTCCCACGGCGGAATGTCTCGGATATATATTATTCTCGCCCGGATGAGCGAATTGGATTGTTGACTACATCATCATTCACAAAAGCTCAGAAAAAATTCTATTTGGTAAAAATCAGTTGGCATCTCTATATCTTTCTCGTTAATTACAGCTGGCATATAATTAATGATCACTTCTTATTTTAACAATTAAGCCATGATCGGTTTAATGCTGTGTAAGTAAAAGGAATATAATGCATTATGCATTAAGAAACTTGAGACGGAATGTATGACATACAGCAATCAGCGCTAAGTCACATTCATTGCGGCAGCCATAATGATTTTGCATCAATAATAATGAACATCATCACATTTATATAATCCACTATTACCGCAAATCACTATCATAATCATATTTTTTTGCTTTTAATTTGCAATGCAATTCAATCGTTTTCACTCACATTTTCATTAGTGCAATGCTATCTATTTTAATTATCGATTAATTTTTTTTTTTTCACGACAATAAATCGACGACAATGTATATAATTCAGGCTTCAATCGCGTGGTTCTCTATTGAAAGTGTCGGATAAGTTCGTGATTAATTCATTCCTCGTTAAATAAGATGATAGAAGCTTTTGAGGAAAAGGGAATTTAAAAAAAGCCATTTTTTTTTCTTTCAACGAAAGCGCGATCATGAATTTATGTCATATGAAAAATGACAATTTATGTTATCATTATCATCGGCAATATCATATTCTCTCTCTTTCATTCTTCCCATTCGAGTGATGAATATATGAAGCAGCAATCTAAAATGCATGAAGCAGACGCAGACTATTCGTTAATTTTTTTTCCTTTTTGGTGTCTATTCGGTAGCGCGCGTGAAGCCTTTCAGCGAATGTTGTTATGTTATCGCTGTATTTGGTTTATCGCTCGCTCGCATTTTTCTCATTCATCTCCCTATCTTCTTTGTGCACAGTTTTCCAGCCATTTTGTTCTTTTCTCTTCACCTCGAAACTTTCGTTCATCATCCATTATGTTCCATAAATTAGATCATAGCCTCTAGCTTGGAAAACATTGCGGAATGCACAAGAATGAACTTTCTCTTTCTCCCTTTCGTCCTCTACCCCCCATATTCCTTTCTACTCTCACTCTCTTCTCGTTCTTAATCATCAAATCCCTGTGAATTTCGCAATTGGCGGCCCACAATAGTGTTCTAAGCTTGATTATCGGCACCGCCTTTACCCCAAAATTTGTCGAATCTATTGCGTGCCTTTTCGAGTACATCACTTGCAACCGAACGTTGCCCAGATCCAGGACTCAGGGCTGGCGCTTCCAAAACATGATAACCGGAACCACCAGCACCAGTGCCGCTGCTCGTTGGTGGTATTACAGCATCTTCAGCTTCGAGTACTCGATAACCACTTTGTACGTTAGCCCCACCTGGTGCTGTTGCAGTTACTGTTGTAGTTGTGCATGGCACAGTTGTTACATCTTTCTGACCTTGATCAAACTCGAAAATTGGATCGTCAAGACATCTCAGATTAGTGCCAGTAACGGGTTTTTTCGACGTATCCTTCGATGGTTCCTCCTTCACCCCTTCAATTCCAATACTCGGACCCTGAAGAAATTTAGGTAAAAAATGAGTGTTTGAATGTAGATTTTTAACCACGTTTAAATATGAATTCACAAATGTTTGAAGATTTGGAAATTACTTTATCAATTTGGGCTGGTGTTATACCCTGTACGTTGGTCGGCAACGGGCTGTCTCTTTCCGAGTCGAGATCTTTGTGACCATTCAGGCCCGTGTAACTCCCCAGGGAGACGCTTTCGCTCTCCGGTGATTTGTAACCCGATTGTTGTGATTGATGATGGGATTTGTGCAGGGCGGCCAGCTCCGGCGGTGCTGATTGTGGAGTTGAATGCAGTGATGACGTTGCTGCCCAAGTTTTGGCTTCGCTGTGCGGTCTGGTCAGCGGTTCGCCTAATCATAAAGTTTTTTAATAAAGAAATCATTGCTTTTGTATTCAAATACTATAGATAGAGCAGAGAAACGAGTTGAAATCGTGAAAAGCGAACATTGTGTAATCAATGCAATTCTGGTTCAATGAAAAATTGGAGCAAACAAATTCTAGCATACCCTCCCTCACGTTCTGAGTCACTGTGAATGTTTTTCCGGTATCTAGAGGTACTGTCCAATTCACTGGCTCCGGCGATCGCATGATCATTTGCTCTGGTGATTTCACTCGTGTCGGTTCCGGTGGACTTTTCACCACTGGTTCGTCGTCGAACCATGGACAACTGCTTATCACTGCTGTCGCTGCTGGTGCCGATACGGTGGCACTGTGCGACAGTGGGGTTGACGCTACGCTCGAATCGCCGCCCGTTGTATCGCCGCTGTTCACCTGTGGTTCGGCCGTCACTGGAATGACCAACGTTTGAAGCTTATTTGGCAGTTGTTTAGGTCTAAATCTGGTTGAATCACACGCGAGCTTGCTCGCCCTCGACGTTGATATATTTATATCCAAATTCTTTCACTGACTTGAATTATTTATTTTTTCAATTTTTTGATTCATGAGTGTTTTCGTTTGTAATATTTGTGGAGTGAAATTCGTTCTGTACTGTTGGGAATGGTCATCCAATTTTCATTGTTGCTAATACATACATGCGATCAGCCAGAAGCCGTGCAGCCAATAAAATCCAATATTTGTTAATCAACCAAATTGTTTCCATTAAAATGAATTTTACGTTTTGTTGTTTGTGAATGAAATTCAAAAAATTCATTGGCGTTAAATACGTCGAGTACGAGCAGCAGAATATTTGTTTCAAGCTGATACATTGAACTGTTATAATTTGTAAACGGCTTCTTCACGCTGTGTATTCAAGAGCCAATTCTTCTATTTTGATAGTTTTGCATAAAAACACATCACATTTATATATGTCAAATTACTACAACAGTGTAATCAAATCCGATCGAGGGTTTTCTGGCGTAGCCTCGTATCTCGCCAGAAAACCACCGAGATATATATGTATGTGTAAATTGGTGTATATATTTTCAATGTGTTCCAAACAATTATATGACATGAGTAGGTTTTATTTAGCAATTACAAATATAACAAAGATTCAAAGAACATCGATATCAATTCACAAGAAAACATTGCGAAGAAGTAGAGTGGCAGACAGATAGATAAACAGAAAAGGAAGAAAATAAGTGGATAAACCAGACGCTGTGTGACAAGAATGTGAAAAAAATCGAGTTCATTAAATGGATGAAGAACCTGTGTATGAGAGATTGATGGACATGGAGTGTTAAAGTATGGATAAGTGATGCGAGGAACTGTGAATACAAAGAAGCCTGATATTGCGTGATTGTCAAGATAAATCGTATCGGCTTCTTTGTAGATGATACAAGCAGTGGGAATATCGACAACTCTGAGAAGAAAAAAAATTTGCATACATATATATGTATAAGATGTATACACTAGCACGAAAAAACACACAGACACGCGACGGGGTGAAATAAATCTGTACCACGGATTCCAAATCTAATAGAGGAATAAAAATAATAAAACGGTCAAAAGCACTTATGAAATTTAGTATTTCGTTCTTTAATTTGCGTCATTAAAGCACCGTATCAATCAATAATCAATTTGATTTTCGAGCTATTTATACACTGAAAAAACCCACTGTCAACAAATTATTAATCATCATGCATTGATTTATCAGTATGATCGAAAATCAGACAGTCATCAAAAAAAAATAAATGAATAAATAAACAAAGTGAAACAAATAATTGCGGAAAACAATGAATATTTCTTTATTGTTATTGCGAAGACGATCACTCGGCGGACAGGACACGTCAAAAGCATGCTACTTACTAGCTTGCAGGACTGCATTAGTTCGGTACGATTGGTATCGATTGTTGGAGGATGATTTGGATGGGTCAGCAGCCGCGGATGTGGCCTTGGCCCTGGCTGCTCCTCGGGCTCGGTTCTGTGCATGGTTTGGCTTATTTACCCGCTCGGACTTCGAGCCCGAGGTTGCTGCCGCAGCAGTGGATGGTGAAGCTGACCTGGCAGAACGGGCGCTGACCGGGCCCGTGCCACCGGAGCCAGACCCGTCTATAGCGCTTCGATGAATTGTATTCTTAACCAAAGGGGCTTTTACTGCGCTTGTTGTATTTGATACATTGGTAGTAGGTTTCGCGTGATGATGAAGAGGGCGATGGGGGGGAGCAGTGGTCGCGAGGAAGGCTAAAACATATATGTCATTTGATGAGATGATGAGAGAGCCACTGGCCATTGTTCCTCGTTCCGGTTATTATTTACACACTGGAGTTAATTTTATTTTATTACTCACAATTTTGTTTTTTTGTTGTTTTTTTTTCATTGCATTGAATTGTATTTCCAATGTTCATGAGTGAATAGAAATTATTTGTGCTTGCCGGAACGCGAGGGACGTGATGACATGAAAATGAAATTTCGCGACTGAATTTCAAGGAAGATCTAGGAGTTGGTGTAATTAGTGATGAATCATGAAAAATGAGGAGAATGATATAAATAGAGATGGAGAGAGAAAGAGAGCTAGAGACAGAGAGTGCAAGAGACTCCTCAGAGTCTTCAATATTGACCCGAGCCACATGAGACATTCGAGAGTGCTCTCAACAAATAGAAACAAAATCTAATTTCATACACAGCCAAGAAAGGCATTGAAGCTTTCACATACGCGAGGCTTTTTTGTACATTGAAACATGAAATTTTTATTTAATGAGTTTGGGGAGATTAAAGTAACCGCGAACGGTCCAGCGGTTGCTCGACTGGCGGTCAAATTAGAACGTACGTTTGCGATGTACCCTTGGTGAGGGCCGTCTGTGAAGCGGAGTGGGCCCAGGCCCGGAAGGTGGCGGTGGTAATGGTGGTATGGGTGGTTCACACGTCGATGACGATATTTCCGGGGATTTTGAGATGTTAGAGGGCTCTCTTATGTTCCACCGGACCCGACCACCCGTCGCTGAAACACCCGCTCCGTAGGCTAATATTCAATTCTAATCCAACATCGTGTCCACGCTCGATCGAAGCGAATCATTTGTACACTTATAGATAGATATATGTTCATGTATTGAGTATTGTGTAATAATGTGTTAACTGAATAGGTTTCTTATTCATCGTGAAACTGAGAAATGATTGAAATACAATTCAGGACAATTTTCTCGAACTACTGAAGGTATCGACGCTATTCTTCTGCCATTCTAATAAGTGAAATTATACAATTTTAACTGAACAAGAAAATAAAGAATAGTTGAGAACACTTAAGACAAATCTATCATGCATTTTCCTAATTAACAAACGCCCACAGCAAACTCATTATATACCCACCACCCGAACAATTTCATAACAAAAAAATAAATGTCAAATTTACTTCCAAATTGTGAGTTCATTTTGTCATATCGAGCAGTGGGTGTCATTCACGTGAATAGATTCCTTTTTTTTTGTCTTCAATTGAACTTTTGTCTTCTTCCAATATTAATGGTACATTCTCGAACGAGCAGACGATTAGTCAAAAAATTCTAATAGATGTATAACGTTTCACACTATAACAACCATCATAAGTCAATCATATGCACGAAAATGCACATAAATATGCTCATATTTAATACTGTATAATATGACTATTATAAAAATGATGATAGTTGATATTGACAAGACAAGAAGAGTTGAAGAGAAAAAAAGAATGGGGAGTTGGTGTATTTTTGGCAATAGGTAGAGTCGTATTTTAACGCAATGGAGGTCGAGGTGGGATTTCAAGTCTTTGCGACGATCGATCGAGGCACGAACATATTTCACGTAAGTTCTACATATATATAAATTTATATATGTACGCATATAAGTACTTCGTAGAATGTAAAATCGACGTGAACCCATCACGTTTCAATGAGACGGGCATCAACGTCGATTATTGTTACTTACTCGGACGTGGATGCCTTTCAGGCTCACCGCTACGGTCCCTCGCCTCCTTATCTTTATGCTCTTTTTCTTTTTCCTATGCAAAATTGTTAATAGATAATATATATTCAAACGTGAAACAATGTATACAAAGGGCAAAGAAATCTTCTAAAATGAACAAGAATAATGAATGAAAAAAATTTACCTTCGCGTCTTTACTAACAGATGGTGTTCTTGGTGTTTGTCTCTTTGGTGATCTGCTCAATGGTCCAAGACTCTGCGAGCGTCCAGTACGTGGACTATTTTTTGGACTTGATTTTGGTCGTGGTTGTATTTCATCACGAATTTCTTTTGACTCATCACGACGACGTGGTACAACTGGCTCTAACTTCTCTCTCGTCGGGGAAGGTAGCAGTGCACCATCACCTATTTCATTACCAATTGAATATAAAAACATAAGACAAAAATCTGAAGTAGTGAACTTTATTTTGCAGAGTGAATTAATTCATCTCTCACCGATTCCGGTAGTACGATCTAAATGATGGCGAATCAAGAATTCCTTTCTTGCATGTGCGATAGCTTTCTCATTATCCTGCAATGGGATGAAAAAACATTCTTAGAGGAATCTTTCGTTATTTCCCTAAAATGTCATTCACTGTTATTGGTAATACTAACTGCTTTTATATCATCCTGGAGAATACCATAAATAGGTCGAGCTTGAACGGACGAGGGCCTCCCCGCTGGCGGCATTGTATTCATGATTGGTGCAACTTTCCTCGTATTTTCCTTTTCCTTTTCCTCTTTTGTCACCGATCTGTGAACGCAGATCAGAATATCCAATAAGAAAATATTGATCACGACAATGAGGTATGTAAACAACGTGAATAAAAAGGACGACGGGGAGACTACGACAGGACCCGAGTGAGTGTTGGATAAATTGTCTTGACAATCACACAATAAAATATCACTGCAGTTTTATACCAGTGCATATTGGGTGAATAAATTAGTATGAATAATCACAAAGACACAAACGGAAAACATTTTTTTTTTCTCTAAATCAATTTATAAATGAAACTTCCAAGAATCGTTTGTGTACTGGCCTGGCAAGGGACAAAGCGTTGAGCGCATGATTACAGGATACGCGTTTCCAAAGCGATGCTTCTTCCTCGGACGCCAAACCGCTACCCCAGTCGCGATGCTGATGAAACGAAAACCAAACAGCGTTTCATTCCAATGATGAATATGATCAAAAATAGTTTGATGCCCTCGTGCAATTTTTGAGCATGCCAATGAAGTAAAATATGAATTTATCATTGAGAAAAGAGAGAGAAAAAATTTTAACCTTCGTTTTTGGCATAACATTAGACAAGATGTGTTATCTCACAAAAATATCTTCCATCTTTTCGCACATGGAGCAGAATTACCTTGTACTCATCAGCGAGACGTCTGAGCTCAATGACCTCGGACATGGGAAAAGCTTTATCCTTCATATTAGCTTTATTACTTCTCTCTCTTGTATTACCACTGTCGACAATCCTCACCATTTTACCCGCTGATTCTCTCTCTCTGTAAACGACAATAGCAATAGAGTATCGATCGTTGCTTTTTAACTCTGATCGGGCCTGTCGTAGTTGTGTTCACCTTTCCTCCCGTGTCTCATAAAAAGAAGGCAACCAGCCTATTGCATAAGAATATAAAAAAAATTTTTACTGCAAGCACATAAGTTTATGACCCAACCTGAATGTAATTTTGAGCTCGTTAAGATCCTCATCACGTTCTTCCGCCTCATGCACAATACCATCGATATTATCAGCATTATTCCCAACCAATGGCTCCAACTCGGACGCTTGGACCCCTAAAATATAAATAACAATAAACGCTACGTCGATACATGAGTTATGTATTGGTGTGTGCATTGAATGGGCACATGCTATGATAATCCAATTGTAACAAGGCATTGACAAATTGAGAAGCCGTAATAACCATCGCGCTTGTGATCTACATCGCCTGGCCGTTTTTTCATATGCACTGGTGCGGGACCGCACGGTGCTATTCCTTGTTTAAGTGCACCCATGCTCAATGATTTTCGTGGTGGTCCACCAGCTGTACCACCAGCACCACCAGCCGCTGGCAACGGCGCTACGGTATCGCCATTCGTCAGTTGAGCACGCTTTGGCCAAGCAAATTGCAATCGATACTCGGTGCTTATCCGCGAAATTGCTTTACTCAACTGACTTGGTGGCAATGTTGCGCTTGCTGTCACCTCCTGTGTCAGAAATTGTCGAGAGAACAAAATTTCAAGTGATGTCAAGATATGAAATGGGGTCAGGAAAAAAAAAGAACAAATGGACCAGAAGTATTATTTCAATGAGAGATCAATTTCGTGTTTATTTGTTCTGTTGAGAGAGTAAAAAACATGATAACTCACTCGAACTTTGTCCGCAACAACATTCGTGTCAACGGCATCGATTCCAATTCCGTCAGTGGCATTGATAAATTCATGATGTCTATAAGCAAGCTCTGGACACTTCTTCCGTCGTGGCAATGGTGGTTCCAAAGTTGGTCCTGTAATTAAAAGCAATTTATTATCAGTAATGTTGTTCAATTGGGTATATACAACTGGGAAATAGAATCAAGAGGGAGAGATGGAGGAAGGGTTCGGGCGTGTTTTGAGGGTGAATTGCACAGGTTGCAAATGCTCAGCTCGGGAGATGGATGATGAACAAGGTTGAATGTAATTGGAAAATGAGGAGAGAGATTGTATTATAGAGTGTAAGAGCGTCACACAAGTTGGTTGATCGTGGAAAACGCTTAACTCCTTTCTCTCCTCAGCCTAACGATCTCTCGATCCTACAGTCCAATTTTCCATCAACTGGATATATCAACACAGCTCATTTTCCTCGGGTATTTTCATTCGTGTATATACTATTTGCGGTTGAGTGTTTCGAGGAAAAAATAGCGTAATTATTGAGAGTCGAGGGATCGATGGCATTGATACGACCTCGTATGGGAGTTTAAATTTGCTAGTGGAATTATTCATGACAAGTTGATTGTGTATGTATATATATATATATATATATTATACGGCTATGTATGTCCAATGAAGGCTTACATATACAACTATAATAATACCTATAGCATATTTGTACAGCAACGTGCGTCATTTTTTTATTGAGAGTAAACGCATCTACCCAGAATCATTCGTTATTCATTTTTATATTCATCTTACAAAGTTTTATATATGAATAATAAGGATTAAATTTGTATGAGAAAAAAAAAATCATGTTTATTTTTGCACGTCTCTTGGGATTTTCTGACAAAAGTTAAATGCATGCACGAGCTCTTGAACTCGAAAATACAGCAAATGCATGAAAAATCGCAGGTGCACATTGTGTTTCTAATGGAACAATGGCGAGAAGAAAAATAAAAATTTGTTTACATATGGTCCCTTATTTTTTTTTTTTTTCTATTTTTTTCTTCCATCAAAAATTAAACTTGCCTAGAAAAATAATATTTTTTTCCCGCACTCTCTTATACAAACGACCAGGGCATGAAAATTGCAATGCAGATATCGATTCTTCGAAGAGCACTCGCTCATAGTGCGCCAAACATGCGACTTTTGCGACTGGAATTCACGGGCGTAAAGTCACGCAAGCGAATGAACAGTCGAGAGCACGCGAAATGAAAATTTAACCGAGAAAAAAAGTTTTATCATTCAAAAATAGAAAAAGTAGAAATTTTATATAAATCATTGAACTTGTATAACGATTTCATAATGCTTTGTTTCTATTAATATTCTTTTTGCTACGTGCACCGACGATCCTGCGCCTGAATTGTAAGGCACATACAAAGATTTATAATAAATAATACACTACATGTATATTTGAGCAAAAACTTAATGACAATAGAAGCAGGCGATTTCTATAATATGAAAGCAATAAATATTATTTCTTACGACTCATTTTCTTACGTTCGATTAAATACGTTAATCATATAATAATAGTTGAAGAAGAAAAAATGAAAAGAGTGACAAACAGTGTATATATAAAAATAAAATTTATACATATATACGTAATAATAATAAATACGATCGAATAAATATGAAAAGAGAATTAACATAATATAAAATTAGAGGCTTGGTTTGCGTAGCACCTTTTGTAACGTCTCTTCTTCTTACCTTCGATATTCTCATCCTCGGTTGACTTGGCCGATTGTAGCTTCGCGCTCGCTTGCTTCGCTGCAATCAAAATTTGCAGCTGGCACCGAGTTTGATTTTGAAAAAAATTTATATTTTCTCTCTAGAATTTCTGGACAAAGTCCCATTTTCTTCCAAATAAATAAAATAATATCAACTACAACACTAATTCACCAATATCTCGACTCTTCACCATCATTTCCCAAACTGAATCGTAAATTAAAGAGTTGATGAAACAACGCCAAAGTGATAATATCCATATTTGATGGGATAACCTTATATCTTACTTGCAGCTAAAACCAATATTTAATTCGAGGAAGTCAGTTGTCCACATCGATTTATTCAGAATAAGCTGATGTTGATGTATGATCTGAATTAGTGCCTCTTATTCTCGTATGTAAATTATCTGATGGATTGTCTATACCATTTGTCAGGAATTATTTTCCAAATATGTTTTTCTTACATATTTACCCTAATGTGTCGAACTACTCATATATAAATATTCCCTTCATAATAGGCTTGATATTTTTGATAAAGTGAGCTAAATCTGTTTTTTCAGGTACGAAACTACTACCTAGTTAATTTTTAACGCTGGAGTGATTTATTTTGTATTAGTTAATCATTTGAAATTCCAAATACTCATATTGTCTGTTCATTGTTTCACACTGTCCACTCACTGATATCAAATTCATACTTGATTTATTCCACATTATTTATCTTTATTAACTCATCAAGAAGTACCCAGTCATCCTAATAATGTATGTACAAAAACTGATATTTTAGCCGACAAACAACCCCCTCATGGTTTTGATATGGTATTGTAGTTACAGTGCTAAAGTCTTGCAATGTTCAAATATCCAAATGTGAAAACGGTCACTTCAAAAATCGATTCTTTCAAAGTGGTGTAGATAATTAATGTGGAATTTTGCATTCAGCAATCATTCACATTAATTGAGACATCTTATGGGTTGAGAATAATTGTAAATAAATCAACTTAGCACACCGACATCGTTAAATGCTACCGAAAATAATTCAAAAAATTCCAGCGCATTTCACGTTATTACGCCGACATAACTGTATTCACTATTCTGAAATAATTCCATGAGCTCTATTTGAACTTGAGAATTGAAACCAAATATGTCGACTTGTAATAGCAGAAAGTTATTGAGAAATGTGCTTGATTCTTGGGGTTTATTTCCGTGCATAAGCCAGTTGAGATGCCTGATGTTGGTACGAGAGAAAATAAGGGAATGAAACCTGATTATGCGGGCTATTTCCTCCCATGAGAACTTCACCAGTGTCCCCATACCAACAGACTACACGCGATGTTGTCATTCATGTGAATATAATGAGCGTTTGATTCCCCCGAGTGAGTATACCTATATTGGATTGCAGATTATTCAGGCTTATCTACATATATATAAATATAGTTAGGTGAATTTTGAGATATATCAAAATAAGTCATGACACTGTTTGATAGAGGAATAAAGAAAGAGTGAGAAAGAGTTATACCAACACTGAAACTCATGAAAACCAAATAAACTTCAAAAAAATAAAAATAAATTAGTGATGGGTGAAAATAGTGATTAACAGACCCACGGATATCAAGAATTCCTTGCAATTACGAGAGTTAAATTCATCAAATACGAGAATTACGATACAAATTATGAAGTAATGAAAAAAATACATATACGTTAATAAATCCACTAAATATGATGAAAAATGGAAAAAAAAAAAAGGAAAAATATTGTGATCAGACGTTCACGAGGTGTAGGCACGACCAAGAATCAAAACCAACGACTATTTAACACACTCCTATATAAAACAAAGAAGACAAACTATATATATATATATATATTTTTTTTTTTAATTTAAGAAATAGTCGTAAGAACGTTCTGAATAAATCTATGAAATAGGCATAACACGTCGATTGATCTAAACATAAGAAAAATTCGTATATATATGTATATAGAAATGAGAATAAAATTTATGTGCGTGAGCGAGTTGACTTGGAGGAATGATGAGTAAAATTGTCATATCAATCGACGTGGCAATACAGTTATTTAATAAACGAAACTAGAAGAAAAATGAAAAAAAAAAACAAAAAAACAAAACAAATTTGTATATAATACATTCCTATACAAAATTTCATCATTGTATTTGGATTTATTCGACTATATATTCATTTTATTGTAATTTCTGAATTTTTTTTTCTCTCATTCATTGTGTTTTGTTCTCCTCTGAATGAGAGATATGAAGTTAAAAATTGACTTTGTCCGTATAACTTACTGGAAGTTGGTTGAGCTTGCGGGGCACGACGTACAACTGTGTGCTCCTGGTGCGGCCCTGTATATTCATGCCATGTGTATGTGCTCCTGTATTCTGAGTGGAGCTGCTAGAACACAGGGAATATGACACAATCATTACTTTCATATTTAAGTTATATATGTATGTGTGTGTGTATGTACCCAAGCATTATTATTTCTATACAGAGTCTTGTCATATAGTTTTTTCGACTGAAAGTAATGTACACAAAGGTATGCTTTATTCCATTCTTTCACCGTCCCTTGAGTGCCAGGATCGTTAGTAAAATCTCATTAAAACTTGTTTATAACAATGTACTGAATTCATTTCTAAATGACTTCACGTTCATACAAATAACGATATGAACCATATTCAACTGTCGCAATGATATAAATTAATTTTATATTTGTATGTTTGTAATTGCCATAATGTATGTTATCAAAATAGAAATGATATTTCAATCGAAGTTGAAGATACCCAGAGGCTTTTTAATATTTCGTAGAAAACTCATCTTCATGCACTCATATAGATATGTTGAAGTGAACACTCGGCTGATTATAGACAATTGGCCGGCGAGTGCCATTTGACGCTGCACATTACGCTTGTATATGGGGGAAAAAAGAAAAAAAGAAGTGAATAGCAAAAAAAGATAAAAAAAGAGGAAAAATGGTAAAGAAGAAATGTAGCCTGAAGGCTTTGTCATTTTGTCACTACATGTTTGTTCACAATGCCCCTATACGCTCTTTTCTAGTATTTTTTTCTTCCTTCTCCTCTGTTCTTGTCTATTCGTCTCCCACTTGCATTTTACACTTTTACACTCTGGCCAAATGAGAAATCGATTCACTGCTGTTTGAATGCAGTACAAGACAAACACAAAAGACCTCCTGTGTGTAAACTATGTGTGCAAATGGCTAACACAGATAAATTGTAAACGGGTAGACTTCGTAACACAGAAAACACGGAGAAAAAGGAGCGAGCCGGAATCAAAGTAGTAGATTCTTCAATAATGGTGGACAAATGCAGCAAAAAGATGAAGGGAGAAAAAAAATCGAGATGAAATTCATTTCCGGCACCGAGAATAATTTAGCCTTTACTATGAATGGGATTTTCGACTGCGATATGAAGTTCGACGAGGTGAATTCTATTCGGATTGCCGAGTTTGAAAGAACGTAAGAGCCCATATAAATATATATATGTAATAGAGGCACAGATAATCCACAGCAGATTTCCCTCTCAATGTCGGCGGATATTTTATTGAGAGCGCGATACCCTATTGAAAAGATAGGAAATATCACGGAATGAATTTTATCAGCTTCGACTTTGCCAATTACAGAATGAAAAATAATCACTCAATTGAAAATCGTGAAATAAATTCTATGATTAGTTTGGATTACAATTTATTTTTTTCCAATATTTTGATCGAATATTTCTTCCGTTTAAATCTATGATAATTTTCCTCTGTTTTCTTGACATGGCGTTGAACTATGGTCCCAGCACTCATCGTCCATTATCAGGACGATTAATCATTATCCGCATGGAATACAAGTTGATGCCAGATATATGCCCCGAGAGAACGACAAAATTTTTGGCTGATATTGGTGGGGGCAGTATGTGTGGTAATTGTCGCAATTGGTCTCTGATGCCGTTCGCATCAATCAAAATAATTTAGTGAACTTTCAACAGACGAGACCCAAAGGCTTTCACATGCTCCATCGGGTTAATTCAAGTTCACCTCATCACTTTCATAATACTCCGTTAGTGCTGTTGAGAATATCAAAAGCGAACAAAAAAAATATGAGAGAAAGTAGATATAATATAGTCGAGATACCATGAATGAAATATGAACTAGCCGACTAGAAGTGAATTAAAAACTTTCTGAAAGATTATCGTAAAATGCATTGAAGATTGTCGTTGAAAAAAAAAAAAAAAATAACGAAAATAACGAGAATATGCTTCGATTGAATTGAGTTTGCTTATGGCTCCTGCGATAAATTTTCATGTGTCCTGCATTCTTCTCGATGGTTAAAGGTAAGAGCAAAAGAAAAAAAAGGCTTAAGAACTTTGAACGCTACAAGCAAAGTGGATGGAACTTTATTATCCTATCCAGTTTTCTGCTTCCCAGATGTAAAACAATGTGTAGCTACGTGTACGAGTTTTATTTTAGCGAACAATAGGAAAATGTTTGACTTGGCAGCGTGCACAGAACGATCAAACATAAAATCCCACACACGTGAGAGTATATATTTAATGGCACCAGTCAGTCACATGGTACGAAACACAACTGAAATCAACTTGTATCAAAATACAGGTATAATATTTCCAAATCTACAAGTTATTAATAGAATAATTTCGATATCGTTTGATTTTATTCGTATATACCAATGATTCAGGCATCAAACGATTTGAAAAAGTAATCCAGCAATATGGCTACACGGAGACGGATGATGTAAAGTAAAATAAGTGAAAATTATTGAACGTAGTCAGACTCGTATCTATTAATTGGAAATGAAAGAAGGAAAATGAAAATTCTAGTTCAATAAATTGTTATTTTGAACATTTTCAATTGAATAATAAATATTATCAAACTATGGATCTATTCAATGTTTTCGTTACGAAAACTTTGTTTTTCAACTCCGGTAATACCAGATATTTAATTTAAAGTGATTCTCAATTAATTCGCACCGACAGCTATTTGAGCGAGAAAAATGAACAGTGAAAAAAAAAAATTAGCTGTCAGAGATTAATCAGCCTGTCGTGGGTGGGCGTTGGATTAGTCTGGAGTGATGCTAAAGTGCGAAGTGAGATGATGAAGGGAGAAAAAGTGAGCAGGAGATGGAGAGAGAGAGAGAGAGAGAGAGAGAGAGAGAGAAGGCGAGAGGGAGGGCGGAGGGGAAAAGAGAGTGAATGCGAGGAATAGACGAGCATGGGCATGATGTCAAGCAAAGTTAGATATAGGAGGAGGAAAATAAAGACCAGAATTACTGCAACATATGAGAGGAACGGAGATGTTAAAACCTGTTGGTTTGAAAATACGGTCAATGTTAGTGATGAAAGTATATTTGCCCACATTATACATAGAGAAAAGGAATTATAATTCAAAGTGGGATTGGCAGGAGGATAAAATGATTGAGGAAGGTTACAGGAAAATAAAAGGTGAAAGGAGAAAGAAACGGAAATATATAAAAGACGTAGATAATGTTGAAGTATTGAGGTTGCTAGTTGCTAGTCCTGGACGATCGATTTTAACGGAGACAACAGAAGGAAGTTCTTTCTTGAGATTCTAGAACATTCACCAGAGTAGCGGTAAGTGAAACAGATAGTGGGGTCAAGTTGGGACCTTGATCATCCTCCAGGCAATACCTCTCTTTAATTTTGAGAGCGAGAAAAAAAAAACGAAGAAAATGTAAGGGTGAAAATAAAGAAAAATAGTCCAACAAATAAATACAAACCTAAAATAGAATTGTAATTAAAGTACGGGATAAGAATGGGTGGAAAGGGAATGCTTTTGTTAACCAGAAAGCTACTTTTCCTCTTGTATTGTTGTCACCTTAATGAGACAAGTGAAAAGGATTAAAAATTTGTTGCTGTCTGCTTTGTTGGTAAAATGAAAATAATTAAAGTTTGTTGTGAAATAGAGGAGTGGTAATTAGGAATTGGTGAGAGCATCGGTGTGCACTTAATGCCAAATAGAAAATGTCATTCGTGAAAGATGGTGCAAAGAAAATTGAACGTAGCCGAATTCAATAACAATTCATGTGGTGGAGAGAATATCTCAGGAAAGAAAAAGAATGAAAAAATACCTGAATTATTGGATAGTTTTTCAGACGATAGCTGGCAAGAGATAATCAAGATCGAGTGGAAAACCAGTGAGTAGACAAAGTGTTCAAAGTTGAATTGGCAAACGACATTTAGTCGATAAAGAGAATGATACTGGAAATGGAGATAGATAGACAGATAGATAGATATATAGAGAGATAGTTATATGGTTGATAAGTAATGAAGAGAACAAAGTTGAGGTAAAGCTTACGAAAATTCGTGCAAATGTAAATTTAATTAATACAACTTTTTAATTATAATTAGAAAGTTTTTATATAAATTAATACAAATATGTCAACAGAATTGAATAGTAACGATATAAGATGACAATTTGCATTATGAAATTGCCATGGAAAACGCTACGTAAAACGAGTTCCAATCATGGAATTGATCATGAGATAAATGGAAATGGAGAATAACGGAATCAAAGTTGGCAATAAAACAAATAGGATTGACATATCCTGAAATGTATCAAAAGACTCTGGTATATATCAAGATAAAATTGGATGCTCTAGTGTGTGCTAGTGTGGAACAAAATACCATTGCTTGAAGTAAATGCAAAAAGCTTCAATGACATCCTCTCCAAAAAAGCGAGCATATGTGTGCGGTACATAAAAAAAAAATCCTCAAAGCTGATAAGATAAATGTGAAGACCTGTTGGCAGCCAAGTAGCCGCATAGCAGCCGCAATAGTCCGCAGAGCACAATGAGGCCTGTGCACTGGCAAAATGCACCTGAGGAACACACCGCTAGAATTCACTATCGAATCCTTCTCGCTTGGCTTCTTCAAATTTCCGTTTCACGGCCGATTACACGTCTCCGTAACGATCACGAAAATGTCTGGATTATTGTGTACGGTATACTGAACTTTAAGCACAATATAACCGTTGAGCTTCAATATTAGATCTCACATATACGTAAGGTATATGAACTTAATTCAAGTGTGCAATATCAGTGGCATATCATGCATAGATTCGTGTCAACTCACTGACGTTTCACAACTAACTGATGATGGCAACCACTCTACTCATTGTCTTTCATTTATACGACCTTCATGATGTTGTAGGGAAGGAAAAAGAGAGAGAAAGATATTGAGATAGATAGAAGAAGAGAGAGACTAGGGAGCCATTGAACCAAGCGGCCAACCGAGAACTTTTTCTACTCGCCACGTTCCAATTATTCCTACCAGGTAATGAGAAAGTCCTGATAAACAAAAAGAAAAAAACGGGGAGAATAAAAAGTAGAAGAATAAAATCCAAATGATCGATGACTCTATTAATTTAGTTCTTAATTTTCTATCCTACCTAAGTATACAGTTGATTAAATTTTTTTTTTCAGGCTCATTGTCAATAAGAAACCTGTGTTTAGTATTTAAACAATGGATCCGATGGTTATTAATAAAAACATTTTATGTCCCTCGATGTCCCCTATTGTAAGCGATGACGTAATCCGCCTGCAATCATTGCAGCTTGACATGGTGGCTCGATAAACAGCCTTATGTGCCCGCACATTGAAAGCTAGTTGATCGTAAACCACCAGCCGATAGTCAAATAGCCATGGTGTCAATGCGCTATTGTCTGTATATATATATATATATCATGTGAATTTATATCGTTGTGCGTTTGAATTTAATGTCTTCATTTTTATGCACTGTAAAACAAATTTACATGTTTTCACGCTCTATTCATGAAGATGAGGATTCGTGTGGGGGCTCGTCCCTGGTCGTGGTGCAATTTATCTATATGAGGATCAAAGTCGGTTTGTGCGGCGTTGAATGACTCGGGCGGATCACGGAAGAAGGAATGAAACGAATGGTTGTGGCTATTGGTGTTGGTTGGCGATAGACGATAGGGCCTGCGCTTATGCGGCACACACCGACCTGGCAACCAGTCGAGCACATACACATGCATATATTCCATATATGCATTCTCTTGCGAGTTGCTGCACAAAATTTACGTGCCTCGGTGTAAAATTAACCGCAGTGTGGTGACCTCTTCAGCACCTACCACAATCTTCCTCTTTTCGAATTAACCATCGTCAATTTTCCCTTACCGCAAATTGTCACACCGTTGACAAATAAAGAATAATTGCTTTTTTCCAGGTTCCATTTTTTATCACAATATCATTTTGGATTATTTCGTGATGTTCAAGATTATGTGACAACACGAAATGTTTCCATTTCTTGCTTCACAAACGCTAAAGGGCACTCTTGGCAATGACGCAATGACCCGTAAAATCTTGTCACGAAACTGCCGTCAGTTTGTATATAGGGGAGTTTCTGAGTGACGTAATCCTCATATCCATTCTTTGCTTTATGCTCTTTTTTTTCCGTTTTATGTTTTCCTCCGCTTTTTTTTTGCTCCGACTTTCTTTCTCAGTCACTCCCTTGCCCTTTTTGTGATGGTGTACATGAAGTAGTGGGAAAAGAAATGGCTGAGCCGCACCCATTCGAAAAGAAGTGGATGCAGACATTTTAAAAAAATATGTCTATTTCTCCTTTACATGACGGATCTCAATGAACTGTGCGCAACGCAAATGTCAATAAAGGGATGAATAGAAAGCGCTTGAATCCAGTTTCAACATCAATGTGATTGTTCAGATATTGCGGATAATACATAATCTGAATAAATGTCATTGGGAGAAAAATTTTTATTATAAATAAGTTATTGCGGCTCAGGTGGGAAAAAGATGAAGTAAAAATTGGCCATGTCTCACCTTATCAATTGGCATTGAAGGGCACGCACGGCACAGGTTCCAGAATGAACCAATCATGAGGCCGCGGTGTGTGGGGCAGTGGAACAGTAGTGACACAGGCGTAAGACCGACGGATACCAGGACGTGGACACGTCAGGTATCGGGCTAGGTTTTTTACCAGCCGTTTTTATAATATTTCTTTTATATCTATATATAGATTTGCTTTTGATTAAAGTTGCACACTTTTGATCTTTTCACCCACACTATATATTTCCCTCTTTCACACTATATAGTCGGGACGTTTTCCCTCGTGGCGGCGACACTTCCTGGCTATCGTATGTTTCGCCTCTACTTCTTTTGTCGACTCTCGTTTCGTTCTGTCCACTCTGTCACCTGATGAATATATATATGAAACGACAATCAACGTTCGCATTCAAATGTTTCTGCAATGTCAGTGCGTATACTCCATTGTCTGTGTTATTTTATGTTACCCTTTCTTCTGACTTTCTGTTTTGTGTATTATTTTGGTTTTGTCTCAACACCAGAATATATTATATAGTTTGTGCTTTTCGCTTTGATACACTTCTCTCAAGGACAATCGACGTCCTAATCCACTGTGATGACACTCGCGACAACAACGGCGCCTTTTATCTTTCTCTCCGTTCGGCTTCCCGGCATTCGCACCCAACCAATTCTTTCACAATCAATTTTCCCACAGATTTTTTTATTGATAACAATTGTATTGTTCAATTGTACAAATTGATGAAAATATTTATATCTGATTGTGATTACAAATAATCATTGATTATCCTTTGATTGTTAATATAGTTAACGGAAGAGAAAATAAATTTCGACGTGAGACAGACGAAAGAATGAAAATTTAAAGCTGTCGTCGTCGTCGTCGGTGGTGTGTTCACGTCGTGGTGCTGCTACGGGACGTTCGTCGCGACGTGTCGCCGGCAAGGCGCTAGCTCAGGGTGGCAAGGGGAACGCGGAATATACAGACATGAATGACGCATGCGTTATAAAACTGGTCGATAGTCCGCAATGTACCTCTACACTCGCTGATACTAGCGCTGTGCCGCGGCTCACCAACATTGCTTTTCCTTCTGTATTCATCTCTGTCTTATTCTCGTTCATATACATTCATCTCTATCTTCGTTGCACCCTCTAATTTTTGCGTGTGGCGTTGCCATCGTAGACGAGGGTGGAAGAAAGGAAGGGGAGTGACATTTTGTTTTTCCTGCTTCCGCGTCTCTTTTCTTTGCCAACTTCCCGGGCCTTCCTTCGCACACGCCACCATATATATATAAACGGGCAGGTGTTTAATACTGAATTTTCTCGACCTCGACTGACCTTCTATACCGGCATAGCATTCCCATTCAATGAATGTATCCATGTATCATACGATTAAGAATTTAAACCTGAAGAACAAATTTTTTCTCGTCAATATAATACAATATAAAATTATCTGTTTACTGGATTATCATTTGTTTTATTCTTTTGAAATGTCTAATCCATATATTTTTTAAACGTTTGTTGTATGGCTTAATGGATATTATTTTTCCAAAATAAAAGGGGAGAAAAAAAGGGGCGTGTCGTTGCGCATCATATACCCGGCTTTTCACTATTTTTCTCCATTTTTTTTCATGAGCCGGTGAATACACATTCGGAATATGGAGGACGATGACGAAGGATGGTAGTAGTGACGAGGATACGAGCTCAGAGCATCGGAGAAAGGAAAAAAAGACAAAAGGAACAGATGAATCGTACTAGGGGTGGAAAAAAATATATATATGCATATATATATATTGTATATATAGAGATGAAATGGGAAACCAGAGAGGATTTTAACACAAAACAGAGATGCATACGTTTGGCCATGGAGAATGAGGGAGAGAGGATGACCCTTGTGTCGTCATTGGAGCTATAACGGCGCCGTTGCGTCGCGTCGTTGGCAATAGTATAACCTTTACGATGGGTTGCTACGAATAGCTACTAATCATGGATACAAAATATTGGGGATGATCTGCTTCGTAGAAGCAATTGGATGACTTGACTCGTGGCTCAGTTGCACAAGGAGCTTTCTGACAAACTCTCAATAGACCACCATAAGTACAGGCCAGGTGAATTAACAGTGTAGTATATTATGAATATAATTAGCGATATTTTTTTTTTTCACTTTTCATTACGTAATGAGAGAGGAGAATGTAAAAAATGTTTGAACTTTGACCTAGGGTGGCCTTGACATTTTTTGTGCATTTTCTAAATTTAAAAAGTATAGTTGTAGCGAGTTGTCTGTCTGTGAGTCTGCCTTGTGATCAATAAGAACGGCATGATTGTAGGAGTGGGCGCTACGAAAAATTCAAAAATTTGTTGACTGTAAACGAACATTGGGAAAAGAGTAAATTGTGACATCGCGTTTGGATCCATGATACAGTTTCATCGGGAATAATATTACAATAAATTAGGAACAAGGTTTTACAAAGACGATGTTTATAAATATATGTATCCAGTGCGACAAATCATAGAACGAAGAATTATGTTCTATATATGACAGTTAATCCTAAACTGTTTGGTTCTATTCAGTTGACTGTACTGTTACTTAACTAGAATATTTCTGGTTGATAAATGGTGTGATTTTGCATTTGAATGGGAATGAATTGACGAGTATCCGGATTGTTACATAAGCAATGTTTGTATATTTGATGAATGATATCGACGATTTGCTTCTACCATGACGAGCGCTAGACAAATTTATAATACTTGCCAGTTTTTCCTTTTACTATTAAATCAATTAAACCTTCGCAGTATACTTCTTTTTCATTGCTTTCAGTTCAATGCCAACTCCAGTATGTAAGTTATTGATGTCGCCGATTCAAATTCTGTTTTCAATCTCTCCAGTTTCAGAATGTAAGACACAATTTTATATTAATCTGCATATTTATTCCAATTTTAGTCTGTCATACCAGGTGTGCTACTTCGAATCCCAAAGTTTTCAACACTATCAAATATTTCCGAAGAACATCCATAATCACTTCTTCTATGCAGAAAGCCAATATCATCAAGATTCTCTTGTTTACCAAATCATTTGCTTGCAATATAATATCATGATTCGCAATTCATTGAAACGCAATAACTAAAAATAATTTGCTAAGGAGCTTTGAAAGTGTTCGGATGAGGAAAATACCTATCCGAAACAGGAACCGACATCAGTCATATTATGCTACAACAGGTTATTTTTATATTTTTATTATTTAAGTACATTCAATGGACAGAGATAAATTGATGATGATTTCAATGAGGTAACGACCTCTGTAACGTCCACACTATTGAAGTACCAATCATACAATTTGAAATTCAATTGAATTGTGGATGTGCATTTGTGGAGTTGATAGGCGTATCTGTATTCAGGATGTTATCCGACAATACCCTTTTATCAATTCGAACAAAATATGATATAGAATAGATATGTATGAAATATTGTCCATATTGTATAACACTCAGAATGACAGTGATAAAATATCCACTAAAAATAAATTATGCCTCCGTTATTTTCTCTTACATACATGTGTGAAATATGTAAACATTTTTTAACCCGCGGCACTAGAGAAATAATATGAACATATATTTGAAACATTTCCGAGCGTATAGTTGCTCGTTATTTTGATGATGAAATATTTCACGGATGTTATGTACTTGACTGTATAGAGAATAGCAGAAAAAAGGGGAATGGGCGACTCGGTGTCGTGTCGCCCAGAGGAATGAGGTGGATGTGAAAATGGGGTAGGGGTAATATGGAAAATTGCTCGGAGGGTGTCAGGCCAGATTTCCATCATAGAAATGTCGAGGCAAAATTGAAAAGACTTTTCACTCTTGGTAGATACTGCTTATATTCGTTGCAACTCTTTTCACTACTTATATGCCTATCTATGTTTCTCTTTCCATCTCAGCCACTCTTACCGCCTCCCAACCCATTTTTCACCTTCACCTTATGACTCCTCACTCGAAAAGTGGTTGCATCGCCGGATTGGATAAAAGTGCACGTGATATTTCAATGAAACCTCTTGCTATACTTTCGCTCTCGTCCTCATTTTCCGACACTTCCAAATAACGTGATCTCTATCGATTCACTTGAGCGAACTTTGATTATTCTATCTGTGAGGTCACGAATGACGCGTCTATTATGTGAAAGTCGTGACGATGAATTAATTTACAAGCTAGTGGTGTGAAAAAAAAAAAAATCAATGAAAAATTAAATAAAATATCGCAATTAACACATCAGAGAGTTGCATGGGTCTGCAATTTATACGAGGGTAGATGTGCTTACTCTAATCATTTCTCATCGTCAATATATAAATATATATATATATATATAGATGTATAATATGGATGTGAAATGCAAAAGGGTCGGGGTAGAGAGAAGTCCAATTAAAATAACCATCAGCTGCGTTCGGTGAACCGCGCGTCCCCCGGCATTACTCGGTGAATTGATCGGAGAGTGAAAAGGGGACGAGGGAGAAAGAGCGACTCGATAAGCGGCGGGATGATTACCGTGTGGGCAACGCAAGAGCAAGATTGATATTAATCCAATGGCAAGGTAACGAGTATGTATGAGATTATGCATGTAAGTTTATGGACGAATAATGTGTATAGCCAGCTCATTGAATTTGCATTTTTGTAAAACTATGTCAGCGTGTAATGACAATTAACATATTCCCATACATAACTAAGTTTATTTTAATTTGAGAAGATAATTTATTTAGTCCAAACGCTGCTAACAATGCCAGTCTCTATATGTCACAGTTGCCTCGATAATATTTATGATATTCGTGTATTTTGGGATGAAAAATGAAAAAATTCCACAGATGTTATTGAAAGATTACTTGAACTATTTTAAATAAATAATTTTAATGTATAAATTAAGTTTTTCGTTGAACAATTACAGAGCCGAAAAATATTTTTCAACTAAAAATATTAATTTTTATACTATCGGAATCCTTGTCTCTACATTTATTAATCATCACAATCACATTCACCGAGAGAAAAGCTCCAAATGCCGTTTTGAGTCTTGTCTTAATTGTCTATGTTGTGCTTCTTTAAATCGAAAAGTTGAATTGTAAAATTCATATTTTGACATCCAGTCATCATTAGTTAGTGCCATTCTACGGAACATTCATGTGATTTAAATTTTCTCAGAGCAGATGATGAAAGTGTGAAAATAGAAATGACAAATTCTTATCTTGCGAAAAAGAATATATTTCGTCCGAAATTTCTTTCAAGGAATTCGAAAAATTTTCTAATAAAATAACCGACGTATATTCTAACCGGCCATACCGAACTATATAGGAATCATGTGAATTATCGGGAAAACAAAATCCGACACAGATCTCTCAGGTGTGTGGACTAATCGCACCAACTTTCAGAACCAGAACAAAAAAAGAAAAGGTTTTCCCTATTATGATGCAATGATATAGAAATAAATCTAAATATTGTATATAAATCATGCAATTTTCATGGGCTATAATTAAATATACTGCCTGCTCAATATTGCTGGAAGACACGAAGAGACACTCAGAGGCTTAAATGCTGGAAAAAGGAAATAATTCGAAGAAAAACGTAACAAACGAGTAAGGGGAAGAGAACAACAAGACGGAGCTCATCAAATGGAAGTAGAACACGAAGATCTGCGCACGTGGAATAATATTATGCAAGATAATTGAATTTCACGCCTGATCGTTCGTTATTATCTTTGAGCAAATGTCCCAGAGATATTTTATATAGTCATAAAGTGATTCGCACAAATTCATGTAGAATATATATATATACAAAGTTCTTTACGCACGCCCTCGGTGTTCACCAATTGTTATGTACACTAGACTTCCGTTTCCGCTCGGCCATCTAACTTACTCTCGCGCACAGCCTGTGCAGAAAACGCGATTCAACTTCAACGACTGCAGAGTGCATAAGTATATGCATACACTCATCGTAAAGGCAGTAATATGCTGTTTGCATTTCTATCATTAGCGCACATTTTCACACATACTTGACTCCGCTCGTCATAATACATTTAATATGGATTATAAAAATGCTTCTTTATTCGGCTTCAAAAAATTAAGAGAATGAAATTGAAGTAATTTTCACTTTCGTGATTGTCCCCAATAAATAAATGCGGATGGCATGTTTCTTGCTATTCGCAATAAATGCTGACCAAAAAAAGAAAGCAATAAGTTACACATACATGTATGTATATACAGAAGGGTGGGAGTGCAGAGGAAAGGGTGGTCGTTGCTCTGTTCACTTCTTCTTTTTTCTTATTCCACCCATCAACTTACAACGTGGCACGAATGCGAAAAAAATGACGTGAATTGAGTTGGAGTTCAGCCAGGTGCAGTAATACGTTCTTCACAACTGTCTTTGCAACGTTTCTAAATAAAAATCATCCCGGAAAACGAGGGTAAAGCGAATGCCGATCAAGCTTTTGTTATTGCCTGTAGTTGATGAATGAAACTGATAACTCTGAGTTATACCTCGCGCTAGAATGCAAACACAGCAGATAAATTTCCCACATAATTCTCATTGTCAATAATATAGGAATCTGGCATACCAACGGTCGATACATGAAATATAGACAATGAAAAATGGATTTAAAGTAACTCATCTATTCACAATTAGTTATTGACCGATAGAAACATAATAAACGTGGGACGAAATGTGTACTGATGTAATGGAAAAAATAAAAAATATGAGAAATTGAATGAATGAAAATATGACGTGATGATGGAAACGCGTATAAATTGTCCCAAGGTTTCACCGCGCCTCTTGACCCTTCCCGCGTACTTTCGTCACGATATAAACTACCCTGTGGGTTCAGGGCTAATGAAGAGTGGTTATCGAGCACGCGATGAGTGGAAATACGTGAACGCCTCTTTTATTCTTTGCTGAATCAACGGCCATAGCTTTTTTTCTCGCTTTTAACTATACACTACAATGTCCATGTGGAAATCAATACCTGGAATTGTGTGGCACGAGAGGAGAACCGATATAGAATATTATGTCTCCTTTCTGATAAATGAAAAGAAAGAAAGGAGCAATGAAAAATTAAAAAACTCAGCCACAGCTTAAAGTTTCAGATGACTCGTTTGCATATACAAGTAATGGAATTTTACACTTGTGTTTGGTTAATTTTCTACTTACTTTTGTTTCTCTTAGTTGTTTATATACCACTATCTAAGTGCCAATTTAATTTTCTACTGATGGAAGGATCATATACATGTACAGGATGGTGTGCCAGTGCATCAGGATTCAGCTTTCAAAACCAAACAAATTTTCAAAGAATATATTTTCTTTCCTCATTTCCTTCTCATCATTTGCCTCTCTCCTTTAAAGAAACACTTTAAAAATTATCACATTACATCATGTGTGATCCTGTATATATGAAAGAAGAAATGGATAAATTCTAATATCCAATATTAATTATTTCTTCGCACTGTATAAATTTTCATAATTTTGCGTTACCAAAGAATGAAATATACATTTCGTTAATATAAGTAAATAAACGTGAAAGAGATCGATAAATTGAATGTGGGGCCTCGTACATACTAGAATTCTTATGTATGAGTATATGAAAGGTCGTAGAACTTTAACGACCAGTCCTTCGAGGTCAAGAAGCAATTAATTATGTTACGTTACACAGCCTCCACATTCACTTGATCGATGTTTTTCAACGAGCGTACATATTACATCAGACATGCACATTACACACAATATGAGAACTGGGAGTAGAGGTTAACAAACCCTTAAGTCTATTGTCTCCCGTATCTCCATGAATTTACTATATAAACGCACCTCATATTGTATATATAATAAATCAATAAAACGTCTGGCAGAGTTCCTGTCCCTTTCACTTGTAGTTATGTATACGTTTCATACATCTCATTTTTTTTTCTCATTCATTGAAAGCTTTTTTTCACCTCAGGGTTGGTTACGTCTCCACATATAAACTTACAAACATATACGATATATATTTGTTTTCATATATATATATATTTAGGTCAAGAAAATCTTGTGTGCTGTATTTACAATTCACGATATAAAAGTTAACACGGTTTTTCTTTCTCTGACTTTTTTTTTTTCGCTATTTTTCATTACTTGAGGTCACTCACCAAGTATTGTCTGCAATGTTTTTTACTTTTAACGCAGGCACGCTGTTTTTTCTTCTTTGGGTTGGCGCCGAGACCGTTGCCGTTTCCCGGTTTTTCCTTTGTCGTTGACGCGAATATTGGTCCCTTATTCGCGGGCATTTTAACCAATCGAACAATGTAATAACTCAACCAAATATTAATTTTTTTTTTTTTTATTATTTATGTTTGTTATCAAATGCAAATGAGCGAAGTCTACACTTTAACAATGCAAGTAAAAACACGAGTGAACACAGAGTTCGGTCCAGAGAATGACGATGGTAAAAACGCTCCTCATTGACAAGGGCGCACACGACGGAAACTTTTCCACAGTACAGTCGACTCATTCGTGAATGCGCAAATGGGGTTGTTGGCTCGAGTAGAGGGGTTGCGCAATGAGATGAACTCACCTGTCGCTTAGCGGTCATCTCAAGTAGCACACAAATCAAAAAGGCGACCCTGAAGGGAAAAGGAATACCGACCGAAGAAGAAAATTGCGATCTAAAAATTTCACTAAACTCATAATAAAAGACAAAACATGTAAAGTCTTAGGCTTAGCATGATTCAACTCCGTATAACCTCAAATCTCTAGTCGTTTTCCCTTTACTTTATTCATTTGTAAACTCGGAAGAATAAAATCTTGAGCTACCCCGAATGTCACCTCATATATTACTTTACACTACTAATTATTAATTAGAATATTCCAGATCACATACTTATACTTCTAAATTAAGGAAACAAATCTCGATTGGGAATGTCCGATTTCCCCGATTTGTGTTCCCCTCGAGGAAAATTTTAAGATTTGAAAAAAACTTAAGCAACACATGTCGAATTCGAATTCAAATATTTCCATAATTGAAATTCTGATCAATGAAAAGCTTCTCAACACAACAGTTTGATCATATGAACACTATAAGTAAACGAACTTCATTTCCTTTTGGAAGGGATAGACAATTAAACCGAATTTATATGCATTATTTTTCGATATTTTTGGAACGCGCGCCAACTTCCCCGAAATTTCGCTAATAAGGAGTTGAAGAGAAATGAAATGGAATATCGGATTTTAAACATAAAAATTCTTTGGCGCGATTGATAGAATCATTCTTCATCAATATCACGACAATATCAATACCACCCGATAATCAAGATGTGGCAACGTAGGAATACGTGAACTGGCGCGTAATTCAAACCTTGAACGTATATATGTCCAATGAAATCTGTCAACGAAGAAATGTTTACGATATTGGAAGGTCCCTTTTTCATTTTTCATTACGTAGTGATAAGGCAAGTATTGTATTAGGGTTGAAATTCACTTTGCCTGATTTACGCATTTCTTGTGATCTTAGGGATGTATGCCCAAAAAATACAATATCGATTTAACCGTTGAATTTAAAATATGTTTTAAAGTGAACGATGCCACGACGATTAAAAAAACAAATGTCTCACCGTACATTTATTATATAAAATTAATGCTTTCAGTCTTATTAGACCGCGAGTTAATTGTACCGGAAGTAGCCTAATCTGGGATAAAATTAGAAAATGAAGCATGTCTACGAAGTAAGATAACATATTATTAAAAACTTCATATTTCTTACTATTTGCAGAAACAAAAAATCCGGTGTGACCGTTGTTTGTGTCAAGAAATCTCAATAAAACGTAGGGTCCTTCGGCTCATGTGCGAAAACTGCTATTACAACCGCCATCTGATTGGTAGAACGGACATTATTAGCTCGAGTAAAATATAATTGAATTAATAACTAATTACTCTTAAAGTTAATAACTGTAACATTCATCGACTTGATTTATTAGGTAAAATTAGTCCAAACTTATCAAAAATATATTAACTATTAATATTTTGCATAATATTCGGTTTCAAAAAGTGAATAGATGTACTGCGGATTTAACTGGCTATACACTTCAGAACCGCCAAATCAACAAATTTGATATTTTGTACGATTCTTGTGTGCGTGTGTATGTGTGTTTGCGTCTGGCTGTGTCCGTCTGTTTGTCCCATCCGAGAACTCAAAGTTTGGATATTGTTATCTGACATTGTAATCGTGTTTATGGTCAGACTGAAAATGACGTTTATATGCATTTTCGTATATTCTAACCGAGATGTATGTATAGAACGGCTGTACAAAATTGAATTGAAATTGATACGTACCTTCCGAAGATTTGAGGTTGGGATATTGCTATCTGTAATTTCCGTCGAGTTTCCGGTCTGACCGGAAAGGACGTTCATATGCCTTTCCGCACGTTCTGATCAAGATATCTACGAAACAGCTCGATTGAAATGACTGCAAGTTGATACATTTCTTTCTGAGAATTCAAGAATGGAATTCCACTGTATGACTTTTCGGTCAGACTGGAAATGACGTTTATGTAACTTTCCCGTCGTAAATAATATTCATATTGAGTTCCCTGCTGTTGATAATTGAGATATTTATGGAATCTTTGGAAATGGATAAGCTTTCAAGAAATCTGTAATTGAAATGTATCCTCTTATAACATCCAGACCCGGCTCACAGTTTATATATAGATAGAAGTGACATTCTTTCTAATAATGGCATCACGGTACTCATAAAAATTCGATTAGTTCTCCGTAATAAATTAAGATGTTCAAACTCTGATGCGATATTTAAATTGAAACACGGGTTTAGCAGAAAACAATATGAATATACGTTTCGAATCTTCTCAATGAAACATGCTCACGTGATGAAAAGTTCTGGGCGAGTCTAGAACTTGCCAAAATTTTTGATATATGAGTTCAGAAACACAAAATAAAATTCATTGAAACAGTATATTTTAGGATCAATTAATTTTTCATGCGGGACATATTTGATACAATTTTGACATGTTTGAATACTCTATACATATGATCTCATTTTTCCAGCAAGAAAAAATTATCGATCGCAAACAATTAATTTTTAATCTTGTTTTTTTATCAACGCTTTGGATGTTTGTTAAAAAGCTATTTTGTTTCAGAGTCCGAAATTTCGGGCGTTTCTTCGGGCTTGACGAAAAAAACAAAAAATATCTTCTTCATCTATTTTTTCTCATTCTTTCAAAAAATATAAAAATTGAAAAAGTTATGGGCCTTTAAATATGGCCGAAAAAAAAGGTTGTGACGGCCGACATGATTCCGAAACGCCCATTTATCTGACATTGGAAACAAAGCAATTTTCTTGATCCATAAGAATGTCATTATGGCAGGTAACGAAGAGAAAAAAAAGTTTCTGTATTGGCGACTATCTGAAAAAAAGTTAATTTTTCGAGCTATTGTTTTTAGTTTTGAAAAATAGTAATGATCATTATTTTCAAATACCCGAGATAAGGACAATAGTGGTATATGTACTGAAGGTCCATACCAAGTTTGAAGTTAATCAGTTGAATAGAACTCGAGATTTTATGTCAACCAGGTTGAAAAAAGTAGTTCCAGGGAAAACGGATTTTTTATTCAAATCGCTATAACTTTGTGAATCTATACGTTAATGAAATGAAGAAAAAACCGAATTGTTCGAGTTTCTAGACTGCAATATCCTTAGTGTAAATTATGTGCGGCATGCTAGTATTTCCAATAAGAGATATAATATATGGCGTAATATTAACATATCATGGATAAAATACACCTTCTTCAATTATTTGAGGAATTAAACAAAAGAGTTTGGAATACTCAATTGTGAATAAGGATATTTTTAAATCACAATTCCGCCAAGTAATTTAGAATATCATCCAATACTCTTTGTGATTTTATGACTTGACGTTGTCCATCTGTTCCTCGCTTAAGTAATTCAATGGTTCTCATACGTCCTTCGGTACGATAAGTATCCACTATCAAATCATAACTTATACCCGCAGTTGCTATCCTTTTCAACATACCCTCAGATATCAAACCCACGAATGGTATTAACGACGGCAAATATCTTTTGCATCGCGATGAGCTTTCAACCAACTGAAGAATATCATCGAAACTTTTCTTGTGAATTATCAATTGTCCAATTTCTAAGTGATATTCAGTTACCCTTTTCAACAAGCGGATCTTTCGATATGCATCAAGTGCACCCTCTCCAGGAGGAAAATCAAATGTCTCTCTAGCCAGCGTTATGAGATCATATGATCCTCTGGTTTTTCTCCCTGGAAACTTCTCTCTGAAAAGCTGGAGTGTATCGGTAAAGCCACCTATTACATTTTTGAATCGTGGAATCAGCGGTGTTTCATAAATAACCCTCATTAAGTGACGGGCGACGAATGAACAATTATGAGCAACCAATAAGACGAGCTCCCCAAGTCTTTCAACAAATATCAGCACTTTATTCAGGACAACTTCGGTCGTCTTGGCAGTCACCGGGTTTCCATTCAAATGCAATTGTCCATCCACATTAGTTAATCCATTATTTTCGGACGCCGCAGGATGTATGGATCGATGCGGAATGAGATATTCATTGAAACCACGTCGATGCCCTGATGACTTCATGGCGATTTGTAAAATATCACAATTCCCATTGAAGCCAGATGTTGCAATACCGAAATATACTATAATCATTTCCTCCAATGGTGGCGTTACTTTTTCTGGTGAAAATAATTCTGCGTCGATGAAATCTGAAATTTCCGAAAAATAGACTTTTATATAAATTACTGAAAATATTCGAAATATATCGACTTCTTATACTGAGGAGAACTCTGTTAGAACTTAAAATTACTCGAGAAAATTTTTTATACAACTTCCTCCGTAACAATCAGCATATGGGAGAGCGATATTTAAAAATTTTTGTTCTTTCCTCTACGGAGAATTCGACTCCTGATAATCTGTGCGAAACTCGGAATCATTCTGAACATTTATTCATCTCTTTGACTATCTGGGAAAATAGTTGTAGAAATAAAAAGACTACAAGCTTCCTTCAGACGAAATGGGGATTCTCCTATAGTTTTCTCCAATATTATATAAGAAAATCTGTGTTTCCGATTTTCTAGTTTTGGTCTACTCACGGCTGAAATTGTGATGTTCATAAATCTGGAATAATACCGAGGCAATAATGCATAACTAAAATAATCAAAAATATGGAACTTGAAATTTCGATGCTTTTATTCTATAGTTCGCTCGATCATTACTCGACTTCTGTTGTAAGAACGCGTCAGATATACATTGCAGTATGTTATTATATAAACATCCTTGCGATTGTGCTAGTTTCAATTACCTTAAAATTCTATCTTCCCACCGATAATCTATTTATAAGAAAAATTGTGGTGCTTGGAACCTCTGTTAGCAAAAAAAACATTATAAAGTTCTGTGGACATAAGTTAAATTGGAACATTTTATTACAGATGTATAATGTATTCATTTCGTCACATCCATTCTTTCATAAAAATCTACAAAAGATACAATAAGTTCATGATAGCTAAAATCACTGGCATAATTCCTTAATTAAAAATTTCCCGAATATCTCGGAACACTGCGTCGATTGTTGTGCCCGATAATGTAGATGCTATTTTTATGTCATTACTCATTCTTAGCTGAAATTGCTTTTATGACAAATTAATCAATGGTGGGTTTCGCAAAGTTAATATTAGAATCGCCACTCATGAGTATGGGCAGTTCCTATTCAATAACGCTGCATCGTCTGGTGCAAAAAACCTTTTTTGAAATTTTCGTTGAACTTCATTTGAAATTCATCAAAAACGAAAATTAATCTGAAACGATCGGTTTTCTATCCTTAATAATATATGAATCTGTGGGAAGTTCACTTTTTTCATCATTTCCGTCACCCATGAGTAAAATGTTTATATCAACAATGATACAACACAAGATCACTAACAATAAGATATTCACTCTTAATTGTCTCTTGTCAGGCATACAAGACGAAGAGCTTGAACCCGTGAGATCGTTTCAACTCATCATTTCCGTAGATATTGACAAGTAAATTCTGTATAGAAGAAGAATCACAAAATAATTGTTAAGTATTGTAATATTTGTTCGATCACGGGCCGTCCTACAAATAATCCGCTCCGTATGGACTCAGCGAACAGTTGCGACGCCGTTTATGATATTTAGCTGAACAGAATGCAATGTTGCGCTATTTTTGCGGCTTATATGCCTCGCACGAAAGTTAATAAGATCGTTCGCGGAACATTTACGTATCATTTTATTCAGCCGGACAAACCCGACGAAAAAAAAGTTCCGTAATCAGAAGAGACTTTCATATATATATCCCCGTATCACCGCCCGAATCGTGAATGTTCAATGTCAATGAACTTATTCAAATGTACATGGAGAGAATCAAGCAGTAAATTTTACAAGGTTTTGCATGGTAACCGTTTGGACACTGTCAATGCCGAAATATTTCCGTGATAACTATGAATCATCTTATACTGCGCGATGGGCCGGTATTTATATGTCCATATATATTCTAGTGAAACACACTCGGATCATCGATTTATGCACCATAGGTCGAAGATTCAGTTGACGCTCCTGTACCAATGTGGGTATGGGAATATGAAAGTTAATCGGCTGTGACGTTCCTGATACGATACAGCAGGACGTATGCGTCTGCGTGCAATTTGTAATTTGCAACATGAAATAATCTTAAATAGATAATCGCATGGTGGACTATGATCCACAAGTGATAACATCGTTTCGCGAATGATTATTCGACGGATATTCTCATCGGTTCATACAATAACTTATGTGAATACGTATTTCGTCTATCAACGCACATTGCGATCTGGCACGATCATAAAGCTATGATCCAATTTGGGACTGAAAAAAAAATTTTCCATAAACTATTTAAAATTATTATATACGTTAATAATTATGGAAATTGCACAAGTGTAATTTCCTTCTTTTCTGTGTGCTTTTCTACAGGAAAATCAATCGGGAAACCACGGTTGTTTATAGCGGAGTAATTGCAATTGAATTCTAATTTAATGAGCTATATGACCAGTATTACTTCAAGAAATCGAACGCTTAACAGAGTCTCCCTTCATTCAGTATTGGACAAGATTATCATTATTTGTTTTTTACGTATGAGTCGTATGGAAGCTATATCCAGAATGCATATCTATATATATATGTATATATACACTATTTCAAAATTAATCATTATGTGAGAATCGTTGATATGTACGTTGTATGTACATACATATGTATGTATGTGCTGAATGTTGTGATACGAACTGGATACTCTCGTTTATTTCCAATCGCGTTTGAAGATTTCAAGATGGTGATATATATCCATTTCAAACAACAATTATATATAATCAAAATAGTAATTTTTGAATATTATTTGGCTTGGCGATTGAGATTTCTTTTAAAATTTATATTCGTTGACATCACATACATACATTTTTTAATCAAACGTAAGCCTTCGCATGTGATTGGTTAGAAGAATGAGTATAAGAACAGAAAGGAAGGGGCACTGCTCCATCTGAGGAGTTCAAAGTTTGGACGACCCCGAAAATTCCTCACCATGGTACAAATATAGTGCCTCTGGTATAATCTAACGTAGTATCGAGTTACGACAATTAAGATATAATAACTGTCGCAGCATAGACTAGAAGCAATACCCCTACTGCCAATTTTATATTCAACTTAATACATAATATGATTCCTCCAATTATACAAAATTCGCAAAACGCATTATATCTTCACATGATTGAAAGAACTCTATATAGTTGTAACAGTTCCGGGACTGTAGCCAGTGCAGACACCAGAGATGAGTAGATAATTTCATTCTCTACTCATCTCTGCAGACACGGAGAGAAAATTTGAAGTTGACGACGATGGAAGGCCGCTCCCAATTTCTCCTAAGGACAGCTCAGAGTGCGCCGCCGTTGCCCTCATGTATATATCTAATATTTCCGCATATGCATGTACTCACAGTCGATAAATCAGTAACCGTATTTGCCTCAGAAATTGATCCACATCACTAGATGGCGATGACTACCATCTTGTTAACTTCGGCATAGACGCGGCTTTGAGAAATAATTTTCAGTATGCCTCAGTATAGTTGACCACTGTATGTAACAGTGTGTAACTGTGTGTCTGGCGGTGTTCTGTGTGCCTGCAGTTGCCTGCGTGTCCCTCATGTCACCAATGCCGCTGCGGAGTCTCTATTGGTTCTCTGTGTTTGTAATGTAATATTGCATATGTACGTATATTGTATATACATTATTGCAAGTGTACATTGCGTGCAAAGTTGGGGGTACCGAATAGAAGAGAATAATTGCATTGGACCACCAACGTCAGACATCAGACTATCACAGAGAGAAAGAACTAAAGTCAGTGCAGTGCAGTGTGTTGACTCGGTTATACATTTTTTATTATCCAAGTGGCTCGGTTCTGCATGTTTTCATTTTATTATGAGTAAACCAATGTGTATTTATATTGAATATTCGAGCATCAATTTTGGAATTCTAACATCACTCCCTTCACATTCCTGTCTCTGATTTTTTTCATTGAGACTTTGTATAACTTTGTAACGTTCGTACTCGATATCCCACACAGTCTGCTGTGTGCATGTGTGTGTGTGTGTGTGCGTGCATATGTGAATTCATATATACGTACATGTGTTTTGTTGTATGTATTTATTTGTGTGAAAGGGAATAGAAGCTTGGGACTCGGACAACGGGACTACTAGAACGAGGGGAGACTTCCCGGGCGCGGTTGAACATTCGCATAAAAGCTAGACAAAAAAAAAACGAAACACAAAAGTTATAAAGAAAAATAGGATACAAAATTCGAAGAGAATTTTTGTTGATATATCGAAACGCTAGTTGAGTATACCCAGGAGATTTCCTGACGATGGTCTGATCGCAGCTCATCATGACGGTGGATTTTGCTGATTATTTCTGGGTGAGAATTTAAATAATGAATAATAGTATGTAGAATCTTTAGTTTGGTGTTTATCATTCACGTACTGATGTACACAATTCAATTGTTTATGTAAATATTCATGATTTAGATGAGGAAGTGGATGATGCGGGATTGAATGAGGAACATTGATGCAAGTTGAGCGTGAAAACTGAATTATTAAGTTAGGTTAGGATTTGAAAAAAAATATATACGACGCGTTCCTCAACAGTTGTATGTTGAAAATCATTCAAACAGATACTTTACATAAAAACATGTCTTTATACATAATAATGTCTCAGACATTTTACAGCGATGAGAGGGTGAGAGAAAAGAAGTAGGGACATATTAAGAAGCCGAGAATTAAAAGGGGGAAATGTGTGTCCTTCACTTCTTTTGCTTATTCCTCTTATAGTTAATATAGCGCAACTGTTGGCTTCTCCTTTCTCTTTTCAATTCTTCCGACGCTATATATTCATACTCACCTTTTACTACTTACTACGAGAGGAGAAAAAGATGTGAAGAGAGATATCACCATGCAAACATTCTTGCACGGCTGTTAAAGCTGTCATATGCTCGCTTACGACCAGAATGATATAATTTATGTTTAATTTGAGTATTTTATTTTTTTTCAAAACAAAGTATTGACGCATCCATTTTCCTCATGACAATGTTTCATGATTATTTATTTTTCACTTTCATTCTTTCCATTATCATTCTCCTTTATACAGGCACTCTCCTCTGTTATAATTTCCTTCTTGCAGTATTATATAAATAATAATAATGATGGCACGTTTGTGTGATGTGAATGGTCATACTTACACACTCGAATAAACGTTAAACCAATAAAATTGGAAATTTTTATGTTCAGGCCTGCTGGTTGTTATGATAAAGTAAATCTCTCGGATGTGCAAGATAAGATATAAGCATCCTTCACATTATTTCGTTTCATGTTACAATGTGACATTTTACGATAGTAGGCAAGGGGGCGAGAAAGAGCTCTACGCTCGGACTCAGTGATAAAGTACAACTATCATCACCTCGCATGTCATCAAATAGAGATTTGATAATTGACACAACTGCTATTATCATAAGCTCTGTATTGGGAAATAAATAAATAAACAAATAGACCTTGCATCAGGCAATTGACTTTAGTATTTTTCGAATGAGACATTTTCCCGTTTTTCTTGTTTTCTACTTTTGTGCCTTCATGTTTGTGTGTAGTGCTCATTGCCCAGGTGCACATGGAAAATAAATAAGAATACACATTAAAGACTTATGTAAAGTGCGAGATAAAGAGATTGACGCTATGTACAGTGTAAGATGCACCCGGTGATGGTGCCTAACAGCAATGGAAGCGTTCAATGAGAGCTCATTGTTGTAACATCATGATTCGAGAATGGGAGCATATGATGAAGAGCAATAGAGCGAAAGATAAAAAACACCGAAAGACAGAGAGAGTAAGAGAGACATTATATATATGTGCGAGTTAGTGTATTATGATCAGGGTTAAAGTGTCAGGATGCTAAGTGGCCTTAAATAATTCTCACTGTCGTTTCATAATATGAGGTCGCCTCTTCAATTTCTGCCAGACGCCGTAAATAAATCGTTGTCTTCATTTTATTTCTGTTTTCTTTACTGTGTACGCGGAGACCAAAATTAATGAACAATAATTAGCTAAATTCCAAGTATGAATTTCGGTATAATGGAAGTAATTGTTGATGGTTACATAACAGTTGGTTGTTTGGGGACTTCCTCAATAGTTACCCGTTTCGGTATAGTATGCATTGAAGAAAAATAAGTGGTGCTGACTATTTTTTACGTTCACAATGATCATCATCAGAACGTCGACGCTGAAAACGATGAAAAGTATGAGGGAAACCGGTTTAGTCAGTGTTTGACCTTCTGTTGCAATTCGTGACGAAAGAAAAACCACAACTTGACGGGAGTCAAACAACTTCCATGACTACTTTGTGTATGGAGGAGAGAAGTAAGGGTATATATAATAGTCGAGACGTGCCAGTGCACAATGTCATCATGGTTTAAAAGATGGTGGAGGATAGCCGATACTTCTTCTCTTCATTTTTCTCATGATGAGATATACCTATAAGCTTGTCGTTGATTTCTCTTTCAATCATCATGACGGCAATGTGAACGTGTACTCTGTCTGCCCGTGCATCACAATATATAAAATAGAATTGCTTGCGAGTTCCAATTGCCATTGGTAATATATAGCATTGAGAGAGTCTCATTGTCGTTAATCAACCTCATGCTGAAGCAATCCAGACATAGACAATTGCCTGCCGGCAATAATAACCAATTTCTTTCTTTCCTCATTCTATCTTTGATTGTATCATAGAAATGTCATTCAAAGAGACAGAAATATTAAATTCAATCGATGGTTTTCTACATTGCTAAACCTATGTCACTATTTATTTATTTATTTATTTCTTTTTCCATTCTTATATCCAACTCTTTAAACGAAAATATGATGTGTTGTATGAAGAATATTGGAACACTGGTAGTGACACAATCATCACGTCATTGGAATTCAACTCAACTCCCAAACTTTATACTCAACACACTTCATCTTTGGCTGCTATTCGCCCACGGAAGTCACGCTCCATTCCTTTTGTAGTTGATAGCATTACACACGTGTATATTTATGATATACATCATATATATATATATATATATATATATATATATATATATATTTTAAGGCTTCTCTAAATGAGTAAAAAAATATCAACGCCCTCAATATTTTCCGCTAACAAAATAATATTAATTGCTCAATTCCTTTTCTCTTCATGTTCCAGGGTGAAAAGAATAATGGATTTGATGTATTATATCATAATATGAAGCATGGTGTGGTGGCGAGCAAGGAGTTAGCCGATTTTCTCCGTGAACGATCGGCAATTGAAGAGAATAATTATAAATTGCTCAGTAAGGTAGCGAAACAAGCCAGTAATAGTAGCAGTACACAGGGTACATTTGCACCAGTATGGGCAGCATTACGTGGTGCAGCGGAAAAACTTGCGAGTTTACATCTGCAAATGGCACAGAGAGTGGCTGAACTTATCAAGGACGTTTCGAAATATGCGGACGAACTTCATAAAAGGCACAAGGCTGTAAGCGATATTTATATAATAAATATTTACCAGAGGAAAAAAATATAACACCAAAAAAAAAATGAATGTCTGGTTGATCATGATAGTCGAGTTTATCTTTCTCTACTCGAAAGAGCGATTGTGTTCAGCGACGGTTGGCCTGCAACTTATCGGTTTACGCCTACTCAGCGGATCCCGCTAGTGCTATATGTCTGAAAAAAGACCAGATAAAAGAAGTAGCGTGAAAAAAAAACAAGGAACATGAGTGCAAATTGTTCTGTGATATTTTCCGATATGAATCTCGACGATAGTTTTTTTTTTCTTATTCGCAGGTAAAAGAAGAAGAGTCTTCAACTCTGGAGGTTGTTCAAAGTATACAGAGCATCACGGTAACACTACAAAAGGCGAAGGACATGTGTTTGCAAAAAGGACTTGAATTGGAAAAGTTGCGGAAAGACAATGCAAGTCAGAAAGAACTTGAAAAGTCCGAAGCAAAATTCAAAAAATCGCAAGATGATTATAAATCACTTGTAGACAAATATACGATCGTTAGGAATGATTTCGAAACGAAAATGACACAGGCCTGCAGGGTAAATTGGGCGAATAGTTAATAATATTAAAAAAAAAAAAAAAATGAGATCGAGAATTGGGATTTATAAGTATTCAATTTCATTATTTGTTTTGGTTTTTAGAGGTTTCAAGACGTGGAGGAAACGCATCTGAAACACATGAAGGAATTTCTCAACACATACGCGGATGTCCTACAAGCCAACCACGAGCAGGTGGGTCAGGTGCACATTGACTTCAAGCGACAATGTTTGGACATGACGGTGGACAAGCTGTTGGAGCAATTCGTTCAGTCAAAGTACACCGGGTTCGAGAGGCCAGGTAATGCGCAACGACGCTTTACCAACAACCATTTGGCCAATGTACGTGCATTAATCAACGACGATGATGTTAATAATGCGCCAGGAGTAATCGAGTACGAGGAGGTGATGACGAGCCTTGCTGAGATGGCCAGTCAAGCGCAAATCGATGGTGGCAGTGAGACAACCACGGTCAAGGAACCAACAGCCAAAGGAACTAATGGCGAGACAGGTGTTGCGGGTAACAAACAAAACACAAAGAAAATTCAGAACGCTAAGGGAATGGGTGGTATATACGGGGATGTGGGAAGGGATAAGGATAACGAAAAGGATAAAGAAATGAGGATTAAGGAGAAGGATAGAGACGCTACCACCAAGGGCTCCCGTCGTACCACCTCGCTTCTCAACCTGTTCATGTCCAACTCCCAGGGTAGGTCTACGTTGAAACACACAAACAAACAAAAAATTTTTAAGATGCCATAATGTTTTTTAATTAATCTGCCGTGCTCAACTACGTCTGCCTCAACACGGGATTTTCAGTTAATTCGAGATGGCGTCCAATATTTTTTTTTGCCATTATCTATCTTGTCTTTTTGTTGTTTTCATCTCCTTCTTTCCGGAAGATTATGGTACTGAAATGAGGTTATTGGCAATGAGTCATTCAATCTTTACGATTGATTGCTGTTAGATGAGAGGGGGACTAGTAAAATTTGTGTTTTTGTTGGTCATTCTGTATTGAGGCAACGTGTTTTGGAATCATTTTATTCGTCACTTCTCGTATACATACACCACGTTATCATTGTAAACATATTTCAGCACCATTATTTGTTTCTTAGTATATTATCTGTTGTTTGAATTGATTTTATAATTTGTATCATATAATTTTATTCCCGGGAAGTTCTTGAGTAACAAAACTCACCTCTACCCTTCAGGGGCCCCTCCGTTTTCTCATTGTGGCTTTTTGTGATCGTTTTGCATCGGCGCTGCTTGTTCGTTCATTATCTAACAACAGGTGGAGGATGATTGTACTTGAAAAATAGTATTATCGTCTATGTAAATGCAAATATTCTTTAAAGAAAAAAATGAAAAGATTGCTTCGTTCGCAATTTAATTGGAAATAATTATTCATTCGACGCGCAAATGAAATTTGACTGAATAGTTTAAGCACTTTGAATTGATCCCGTAGCATTACCGATGCACATAACGTTTCAGCCAAATAAGTCGGAACGGAATTCAAATTGTAATATTCAAGCGGTGACCGTATTAGATCATCTCAATTGTGTCGGAAATCAGTCATAGAAAATGGGAAGGAGAATAAAATTGGCAACGGTGCGAACAGAAAATATCAGCGATGAGTGATTGTTTCAGAGAGACAGAAGCAAGTAGCAGGTTCCGGTTCGGCACCTGTCACTCCTCAGGGCAACAACCCACCTTCTGCCGTTCCTCCCAGCATCTCCAGGAACCCTTTAAGAGGATCTAAATGTAACTGCTTCAATTCGTGAATACCTTTTATACCGTGAACTATCGTTTATCCATTCGAATGGAATTGCTGCATTCTGTGTCACACTCACTTTTTTTTTATAAACAATTGAGATATCTATGGACTTACACACAGTTACGGTATTCTAATGAAGAGTATTATTGATCAATCAAATGAAATAATATATTAGACCAGCTGCAGCCATTCCGCAATATTGTTAGAGCAAGAGCGTTAGTGTCATTTTGCGTGACCGACTGAATAAAAGACTGCTGTCAAGATTTAAACTTGGGTCAATTGAAATTGAATTAAGATCTCGAATAAGCTCGCCCTTGCTCATAGCACTATGTTCTTTTGAATGTTCCTTCCTAACTTAATACCTTATTTTTTTCACTCTCTGACGATGAATTTGAAAATTCTACTTTTAACGGATCGGAATAAACATAAACGGTGATGTGTCTTTTTCTTTATCTGTTTCTGGCTTTAGTTATCCGGGTTAGGGCAAGCGTGACCACGTACAGCTCCCTCCACTTTGCACCATTTCACGCGAATGCTGTGTGGGATCATTAACCACTAATAGCGTCATTAAAAACAAAATTAACCATAAATTTGTGGCACGTGGGATTTGCTCAATAATCATATAATAGTATAACTTTATTTACTTCACAATATATTTGTCACTAACACAGACGCTTCAGTAGATTGCTACACATATCGGGCACAATCATATGTATATGAATATTTTTTTATTCACAAGACAATTTGCAAGCAATTGATGTGTTTGTGTGTATGCGTGTTTTTCCATGTTTCTGAATTGTTTTTCTAACAATAATTTTGACTATACACAAATACCAAAAGGTCTTTCATTGACACATACCTTGGAAAAAAATTGTCCGATACTTGTCTTCTATACAGATATTGTAAGGGGTGAATCAATTTTTTCTGAGGTTTCACTCATGTATTCATTTTTATACTCAAATTTGTCTCTCAAACCATAGAGAAACCCTCTCAAGTTGCCATTTCTGCATTTTATTGTATATTTTTTCCACGCTTTTCTATTCAATCTTATATAACAGTTCACCGATGTCGTCATCATTGCAACTATGTTTGATGATAAATTGCCATCCAATACGGTTTTTGTATGAAGCATATCTATCATCGTGTTGTGCACGAAACCACAAGACTTGAGTAAAAAGAACATTGTTTGCAATTTTTTCTCATGTTTTTTAATCGAGTCTTTATACTTCAGTGATCTGCACAATTATAACTGATTGGGCACATTAAATTGATTCTTCAATCAATGATAAAAAGCGGAAAGTTTGAGTTTTCATATATATTTTCTTGTCGAGTGAGAGACGGGAGATGGACTTGAATAAAATGTTGAACGCAGGGGGCGGCTACCGACGGGGGTACCTCAGGTGAGCCGTCTATTTACAAATATTCCAATGTTAATGCATGGGAATCATTAATTTTTATTTATTTTTATTTCCAATGTTAAATGGGATTCATATTATTTTTTTTATAAAATGTCACTCCCCGGCAATATTTTGCGTTGTGATCCTCGTGATAATATACATTTTTTTCTCTTAGTTTTCATACAAATGTTTGGTCTCCGTCGTCAATTTTGCTCGCATACAATTATTGCATTGCATAAATTTTATCGAGACTCTATTTTGGTCTTGCGCAATTGTTGTGTACGTAACTCTGAAAATTTAGTTTATAATACGTGAAAATATGTTTTCTCATCGCATGCTTGATAAGATAATTAGTTTTTATTTATTCTTAATAATAGTTTGCCTCTACTTCAGTTACAATTATTCAATGGATTGATTGGCAAATTGTGAATTTGTTAGAAAAACAATTTGTTCAGTCTTTTTCTAGTTGCTGATGACTTTCAGAGAACGGTGATGGGTGCTGTGGGTCAATTCAAATACTCTATTTTTCTCCCTTATTATTATCTCGAAATATATTGCAGATGCGTCTTAGCAAGCCTTGATCCTTCGCTAAAATTTCTGTATTCCATTAGTCCTTTCTTAATTATTGCACCTAAAATATCGCAATCCGCAAAAAGTACTGCATTATTATATGTACTCTCTATTGATATGTATAGTGAATGCTGTGAATGTGTTTTCTGCTAGTAGGAGTTTCATGAATGAGCGGATATAGTTGTGTTAAATTCATCGACTCGGTGAAAGAAAACGTAGAAGAATTATTCATTTAATTAATGTCGAATGGTTTCCGAGATTTTCCTGGAAAATATCGCATTGTAATCAATAATAACTTCCATGACACTTCACATTTCTATTTAATCTTACTAATGTCACATTTCTCTCTTATTTCATCATTTCATTTTCATTCATTTGCCCAAAATAAAATAATATCTCGTGATATCAACAGGGTTTCTTCGTAGCAGGCGTGAGAAGCGAAAGGAAAAGAAGGCGAAGAAGAAGAAGGATTCAGTGGACACAATCAGCAACAAAGAAGAAAAGTCGGACCTGTCAGTATTTGCATTATTATCAGACCCAGTGCAATCATACAAAAATAGAAAAAACAAAAGATTAAGATATCATAATAAAATGTCTCGATTCATTTATCTAATTTCGACAAAATCATGGGATTGATCCAAAAAATTGTAACAGACCAATAAATGTGGTAGAAACTGCACTGGGCTTGCTGAAATTCACTGCAAGAATAATATATTCATTGAATGTCCTTTTTTTGTATTTTTGTCAACAATTTCTATTTAGAGAAGAGAAAGATGAGGGCAGAAAATCTGAGACACCAACGCCAGAAGTCGATGAGGATGGTTTTTGCATCAGACCCAAACCAGATCCGTGGGAAAATGAAAAAGGTTTTTATTCAAGCTCGGACACCGAGTCTGAAGATGAGCGTGAACGAAAAATCCGCGTTGAAATCAAACCATTGAGCAATGGAAATGCACCAATGAGTGCAAGCGTTGATGAACTCAGGGCGACGGTCGAAAATCTCTCCTTATCACCAGCACCCACGGTGATGTTCCTTTTTAAATTGGAAAACAGAAATTTTCAATGGAAAAAAACTGATTATTATCTTTTATAATTATTGCAGGGTCGCAGAGGTTCGAACACAGACTCGGATCATCACATGAAGAGGTCTCAATCCGTCTCGCAGCAATTAGGAGGCAAGCCGAGTTCCGATTTGCTTGGACTAAATCTCTTTAATCCCAGTAGTACACCATCAAGTGCATCAACGCCAACTGCGAGTCATCCATACGCGCCATTGCAGAGTCCACCGCCACTATCAACATCGCCAGTTCAACAGCCAATTCCACCGCAGTCTGCACCTGCAACTCATTCACACACACGTTTTCCAGGTGCGAAACTTTTGAATACTTCATCAAGAATAACTAATGAAAACTTTTTAACTAATTGTTTTCAATCGATTTTTCACAGAGGGTGATTTATTTTCTGAAGTCGGTGATATAACACCGGCGTTGCCACCAAAACAATCGGCCTCGTCCACTCCAACCGGATCAATAGCTATTCCAAGACCACCGTCACGGCGTAGTGAGAGTGCACCACGTGGTCGTATGTCGCCAGCAACCATATCGCGTGCTGATAGCGTTGCTAGTCTTGAATTTCGCACTGCGGGCGTTGGCGTTGGGTCATCACGCGGCCCATCACCATTGACAATTGGCCTTGCCGACACAATTCCCCTCGCGGTGGCCTTTCACGAGATTATTCACTCGTATTTCCGTGGCACAGATGAAACACGTTGTCAGGTGAAACTCAGCGGCGACATGATGCTATCATTTCCCGCGGGAATTGTTGCAGTGCTTGCCAATAATCCAAGTCCAGCCAAACTCACATTCCGAATTAAAAACAGTAGCCGTCTGGAAAGACTGTTGCCGAATAGCCAACTGGTCAACATGTAAATTATTTATTTTTTGTTGGTGGGAAAAAATTTTTTGTGTAGAATCAATTTAGTATTTTTTTTTTCTGTTTTATCATAGGGATGCAACGCAGACAACGACAGACAGTACAATATTTGAGTTTAATATGAGTGCCTTAACAACATTATTACGCCGTCAAGCCGAACAAAATCCCTCGGCATCTTATTTCAATGTCGACATTCTCAAGTACCAAATTAAAAATAAAGAAGGCGCGGGTTCGTGTCCATTCCAACTTGTTGCATACTGGAAATGTGAATCTACTCACACAGATTTGAAAGTAAGCATCCAATTTTCTTCTACTTCATTTTCTCATAATGGTTTTTGGATAAATAATTATTTATGAAATTGTGTTGAAAGATTGATTACAAGTACAATAGTCGTGCAATGGCATCGCCGAGTCCTCTATTAAATCTTCACGTTGCCGCACCAATTGACGGTGGTTTCAAAAGTCTTCACAGTAAACCATCAGCGCAATGGTTACCTGATACAAATCGTTTACTGTGGAAATTTACAGAGTTATCACAGCATAGCGACAGCAGTGGTGTCGGTTCATTAAAAGCTCGTGTAGAACTTGATCGTGGACCAGGCTCGCAAGGTACAATATTTACGCAATTTAATTGTGAGGGAACAACATTATCTGGCGTAGAATTTGAACTTGTTGGTCCTGGATACAGATTGAGTCTTGTCAAACGTAGATTTGTGTCGGGTAAGTTTTTTTATCTGTTTCATGTTTGATATTTATTTTATATATCTCGATTCTAATTTAGATTATTGATTTGGATAACAGGAAAATATATATGTGATGGCGATTCAGATCCACGCACACGCTACGCTGCGCCACCATCAAACGCTGATTGACCTTTGCCTGATTGGGCGCCAAAGTGGGATAGTTTGCCTACGTGATGACCCTAATGTCCACCTATTTATTCACTGCCGACTCATGGACAATTTGAATTATAATGGCCATTACCAACAATTGATGATTAAATACGGCTATTGGCTACCAAAGAGAGAATTATGAGCCATTGTTGTATCCAACATTTGTATCCGAATCTTGACCACAATGTCACTGGCGCTATGGTAATTCGTGAATTCTTGGGGGCATTTGTTTTAATTTTTCTATTTTTTTTTTTCCGTTTTACGAAAGATATAGATATGAAGTAAAAATTGTAAAACATCAAAGTCGTACTACTTCAAGGGCTTTCGATGTTAGTACCGAATTGATGCCGCGTGGGCGTCGTATGTTTTCTTGTAAATATTTTTTTTTTCATTTTAAAGAAGATTCAATTATTGATCGCGCATATTCGTTGGTGAAAAATTCATTGTAATAATACATATAAATATATTTGACGAAACGATGAACCGAATGGTTTATGAAAGTGAATCAAAATTATGCAATTCGTAAATTTGAAACATTTGGTTTTCTTTTACCGATAAAAAAAGGTGATGTTGTTCTTGATCACTTTTTCATTCATTTCTTATATAGTAATATACTTTTTTGGTTAGTATTCTTTGGAATTAAGATGAATTAAGAGGAATTAATCGTAAAAAAACATATGTATGTAAGATAATCAAATGTTTTCATGAAGAATTTAATTCAACGGCCGTTTTTGAAGATAAACATACGAATGTTCGATTTTATTCGCTTTGTTTTTCTTCCTCTTCTACGAACCTCGAAGTTTCATAAATAATTGAATACGTTATCGCCGATTATTTCGGGCATATGGCATTATCATAAGATCCTTTTAACCTTTCCGCGCCTTCGTGATTTATCTCGCGGGATCAACAACATATCGACGCAAGGAGTCATCGAGAAAAATAAAATTTATTTATTTTCGATGTCACGTTTTCGGCGTTTGAAATAAACAAAAAACAATTGGTTATTATATGAATGAGACAGTAATGGGAAGAGACAAAACCTTTGAATTTTAGAAAAACAATAAAATGAGACATAATTTTTTGATAATTCTTGGTGTTTACCTCTGCTTCTTAAATTTAATATCGTGCCTATTTGCAATAATGATGTATTATTAATGATGGAAACTGCTCCGAATCATTAAAAAACAAAATGAGGTATATTTATATCAACTATATTGACATTCAATTTGATGATTTTATTAAAGATTCGACTGAGAGCGATTCTGTGATACTCAAATGATCACAATGATTTTAATAGGCTCTGCGGTTTTATGTAATCGTTAAATTATCGATCGATTATTTGCGATTGATCTTCAATATAAATGTTCGTCCAACTTGAAATGAATTTTATTTCCAAGGTGAAAAGAAAAGGTTTTGGATCGTATAAAAAAAATCTAAACATCACTCAATGTTCACAGAAATAAGAAATAAAAAGTAAATAAATGAATTTCTGCGTACTTTTGCATATATACATGTTATGTATGTTCTGTAAAAAAAAAATGTTTATCATACGAATATATAGTAGTGGTCAGAAACAAATTAGATGACGATGATAAAATAAATCGCTGCAATTTATGTAGGGCCGTTATGTAAAAAAAAAAAAATGGAAACAAACAGTGCGATCATGTAACATTTGTGCTAAATAAAGGTCTAGCATATTTTATATAAAATACCATGGCATATTCTTCGACAGGAAAAAACTACTTCATGATTATAAAACTTAAATTAATATGAGGTAGGTCCAACTTTTCTCTCTTTTTTAACATCCAAAAATGATATTCAAATAATAAACACGGAAGAAAAATACTGCACAAAAAAATATTTCCATCCTAATACCAATTATTAAGTTATTGCCAGCAACAACTTTAACGTATGATCTTTTTTAAACCGTTCGATCATCATCTGCTCATAATTCCGGGGAATGTGAGAACTCTTTTCCATTTGAACTGGACCCTTCAGCTTAACCCTATCCAAAATAACACGTGCCAATTGGCGCTCCAATTCAATATGTTTCTCGTCAAGGGTAAACCACAAAGCTAGAGCACATCTTCGGCCTTTTCGTACACCTTTAACACCATGAAGATTTTCACCATCAGCAGAGAATGCTACCATTCGTCCACACTGTGGCTGAACTGTGCTTTGTACTATGCGTGCTTTTGGATCACCGGCGAATATAAATTCACCGCCTTCAAAATCATCATTCAAATAAACAATCGCTGAGTAATCCCGCCAGGTAAAGGCTGGACGTTCGCGTAAACATATTCCCTCTTTGATCGCCAGACAATTGTCCGCATGAATGTCGTGACTGAAGAGCTCTTGGTGCATTGGAGAATCTGAGAACAAAATAAATAATTTATTTATTCATAACGTCAACATTTCTATAAATCAGAGCATTTACATACAATTGGATACACTTAATACTATCGAAAAATTTCATTGTGCGGCCTAGAACCAATTTATGAAAATTGAAAAAATATATAAATCCATAATTTTTCCACTTAAAATATACGGTGGAATTCAAATTTTGTATGCAAGAATGGCAAACACCCAAAAAATTACCGGCCAAAGCTGATCGACAGACCAAGTGTGTGTAGGTGAAGTATAGAGGTTGATTAAGGTTGAAGTACTTTTCCGCGTGAGCGCGTGCCATCTCGGATGATTGAAGAAATAATTCCAATTGGTGAGGATCTGCTAACCCAAAATATACCATCTGAAAAATGAAATATAAATAATCATGTCGCCCGATTCAACCATTTTCTCTCTTGTACAAATATTTATATACGTATGTTTAGATAAAAATAAAATACCAGAGCAGCTCTGCCCAAAGTTAATCCCTCGAAAAGTTCATATTTAGAATGCGGACTTTTATTATTATCGTATCCATCGCCTTCAACAGCACCCAGCTACAATCAAAATTGTTTTTTATTCCAAAATCTGTTCTGATTCAGCGACATTTTCATGTTAATTTCCAAATACCGTAGCTAATTTGATGAGAGAAGTGCATTCTGATTGTGTCATCAGTCCTTCCGCCAAATATCTGAGTTTTCCGCCAAGTTCTTTTTCTCCAAAAATTATTTTCACATTTTCCAGAGACGGTGTTGCTTTAATTTGAGATTCCCGCTGTTTTATCTTTTTGTTGTATAATGTATCGTTCTTAATCATGAATAAAGAAGATGGCGAATGACCCGGAGGCGGATGACTCTGAGTCTAAAACAAAAAAATAATTATTAATTATTGTCAAGATTTTTGCCCATACATTCTCTCCCGTTTATATTTCATTTATATATTGAAATTATAGTTTTCGAATTGAATCACGTCGTAGCTCGACGACCCACATAGTCTATGCCGTTTGCCCTGCATTATCTTCAGCGTTTTGTTTTCTTTTTTTCAAATTCAAATGCTCGTTTGTGTGCAACACACACGCATTTGTAATGCAGCTGCAGCTACGCCACCACGATGTTAAGAGATCACTCTCGAATACATATACAATACATTGAAAAAAAACTTCTCATTCTATCGCTGCATTTATTATTACATATACAAATATAGCGTATACAAAACGGCAGAAAAATAATGCGTATCTTTGTTATTATTGCTGTAATCGAATGTTAATAATCAGCATTTTTTTTTTTTCATTAGAAAAAGAAATATTTCGTCATTTTCCTTTTAATAACGAAGAATATGATAGCGGATAGGGAGCGCAATAATTTCAATATCGATAACCACGTTGAAGATTGATTCTCGCATCGTCCTTCGAACAAAAATTAGATGCGTGAACCATCGATACAATTTTTGTTTTTCTCCTTTAATTTTCAATTTTTACCTTTCCCAATTCCTCGGAACGATAATTCTTCATGTCTTCTCGCACTAATTTTTGTTTCATTGCATCTAGTCTTGCATCAATAGCGGAAAAATCTTCAGATATGAATTTGAGAATTTGTAATTCATATTCTTGACGTTCAACATAAAATACGGCTTCCTAAAAACATATGGAATAACATTTTATCAACGATATATTATAAGAATAAAAATTAAACTTTTGATTTTGCATTATTACTTACCTCACGTGGTGTGAAATAATCCGGTTTTACTTTAGGTAAATGTGAATAATAATCCTTATTGTTCAACATTGTTTCATCGGCTGGAAGGAAAAACAGGTAACTCGCAACAGCTCGGCAAGTTCTCTCAATATCGCCCACTGTCAAATGCATATAAGAATCAATTCAATTAAATGAACATGAAAATTTTTTCCGAAGTTAAAACGCTGACGTAATCAACAGTCGGATCAGCCATATAATTGAATAGAATCATAAAGATTTCAGTCAAGAGGAAAATAGTGTCTCGAATGCGAACAAATTAACACCAGAGCAACAATTAAAACGACGAACAATTCATGAATATGATGTAATTTGGTGTGGTCCATTACATTATCGTAGATAAATGAAAGAAATTTATAACCTCGCATGAAAAAGCAATATTAAAGATGATGGATGTGCTTAATCCCAGAGAATGGAGTCGTAGAATTAAATAAGAGAACTGTACAGTTAATACAGTGTAGTATGATGTAAAATATTGTGAGGGGAGAACGATGATTGAGGTACATTATCCTTGAATTATATAATAATACTTACATTTGTAATAAGCAAATTGTAAGTAGTTATAATGACTTGGTAAAAGGTCATGTTGGTAGTCGCCGTTTAGATTATTCAGAAATTGAGAGCAACTGCGTTTACACTTGAGACAGTATGCGAAGTGATCTGTAAATATTTGAATATTTAATTAAGGTTTATGATCATGAAGAAGTTTTTCTTTGTATCTAATGAACGTATTATCTTACTTGCGACGGATGACGTAAATTCTAAAAGCCATCCCTGATCAAATGATCCTTCACAGTAAATTCTACACTCATTTTCTGCCTTCATATATGCTCTCAGTGAATTTTCAATGTGTTCCACGGCTTCCTCATAAAATTCGTCTTCGTATGCTCTTACACCGTTAATATAAGATTTCACGAATGGTGCAAGCTCCAAATTCGTTACTTCTGAATCTTTGACTTCCGGTAATGATAGATAATATCGTAAATTTTTCACACTCATCTCGTGCTTTGGATGACGTGCTAAATAAGTGAAAATTGCATTAGCTGCATCTTGAAAGCGATTGCGCTGAAAAAGAATTGGGAATTGATTTTATTATTCGAATGGAAAGAAAATAAGAATTTTAATGGTGAGATAAAAGTTTATTGAGCGGCGAGAAAATATTGAAGACCGAAAAAAAAAAAAAAAAAAAAAGGAATAACTCGACTATACCCATGTAACATCTCTCTTATCACACTCACAGAGTCGACACACTTCCTGAATAAGTGTCCAATCTCTCATGTGAGCCGAATATATATTTTTTTTTATGTTTTTACATCAACAAACTCTTGTTCAGCTACTTTTATTTTTTTAGCCACTTCTTTTCCACCCTCATCGCCCGTTGGATATCTAATTTATTTTTTTTATCATCAAACACCAGACGTTCACGTCGCCAATGAGAAAAAAATAGAAATGCATAAAATTTTTCTTGCAGCGAATATTCAAAATTATATATGATTGTGGTATGATTCATATCCCTCAAAAATTTATGGACCGGATGTTACAGTGCATTTATGCAAAAAATTTTTATACCTCGAATATACACATTTATTGAACGCTCCGCGCGGTATTAAATTACGTAATGGATCCCATGTGGTACATATGGTGTTTAAAACACCAAACATTAATTGTTTTGTGTCGAGACCATAAAAACGTGCATTTGTGAATGGTGATTGTGCATGGCACATTCTCCTTTTCTTACACTTAATACCAAGAAGCATTGTTTTGGTCACGATTCAGGATTAGAAAAATGCAATTTTACCTTTCCACGCAGTCACAGTTCACGGCTTATCATATAAGTCGATGCGATTAGTTTGAATTGCCATAACAATATAGAAATGTACAAAAAAATTAAAAAAATATCATCTCTCATTTTCTCTCCAAGAAATATAATTTAACGTTAATAATTACTTGATAATAACAAATATGAAGATATTCGTATGGTTTTAGATCCATCAATTTCTGCTCAGTTTCACGTTGAAGGCGCCTGAGTGCCTGACTTCCAGCCACATCACGGTAATCCTGATTGCACTCCAATAAACACAATGTCTCACGTACTTTCCTCTCGAAAAATGGTAAATCTTCAATGTCCCCGGAATAAATTGGTCTAAAATCTGATAATTCTTCACGACATTTCGTTCTACACTTTATCACTGCATCCTTATACTCCTTGTATCTGTAAATAAAATAATCTAATTATATATAAATCATTACATCATCCAATGAAGTTCGTGGTTTGTGAATTTAAATTATTCACAAACCATACGATGAACAATAGTTTTTGAGATGCGTGGATGATTATATTATTTTCGTTATATTATACCATGTGAATGAATGTATTTATTGGAGATATAAGCCAACGTATATCCCAAGAGATATTCTCTATCTAGATCTTTCATCAATTTGTATCTTGAATGTATATGCCAATTACTAATGTGAAATGTATATTGAAAATACATTGGTCACAGATTATTTTCCGTTATTATAGAATCCATACGGAATAAAAATAAACATTTGTATACATTTTACCTCTTCATGACATTATTAAAACCATCGATGCACTCATCAAAACCGTTATCGAGATAGCTTTGTACCGCGAGCTCGTATGCTTCCTCTAAATTCAGATTATCAAAGTCACTTTTTGTGATTTCGTCTCCTGGTGCGTCTTTCCAAACTGCCTGTACAATAACTGCGCCGCGTTCATCATCATCATCATTTTCCTCAAGTTTATTCAATTCCTTTCCGTAATTATCATCATCACCATTCTTTTCATTGGATTCATCCACTGCAATTTCATTATCCAAAAATTCACTGGTACCCCGTGCAATAGGTATAATTAATACAGCGAACAGACAAAATATCACAGAGTGATTCATAATAACACAAAACCAGCCGGCTCCAAGTTCACTGTGTGACTGAAACCATGTGGGAGTCTGCTGACTACTCACTGCTCAGTCTGCTCACTCTCAATATCATCCAACCGACTACATATGTGATTAAAATAGAGGGAGTATAGAGTGAAAGAAAGAGCGGAGAAGCTACCGCGTCACAGGGACACACACGCATTTGACACACATGGTCAAGACGCGTATACAATTTCCAGGAATTTATCTCAAATATCTGTAGACCTTTGCGACTTTTTCTCCGTTCATCTCTTAAATTCCTGTAGTCTCCCCACCAATCATTATCAATTTTTTTTGGTTCCCCTCTTATTCATTCACTGGCGCGAAAGCAATTCAATTTTTCGTACACAACAAACATGAAAATTCTTCTAATCGAGGGATTTTTTTCACGAATAATCATAGTTTTAATCCATATTTATGTATTCGTGTGTTGAAAAATAGTAAAAAAAGAAGAAATGTCTAGATAAATTTATAGGCATGTTAAAAAAAAAAATTTTCCCGCTCTTCAGATGACGTGCGCAGAGCAATCCGTTGTAGTGACAATTGGCGGCCACTCACGGCCAATAACTCCAACGATATTTATGTCTTATATTTCAACTAGGTATCAATGATTTGTTTACAAACATGACAAGGTATTCGTTAATATGATGAGAGAATGAGTAAGATAATGGAGCCGTTGATCGGATGGGTATGGAATATATTTCTCGTTTACTGATAACTGTTGATCAATTATTGTGTCGTATTATTATACATTTTATTTCCAAATTTAATCAATGATAATGAGAAAATCATGAATCGCGATATATCAGATCGTTTTGAGTATAAATTAAAATTGGGTCAGGGTGCATTTGGGTGAGTCAGATGATAATGGTCTTAGCTTTAGAGTTTGTCGCCATTTATTCCTCTCGATTGATACAATATCTAAACAATATGAATTTTTTTGTAGATGTGCTTTTTTGGTCGAACGTAAATCCAATAAATCATTATATGTCATCAAGGAACAGTATGGAATTTCGAACAATCAAGTCAGTCACTGGATTCTCTACCTGATTATATAATTAGTCGAGATCTCGGCACTTCCATTAATTTCTCCTTCTTATTTGTTTCAAAATCACGTAGGTAATGTGGAACGAAGCAGAGATTCTGGGAAAAATGCAACATCCCAATATTGTTCGTTATTATGGCGCCTGGCAGAGTGGGAGAAAGACATGTATTATCATGGAATATTGTTCGGCAGGAACATTGAATGACTATCTTACTCGTCGCAATCGTCCGATGTCTGAAGATGTGTGTACAATTGCCAGATAAGTTTTTTTTTAATTAGTGAGAATCGTTCATCGGGACCGGTATATCGTAAACCATTTTTTGTAACATACACGTGAAGGAAAGTGGACAAACAATTATTAATAAAACAAAGAATGAAAAAGAGGAGGGATATTGATATGGAAAACAGTTGGAAAGTAAGAGCAATGGCATGATCAATTTCTCATGCCATTCGCCGTAGACAAAAAAAATGAAAACATAAGTTCATCCATTTTAGTTCTCTAGGAAATTGAAAGTCACGGCCTACTAGTGACTTTTACATTTGTGTTGCGGCAGGACGGGAATTGGCCACTTCTCCCACACGGGGGACACAAACGTCAAGGTCAACTTCGAATGCGGGTCTGACAGACAAAATTTTTCAAATGCCGATTTGTTTTTATTTTCCAGAGGGCTTTGTATCTATTCTGTCAAATTATTCTCGGGGTTCACCATATTCACAAAAAATTAGTACTCCATCGGGATTTGAAGCCGGCAAATATAATGCTTCATGGAAGTCATGGTCAAATTGTAAAAATTGGTGATTTTGGTATTGCTAAAAATATTGCACAGTAAGTATATAATGCAATGAATCGAAAAGATAAATTTCCATTCTCAACTATTATCTTATTCTTCAATCTTTCCTTTCGCTTTTATTTTCCTTCATTCACATAAAAGAGAAGTTGCACAGACAATAATTGGAACAAAATTGTATATGGCACCAGAAGTTCTCCGCGGTGACGTATATGAATTTAAATGCGATATTTGGAGTGCAGGAATAATTCTCTTCGAAATGATAACCAATGGATTCCCATTTGACTATCGTGTAAGTATCATACTACTTTACATAAAAAAGTGAATGTTTCGATATTCATAAATAAAGGAGTTACTGTCCATTGTTATATTATTCAATGCATAGGATCACATGAGATTGATGCGGCAAATAAACCGTGGAATGGATGGACGTGTTCCAAACAGTGTGTCTCCTGTTGTAACTAATCTCCTCAATTCATTGGTACACAAAGATGCGCCCAAACGACCCAGTGCAAGTGAATTGATTCTTATGCCAATTATCGTTCGTGCAATTAATCAAGTTCTGCCAAACATGTCGAGTGAAGAGAGAACTATCATTCTAAATTCTGAAAGATCGAGGAAATGAACTATCAAGACCGCTAATGATTAATAAATCTTTCATATTATCAAACAATAATACATTAATTTTCTTCATACCATGATTTGTTCAGTATACAGAATTAAGTATTACTTATCCGGTTCAAATAATTTCTTTTTTTTTGTATCCACTATTATTTATTCAACTAGCAGGAATTGTATGACATAGCAATACATTGCATAATCGTTATCGCTTTGCTCGTGTTGAAATTAAACGATGTTATCGTCCGATTCTACTGCTAGTTAGTCGCAATGTATGAAGTATGTATGCGTAGATGCGTTGTGAGTGTGTCTATATAAATATATATATATTGCTTTCAGTACAAACCCCGACTCTGTTGTGATTGATAACACATAATTTCGGCGTAATGAATCGATTTTTACCTTTTTCCATGTACCGGTGTGATAGTTTTTCTTTTAACTCTGCAAGAGTTGTTCAAGTATATTCTTTCTTTTTTTCTTACGGGCACATTTTTAATATCGATGATTTATATTGTGAAACACTGTTTCAAATTTCCAAGCAAAATATACACATGAAAGTTCAACACGAATCGTCTGAGATCATTCAGTCATCCGGCCTATTTGGAAATTAATACATATACCCTTCAATGATATATAAAAGATCAAGAAAACCAAGAAAAATAATGTCTGGAAATTTATTACGGAACTATACAAATATATCACAACCTATAAATATACAATAATATATTATTATAAGGGAGGGAATATCGGTCGTCCTTCCTCGAAACTGCACCTGATTTCGTGAGCAAGAATGAACGAACTTCAAATATTTTTTGACTTGTTATCTCAATCATTAATTCCACGAATGCGTATCGTAAATTTCGATGATGCTACATTATGACGGTGGCTATAAGTTTTAGTCCATTCAACAATTATTTCACAATAAGGAATATTTATAAATCCGACTCGGAATCGTTACGTTTTCAATCCTAAAAATGTATCTATGCAAAGAATTGATTTGATTCGAATCATTCATATCCCTTCACGCTCATATTCTTGTATCAGATCAGTTTATTTTTTCCTTATTACCATTCAATATCACAATTGAAAAGTTCAGAACATAAAGGGCATAAGTTCATCTTGTCACTCATTCCAACTCTGCTCGCATCCTCTCTATTGTTAAAAATACCAAAGGTGCAAAACATTTGTTTATGAACCACACAACCAGTAGAAAGCAAAATGAAAATGTATTAAGGAAGAATCAACTGCTGCAATTTGGCGGTAACTGTCAAAGCCATGTCACTTCCGTTTCCTTTTTTTCGTTTAATTACGGAATGAAATGTTGAAACATTAACATTAATGAATCAATCAACAGGTGGCACAAAGTGAAGCGAAGAACGACGAAAGTGTTTTTCAATAATAATTCTTAGTCATTAAGGGCAGGAGATATTTACTAGTGCATTTGACAAAATTCCCGAAGTCTGGGGCAATTCCGATCAAAAAAGCACGATGCATACGTAACATCACGTGATTGAATAACAAATCTCTAAAGGATTACTATGTCATATCGACTGAGAGAGGCGTTTCACTACAGCACACACTCGAAAATTTTAACATTGATTTTCGATGTATCCATTGTCTCATTATGTTTATTTTTAATATTGAACACCCTTTTTCATGAGCGATTAGAGAAAAAGTGAAGGAACATGGGTGAAGGGGATGTCGCACACATGCACAAGGCTTTTGTTTACATTAGGGTCGGGGTTAGTACTGAAAACATCACATATTTTCATATAGAAACCCACAGCGCATCTACACATACATACAACACACATTGCGACCAACTAGCAATAAAATCGGGTGATAATATCGTTTAATTCCAACACGGGCGAAGTCTGCGCATAATAACGATTATGCAATGTAATGTTATATCGTTTAATTTCTGCTGATTGAATAAATAATAACGGATATAAAAAAAAAAGAAACTATTTGAACCGGTTAAGTAATACTTAGTTCTGTATACTAAATGAATTATGGTATAAGAAAAATCAATGTATCATTATTTGATAATATATAAAAGACTCTTTAATAATTAGCAATTTTAATGTTTCATTCCCTTGATCTTTATGGATTTAAAATTATAGCTTTCTCTCCTAGAGACATGTTTAGCAGGAATGGACCAATTGCATGAGCGATAATTGGCATATGAATTAATCGACCCGTACTGGGTCGTCGAGGCGCATCTTTGTGTACTGATGAATTGAGGAGATATGTTACGGGAGGAGACACATTGTTTGGAACACGTCCATCTATTCCATGGTTTATTTCCCGTATGAATCTCATATGATCCTATGCATTGAATAATATGATTATGTACATCAACTCGTCCATTTTTGCATATCGGAACCATCATCTTTTCTATATTGAGTAATATGATACTTACACGTAAGTCAAATGGGAATCCATTGGTTATCATTTGAAAGAGAATTATTGCTGCAGTCCAAATATCGCATTCAAATCCACATACGCCACCGCGGAGAACTTCTGGTGCCATATACAGTTGAGTTCCAATAATTGTCTGTGCAGCTTCTCTTTTGTTTGGATGAGGTAAGATAAAAGAGAAAGGAAAGATTGAAACATGAGATGATATTTCGGGATGAAAATTTATCTTTTCGATTCATTGCATTGTATACTTACCGTGCAATATTTTTAGCAATACCAAAATCACCGATTTTTAATAACTTGGCCATGACCTCCATGAAGCATTATATTTGCCGGCTTCAAATCCCGATGGAGTATTAATTTCTTGTGAATATGATGAACACCGAGAATGATTCGACAGAATAGATACAAAGCCCTCTGAAAAATAAAAATAAATGAGTATTTGAAAAAATTTTTTTGTAAGACTCGCATTCGAAGTTGACTTTGACGTTTGTGTCACTCGTGTGAAGAGTTGCCTATTCCACCCCTGCCGCAACACAAATGTAAAAGTCACTGGTAGGCCTTGACTTTCATTTTTATAGAAAAGTAAAATGAATGAACTTTTATTTCCATTTTTTTGTCTACGGCGAATCACATGAGAAATTGATCATGCCATTGCTCTTATTTTCCAACCGTATTGCATATGATTATCCTCCGTCTTTTTTGTTATTTGTTTAATTAATAATTGTTGGTCTACTTTCAAATTACGTATGTTACAAAAACTAGTGTACCATATACTGGTGTCGATGAACAGTTCTCACTAATTAAATAAAAACTTATCTGGCAATTGTACACACATCTTCAGACATCGGACGATTGCGACGAGTGAGATAATCATTCAATGTTCCTGCCGAACAATATTCCATGAGAATACATGTCTTCCTCCCACTCTGCCAGGCGCCGTAGTAATGAACAATATTGGGATGTCGCATTTTTCTCAGTATCTCTGCTTCATTCCACATTACCTACGTGATTTTGGAACAAAGAAGGAGGAGAAATTAATGGGAGAGCCGGGATCTCGATTGATTATATAGTCAGGTAGGAAATTTAGTGACTGGCTTGATGGCTCATAGTTCCATTTGGTTCCTTGATGACATACAATGATCTACTGGATCTACTTTCGACCAAAAAGGCAGATCTGAAAAAAAATATTTATTATTGTATAGAAATTGTATAAATCGAGAGAAATAAATGGCGACAAATTCCGAAGCTAAGACCAAGATGATATGACTCGCCCAAATGCACCTTGGCCCAATTTTGATTTATACTCAAAACAATGTGATGAATCGCGATTCATGATTCTCCCTTTATCACTGATTAAATTTTGAAATGAAATGTATAATAATATGATACAATAATTGATCAGCAGTTTCCAGTAAGCAAGAAATATCTTTCATACACGTCCGATCGGCGGTTCCTCCCTAGCGGATTTGATCGATAGTCAAGACTGAGTTCAGTTGAGTTTTGGTTGATTGTGTATCACAAATGACGTGTTAGCACTGGAACGCAATCGAGAATCGAGAGTCGAAATGTGCGAAATTGAGACTGTAATCAAACTTTTTTCAAGTGTGCTTAATCGTGTACCTTTATAATTTAGATTTAAGGATTAACGTGAGAATCAATTGTGTTTTTCAAACGAACAAGTTAAAAAATATATGCAGAGTTGGTTTTTAATTCAGATGATAGTATTGTTATATGGGAACGTCCTTTTCTGCTGATATAGGAGAAGTGATATTTGAATACCGCGATCAATGTAGCGGGCGCGTACCTACTGAATCCGGCCCGACAAATTGTCACATGCAGACGTGACGTTGTCTCACGCCGGTAGCGCTTGAATGGAAGATTCCTTGGTGGAGGGGTATCATGAGTCATTGTGCTACGAATAAAGGTCTCACAAATCGTTCCAACCATTTATATTAAATCAATTAAAATAAGAAATTTTTTTTTTTCCATCACGCCGTCTGCGTATCGATGAAAAATGAAAATACGATGAATTTGTAAGAGCCCTTCATCGTAGAGCACAAGATTTCACCTATTACACTTCGCGACGACCCTACTCCAAATCCTAAGGTGAAGCGTGAGAAACGATTGATAATGACCACCGAAATGGTACAATTTGCCGGGCGGCACATTCATTTGTACTTTCATACACTCATCCGTCCTCTCTCGCACTCATACTCAATACATCATATGTAATGATGGCGTAGAGGCCCTCATTCGGCCCACGCGTATGCATCCAACGACGAAATCCATTGGTGTTCCTTGATGCAAATAATTCCACATCCGCGATTTACCTATGGAATCTGTCTGAACCGCGGCTCGAACATAATAAAATATGCAATACATTAGTGATGAGGCTTTTTATAGTTCATCACTCGGTTCATTGGCATGAACCTCGACCGATATTAGTTGAATTACTCTTCATATTGCCGCGTGGCGACAGTCGAGGAGAAAGATAGTTTACCACGTCACAATATATAGAGTTAGTTATCAATTCAGACAATAGTACTTTTATATGAGAACATCTTCATTTTTCTCATGTAGGAGAAATAATATTAGAATCCCACTAAAACTGTAGCGGTCGCGCATGTACTGAAACCGAGTAAAGCTATTTGTGACATGCGTACATGATTGTGTTGCACCTATAGGTGGCGACGAATTAGCCCGTGCCGTTACCAATCCGACTATGTCGAGTGCAGCATCAATCAAAAATGTGAGGAAAAAATATGAAAATGGAAAATGTTGGCGGGGGTATCGTGATTATTTGTGCCACAATGACAGATCTTGCTTCGAACCATCGAAGTTGATAAAAAAAAATTATTATAATCTGTTATCATAGATCCCAAAAATCAAGAAATTTGCCGAATTTGACGCATTATGTCTTCAAAATGTATCTAAACGATTCGGATTATCTATTAATTTTTTGTCTATTTCGAACAACTTTGAGATATCTTTGTCCTTTTGTTAATTAAAATGTGCTGCTCGGCAAATTGTACCATTTCTGTGGGCATTATCAATCGCTTTCCACCCTTCACCTTAGGATTTGGACTAGGGTCGTCGCGGAGTGTAATAGGTGAAATCTTGTGCTCTACGATGAAGGGCTCTTATACAAATTCATCGTATTTTCATTTTTCATCGATACGCAGACGGCGTGATGAAAAAAAAATGTTCAAATTTACATTAATTCAATATAAATGGTTGGAACGATTTGCAAGACCTTTAATCATGGCACAATGACTCACGATACCCCTCCTCCAAGGAATCTTCCATTCAAGCGCTACCGGCGTGAGACAACGTCACGTCTGCATGTGACAATTTGTCGGGCCGGATTCAGTAGGTACGCGCCCGCTACATTGATCGCGGTATTCAAATATCACTTCTCCTATATCAGCAGAAAAGGACGTTCCCATATAACAATACTATCATCTGAATTAATAACTAACTCTGCATATATTTTTTAACTTGTTCGTTTGAAAAACACAATTGATTCTCACGTTAATCCTTAAATCTCAGTTGAAGAGGTACACGATTAAGCACACTTGAAAAAAGTTTGATTACAGTCTCAATTTCGCACATTTCGACTTTCGATTCTCGATTGCGTTCCAGTGATAACACGTCATTTGTGATACACAATCAACCAAAACTCAACTGAACTCAGTCTTGACTATCGATCAAATCCGCTAGGGAGGAACCGCCGATCGGACGTGTATGAAAGATATTTTTTGCTTATTGGAAACTGCTGATCAATTATGGTATCATATTATTATACATTTTATTTCAAAATTTAATCAGTGATAAAGGGAGAATCATGAATCGTGATTTATCACATTGTTTTAAGTATAAATCAAAATTGGGTCAAGGTGCATTTGGGTGAGTCATATCATTTTGGTCTTAGCTTCGGAATTTGTCGCCATTTATTTACCTCGATTTATACAATTTCTATACAATAATAAATATTTTTTTTCAGATCTGCCTTTTTGGTCGAAAGTAAATCCAGTAAATCATTGTATGTCATCAAGGAACAAAATGAAACTATGAGCCATCAAGTCAGTCACGCAATTTCCTACCTGACTATATAATTAATCGAGATGGCGGCTCTCCCATTAATTTCTCCTCTTTCTTTGTTTCAAAATCACGTAGGTAATGTGGAATGAAGCAAAGATGCTGAGAGAAATGCGACATCCCAATATTGTTCGTTACTATGGCGCCTGGCAAAGGGGAAGGAAAACATTTATTCTCATGGAATATTGTTCGGCAGGAACATTGAATGAGTATCTTACTCGTCGCAATCGTCCAATGTCTGAAGATGTGTGTACAATTGCCAGATAAGTTTTTATTTAATTAGTGAGAACTGTTCATCGACTCCAGTATATCGTACACCAGTTTTTATAACATACGTAATGGAAAGTGGACCAACGATTATTAATCAAACAAATAACAAAAAAGACGAAGGATAATCATATGCAATACAGTTGGAAAACAAGAGAAATGGCATGATCAATTTCTCATGCAATTCGCCGTAGACAACAAAATGGAAATAGAAGTTCATTCATTTTAGTTTTCTAGAAAAATGAAAGTCAAGGCCTACAAGTGATTTTTACATTTGTGTTGCTGCGGGGGTGGAATAGGCCACTTTTCACACGAGCGATACATACGTCAAAGTCAACTTCGAATGCGGGTCTTACAAAAAAAATTTTTCAAATACTCACTTATTTTCATTTTTCAGAGGGCTTTGTATCTATTCTGTCAAATTATTCTCGGTGTTCATCATATTCACAAGAAATTGATACTCCATCGGGATTTGAAGCCGGAAAATATAATGCTCCATGGAAGCCATGGCCAAGTTATTAAAATCGGTGATTTTGGAATTGCTAAAAATATTGCACGGTAGGTATACAATGCAATGAATTGAAACGATAAATTTCCATCCTCAAATATTTGTTATTCTTCAATCTTTCCTTTTTCTTTTATCTTCCTTTATTCAAATAAAAGACGAGTTGCACACACAATAATTGGAACCAAACAGTATATGGCACCAGAAGTTCTCCGCGGTGGCGTATATGAATTTAAATGCGATATTTGGAGTGCAGGAATAATTCTCTTTCAAATGATAACCAATAGATTTCCATTTGACTATCGTGTAAGTATGATATTAATCAATATCGAAAAAATGATGCTTTCGATATGCAAAAACGAAGGAGTTGCTGTGCATAATTATATTATTCAATACATAGAATCACATGAGATTGATGCGGCAAATAAACCGTGGAATGGATGGACGTGTTCCAAACAATGTGTCTACTTCCGTAGCATATCTTCTCAATTCATCGGTACACAAAGATGCGCCCCAACGACCCAGTGCAGGTCAAATAATTCGTATGCCAATTATCGTTCGTGCAATTCATCAAGTTCGGCTAAACATGTCGGATGAAGAGAGAGCCATCATTCTAAATTTATAAAGATCAAGGAAATGAAAAATCAAGGCTGCTAATGATCAAAGAGTCTTTTATATTATCAAACAATGATACATTGATTTTTTTTATACCATGATTCGTTTTGTATACAGAATTAAGTATTACTTATCCGGTTCGATTAATTTCTCCTTTTTTCTTAGTATCCGTTATTATTCATTCAATTAGGAGAAATTAAATGACATAACAATACATTGCATAATCGTTATCATGCACAGACTTCGCTCGTGTTGAAATTAAACGATATTATCGCCCGATTTTATTGCTAGTTAGTCGCAATGAATGAAGCATGTGTGTGTAGATGCGTCGTGGTTGTGTCTATATGAATATATGTAATACTTTCAGTACAAATCCCAACCCTGTTATGATTGATAACACATAATTTCGGTGTAATGAATCGATTTTTTCAATTGTATTTTTATTTTCTTCCATGTACCGATATGATAGTTCTTCTTTCAGCTCTACAAGAGTTCTTCAAGTTTGATCTGTTTTTTTTTCTCACGAGCACATTTTTAATATTGATGATAGTTCCGAGAGAGTTTATTATCAAAAAATAAGAAAAAACGGAGGCTCTTTGATATGTGAAACACTGTTTCAAATTTTCAACCCAAATATACACATTAAAGTTTAACACGAATAGTCTGAGATCATTCAGTCATCCAGCTCATTCAGAAATTACTACAACCCTTCAATGATACATAAAAGATAAAAAAAAAAACGAGAAAAATGTTTGAAAGTTTTTGACGAAACTATACATATCACAACCTATAAATATACAATAATATATATATATTTCATACAAATTAAAAAAAGGGAGGGAATATCGAACGTCTTCCTGCGAAACTGCACCTGAATTCGTGAGCAAAAATGAATCAACTGCAAATATTTTTTGAATTATTTAAATTTCGATGATGCTACATTATGGTGGTGGCGATAAGTTTTAGTCCATTCAACAATTATTTCACAATAAGGAATATTTATAAATTCGACTCGGAATCGCTACGTTTTCAATCCTAAGACGGTATCTATGCAAAGAAATGATTTGATTCGAATCATTCATATCCCTTCACGCTCATATTCTTGTATCGGATCAGTTTACTTTTTCCTTATTACCATTCAATATAACAATTGAAAAGTTCGGTACATAAAGGGCATAAGTTCATCTTGTCACTCATCCCGACTCTGCTTGCATCCTCTCTATTCCCAACGGTGCAAAACGTCAAAAATCCCAAAGGTGCAAAACATTTGCTTATGACACACTCGACAAGAAGAAAACAAGATGAAAATGTATTGAAAAAGAATCAACTGCTACAATTTAGCGGTAACTATTAAAGCCATATTACTTTCGTTTCCTTTTTTTTTGTCTAATCACGGAATAAGATATCCGAACATTAACATTAACCAATCAATCAACAGATCGCACTAAGTGAAACGAAGAACGACAACAGTGTTTTTCAATATTAATTCTTAGTTATTAAGAGCAGGAGATATTTACTAGTGCATTTGACAAAATTCCCGAAGTTTGGGACAATTCCGATTAAAAAAGCACGATGCATACGTAACATAATCACGTGATTGAATAACAAACGTCTTAAGGATTACTATATCGTATCGACTAAGAGAGGCTTTTCACTACAGCATGCACACGAACAATTTCACATTGATTTTCGATGTATCCATCGTTTCATTATGTTTATTTTTAATATTGAACACTCTCTTTCATGAGCAATTAGAGAAAAAGTGATGCAATTTATCTGAATCAATGTCTTCACCGATTATTATTTTTCTTCTTCTATCCCTATTGCGATAATCATAATCTACGCGCTATAATTCATTGTATATCAATGAATATGAACAACAAATTATAATTCAATAGCAGTAAGAAACTGGAAAAAAAAAACGGAACGAAATAGCACGTGCATATTGAAGACAAGTAGCTTCGTTTCTCTTCAAATATGTCGAGAAATCAATTCCATCGATAAAAATTATTGAGTAAATTCTTATCCGAGAATATGCATGGCAATCTTGACGTGATTACAGTGAAATGATAAATAAAATAAATAGATTGAAGGATAGTGATGAAATGTGGGAGAATGTTCGTGGTTGTTCGTCGTCTATACTGAACTATCAATTGAATAAGGTTTAACATGAATTTATATCACCGCGATGCGAGGTTTCGGACTAAAATGGAGAATATATATATGTAGTAGCGAACGTATATAAGTGCGTGTGTGCGTGAGAGTGATGTATGAAAAAAGAGAGATGAGATCGAATGAATACTGCGAACAATGATTTTTTTTTTCAGTCGAATATGTATATCTTATTCCATACGTGTATAATGTACCTAGCAACATAATTATATAAATTATTCACAGTATTAGTGAATCAGCATGCCGGCTTCTTTCAATCTGTATATATATATATATGTATATATATCCGACAACTGCGACAAAGGAAAGAAATGGAAAGCATGCCGTTTGATTTTTTATACGTTAGGGCGAGAAGGTTTTTCCCCATATATTTACAGTTTTTTTTTCAGCAACTTTTACATGCTGAAACAGTGTTGCGTGCCGCAAAATCTATTTACAATGAGTTGAGGGGAAAAATGTGATGAAAATCATGATAATAATTATGATATGGTAAAGCACCGCGATCAGCAATGTAGTCAATTCCTCGCGAATGTCTTGTTTGTTCCGTTGCTATTCTCCCTTTTAACGAGGAAGAAAAGAAATCCCGTGTGAAATGAACAAATAAAGACTGGTGATTCACTTATTTTTTTTATCTTCCACTGATGAACTCCTCTCACATGTGTTTGCCGATGTCCCAGTTGGACTCTCTCCACCATCACTTTTGTACCTCTTCAAAATTTTTCGTACCTCAGGACTTGTTTCCATTTTGCATTTGGCAAAAATTTTGCTATCGACAGGTTTGGGTGGCAGTGTATCAACGTCATTGCCAATTCCAATGGCTGTTGAGCGTATATCAAAAGTCGTTGATAACTTACTTGGCACAACAACACTCGCATTCACAAATGTCTTCTTAGATTCTGTTAATTCACTAGCGACTGATATTGAACTGATCTTCTTCTCTTCTGTCTTCTCATTATTTTTATCACATAATTTTCTAATGTCAAAGTTTGACGAAAAAGCGGACACTGTGTACTTTTCATTCGCAATTTCTTTAGTCGAAGTGTAATCCTCGCCTTTCATTCCCGTTGGAGAATCTTTCTCTTCTGCGATACGTGGTAATTGCGTACTACCGCACGAATTCGACAATCCAACGCTGCCAATATTCATTGACATTGCATGAGAGATTTTCGTATATTCATTAGTTTTCGGTTCAATTCCGGATTTTTTGCACTCACTCTTTGATTCATTTGTATCTTTTGATGATAAATCGGCACTCCCTTCATCATTGAACTCCGGATGAGACGTTTGCGCAATTGTAACTCGTGGTGTTACACGAACTACGCTGTTTGCAAGTGGAGAAATTGAAGTCTTGTTCTCGGCTGAACGTGGATGAAGTCGATCTGGACTCAAAGCACGACGAAGCAGTGGCGAGCCCGGTTCAGCAGATTTGGGACGACCATAACTCTTTTTTTGGCTTGCTGGAGTAGACAAACAGACACCTAAGAAGATTAATATTTTGTCGATAAGGAATAAATTATCGACTTACTAAAATAAAACCAGATATAAATTTTATTTCTCGCACCTGGACTGTACGATTGCGTTGTGTTAGAACTGCCTGGCTGATGTCCAGTGGGAAATGCTAACGGACTCGGACTTCTCGTGGGACTTGCTGGGATTGGTGATGGACTTGGTGTTCTCGCTAATGGCGACAATGGAATGTGACCGACTGACTTTCGACGATTTGGCGAATGTATATTTTTTGCTGCTGTATGAAGTTTGTGTTTCAAACCGTGCAATGTACTTGGTCGTTGATAATGCGACTGATTTGATATTGTATTCATGCTACCGACTGAAGTATTAGATCCTGGTGATGATGAATTTGGACTCGAGCATGGGCTTGAATTGCTAGCTGAATGAAATGAATCATTGTTTGGACGATTTGCCGTAGGTGGGGACGGAGTACAAACAGATTTTGGTATTCCACCAGTGAAATAAGGCGAGGATTCTTGTTGCGGTGGTAATGACCGAGTGAATGATTGAAATGAACGACTCGGTGTTACCATGGACGGAGAACATATTCCTGCGGCCATCTGAAGTAATCGGAAAAGAGAAGAGATAAAAAAACAATTAATTAGTTCGATGTATTTCGGAACGATTTCGTTTTGGTTCTTCAAAGCATATCTAATTGATGATCATTCAATAAGTGATGAAAAGGCATCTTGAAGAAGCGTACCAAAACAGTGTCATATCAATAGCGGGATATTCTCTTAATAAGAAAAAACACGTCAATAAAAGAGTAACTGAATGGACGCGATGTTGATAAACAAAAATAAGAAATCATACCATAAGTGGAGGTTTGCTGTCGCTTGGTAGAATGGGTGCCGACAATGGGCAACTGATACTTAACGGCTGGAAATAAAAAAATACAAAATGTTGCATGGCGCAAAACTGCCGTGTGTGTAAGTGTGTGCATGTGTATGTGTATATGGTAACAATCTTGAATTTGCATCATCAAACTGATGTTGTTAATGATGATCATAATGCTGGAACTACCTCGATGCAATCAAATATCATTCGTAGAGAAATCGAAAATGAAATGATCCGCAAAAGTGATCATGCGAATTTTCACATGTAATTTTCAATAATAAACATAACTAAATATTGTGTATTTATCGCACGCGTGCGCCAGACAAATAAAAAACAGACATATATGAGAGAAAGACAATGTTTCTAAACCAATATCCAATCTCCAATTGTCCCATTACCTGTTGCATCTCTACACTAGCGCGTTTCGAACTAATTCTTCTGAATAGCGAGGTCTTTCGTTTTTTGTCCGAGTGATCACGCTTCTGTTTGCGTTGTCGATGCAACGTACGTCGTGCCATTCGACTCTGAGCCAGTTCACGTTTACGACCACCAGTCTTAATACTCGTATTTTCCAACGGTGTACTTCGGAGTGTTACATGATCACCACCGCTTAACATCAGTTGGAGTACTTGAGTATGATACAAACCCTGAACTGGTTCGCCATTTATGTGCGTTATCAAATCTCCAGGTCTGAGACCAGCCTCAAACGCGGGACTCGATTGATCCACAGCCTTGAAATCAAATGGAACAATATATGAAATTATTTTCAGATTACGTTCAGAATGGTAAAAAATTTATACTAACCATAACTAAATGATGCATAGTGTAGAAATCACTATCTCCATAGTATACTCTTATTGTATGAACAGTAAATCCGAAGCCATTTGGACCTCTTCGAATAATTATTGGTGGTTTTAAGCTTGTCACTAATGGACTTAATTCGCGACACGGTGATGTATCCCTCGATGATGCTGTTGATGATCCACCGGGAGATTCTATTGATTGGCACGCCGATGGATCATCTGGAAAAAATGTTCGTTCGTTTCATTAATCGGTGGATGCAAATTTTTTTTATGTAAAATTGATATTTTTCTTCTGAACATACATGAAAACTCATTTGTTGGTATTACTAACGAAAGTCCACTGGTAGATGCAGACTTAATAACCGAACGAGATTTTTGTTTGATTCCGAGCGGAAATGGTGTTGTTGTTGTTGTTGATGTTGTTGATGATGTTGTTGTTGCTGTTAATGATTCGAATGAATCTGTGCTTGAGTTATGTTTATCCTCTGCTATTTCCCGGTTAGCTGCTGCCAAGTCGAGCCTGCAAAATCATATGAATATGTAAATATAACTTTTACTGACCTTAATGACTGAATTTCGGCGAAATACATACACGTAATGACCTGCGAGTGCTTTTACAGTGGAATAATAAATTTTCATATCGCGTATGAGGAGTGACATGAATGAATTCAATGTGATAATGATGCAATGAAGTAAATTAAGTTGAAAAAATTTGAATTGAACGGAAAATGGAACGAATGAAAAAAAAATAAAATTTGAATAAACTTAAAAAGCTATGGACAAAGAAAAATGGGCTGCCATTCACGGCAAAATGACTCACATGTGATCACCATCAATGGATATACTGAACCTGGGCAGCTTGTCACGTGCATGAACGTGACGTCTCCTCTGTATTTGCGGACTGATGTCATCAGACTCGGTTTGCGATGATTCTGGCGTGCTAAAACTGACATTCAATGTCAAAGCGTCGGTCGATGGATTTTTGATAACGGTTGAACGCGACTCCATGCTTGCTATAGACGCTACACTTGTCGATGATACATCAGAACTCTTATCATTTGAACTATCAATCAAATTACTTTTGGCAGTGGGCAAAGAACGATGTTTTTCAACCGATGATAAATTTCTATCGACGTTTGCTCTTAATGGCGGTGAAAAAGAGACAGATGAACTCGGTGACAGTTGCGATACACTTCGTTCAAGTTCATTGCGGAACAACTGTTTTTTCGTGAAATCTATTAATTCAGTCTCATTATTTGAAATGGGTGGACGGGTTTGCGATATTTTACGTGATTGCGGTGAGTACGATGAGAAGCTCCCAAATAACGGTGAATCATCTGTATCGTCGGTGTCTTCACCAATATCGTGACTGTAACGATCCATTCGTGTGTCGAAATAACTCGTATCGTCCTCATGGGTCAGTTGCGGAACAAATTCCGCTTTTTGACGTAGCAGTGTATTCCAATTCACACCGAAGAAATACGGATGCTCCTTGACATCATGTGCGCCACCTGTGCCTAAACGTTCACGTGGATTCTGTTGTAGTAACGCCATAATGATATCTTTCGCTTCGGGTTGTACTGGCCAATCTTCTTCATCTGGCCATTCGATATCATCATTTACCGTATGCGCGAACAGTTCTTCCGGGGTCTCACCAAAAAATGGCACACAACCAATGAGAAATTCGTAGAGGACAATTCCCATTGACCACCAATCAACAGGTTTTCCATAACCCTGTCGTAATATAACTTCAGGTGCTATATATTCTGGTGTGCCAAAGACTTGTTTATCTGAGAATTGACGGGTATCACGATCAATATAGCCCTCGTATAAATTAGTTGCCAATGACATTAAACCCATTTTACTCAAGCCAAAATCTGTCAATTTAATGTGGCCCAATGCAGTTATGAGAAGATTGTCGGGTTTCAAATCACGATGAACTATTCCATAACTGTGAAGATATTCCACAGCGAGTACTGTTTCTGCAAAGTAAAACCTCGCCATGTCGGGCGGTAATGGTCCAATATTTTTCAATAAATTTGCACAATCACCACCTTCAACATATTCCATCACTAAACAGAGATGTTTTTTTGTTTCGAAACTGCAATACATCGAAACAACGAAAGGATTATCAGTGAAACTCATAATATCACGTTCAGCAAATACTTGCTCAACTTGATTGCGCAGCATCAAATTGTTCTTATTAATTTTTTTCATTGCAAATCGCTGACGTGATGTTTTTTCTTTGACTAAATAAACGGCACCGTATGCACCATTGCTTATAAGTTTCACTACTTCATAATCGCTCTCACACGGGACACGTTGTGATTTATTATCGTCATCTTTATTAGGACTGGACGATGCCAACTCCATATTGTTGCAATTCAAAATTGCCGAGTCTTCAAGCTTATTTATATCCTCTTGGAGTTCTGGACGAAAGAAAACGATTTGGTGAATGATAAACAAATATGTGAAAATTTCAGTTGATACATTACTAACGGAATGGATTTTCTATAACTAATCATTATCACTTACCAGAGATGGGATCTCGATTTAACGATAATTTACTAATGATATATTGGGGTATGTCTGCCTTAATGCCACTATTAATTTTGACTTGACCCTCAGCTTGCTCAAGAAGATGATAGAATTCTTCTGGATCAAATTCCAAACATTCTAGTAAACGCGCCGGTCGCGAAATTATTAATAGGAGTTTCTTAATAAGTCCTGACAGTCGTGTCGCAGCTTCTAGTGACTTGTCCTTCGTCTGAAATAAAGAAATAATGTGTCAATGAAGCGAATTTCTGTCATGTTGAATATATTTCTATACTTATTATTCTTTGAGCAAGTTTGTCCTTACCTCCATCAACAAGTGCTCGAGGCTCTCACTCATTTCGTAAAAATAACGTGACGTAATGAGTTTTTCTTGAGATTTTTGTAAACAGTCACGTGCCATTTCGATGATTTGATGATGAACAAATCGGATTATTGGAAGGGAATCTTGTGCCATGTGTAGAACCACCTCGTATTCGTCAATTTCTTTATTTTCATTTATGAAATTTGAAAGACGTTCCTCCATTTGTTGCGTAGCCTATACAAAAATAATATACTATAGGGATTATAATCTTAATTTGTGCGATCCCGAAACACGATTATGTACAGTGTGAAATTGAATAATGACTCGCACGATATTATCATCATTCAAAATGGATATGAAGATAAATACGTAATATATCACATTTTCAAATAGTATGTCACTCCCTGGGTTTACGGAACGAATTTGGGTCAGACCATATGACCTCGTGAAGAATTGAGTGAACACGAGGAGGAGTCATAGTATGCTAGAGTACAAGTACTATATACTATCGTCGTTATTTTTGAATGGATAAAGACATTTGTCTGAAACTTGGCGGGCTGGACTATTGCCAAGAAAAAGTAAATAAAACAAAACAAATGACATTATTGCCAGCTCATAGACCAGTTCTCTCAATCTAGTATCCAAGAAGTACCGATAACTTTTTTTCTCTAGATTATACATGAACATTTGAATTATTACGAGTACCTTAGGAAAACGTTCCTTGTACAGCGTGTTCATCATAACAATTTCGTTGTCAAGTACTGGCGATCGACTTGGGCTGCTGTAAATATGAAGAAAAAAAAAGGAATATCACAGAATTCTATAATTGCTCAAAAACATGATTATGAATATTATTTTTTGACAACTTGCCTCAAACTACGCGATCTTGGACGGTGTAATGGTGACCTTCTGCCCTCTTCTTCAAGGCTGAATGATACGCTGCCGGGAATGCTTGATATACTTGAGCCTGGAAAACCCGGATGTGATGAACACGGTGTGCCAGGTTTTGAAAAATGACATGACAACATACGTAACTCGTCCTTGGTTGGAATGTTCGGCAATTGATGCAATCGCTCTTGGCTCGAGCATTGTGACTGTTGAAATAACAATCGATCATTGATAATACGATTCAATAAAAGCAAATAAACCGATGGATTGTTTTTTTTTTCTTCTTTTTTTCCGCATTACCGATACATTGCTTGAGCCGGGAGTGGTTCCATATCCACTCGAAGGCAAACTCGCAACAGACCAACGTCTTCCATCTGTTCCGGATGCACCGCAGCCAATTCTATTGATAAATGAACCGATATGATTTTCATATCCCAAACAAGTTCGAAAAAAAATCTCATCTTTCTCCTCCATACCTCTTTATTGGTGCAAAAGCAAAATGTGGACTCGATGACATTCTTGGGGACTCTAGTGGGCTACCGACGATGGGAATGAAAGCTGTAACGTCGGAGAAAAAAGTAAAGAATTATCTATCATAATTGTTTGGACAAAAGTAAATTTATCGCCAAGATTACTTTAATAGTGATTGAAGCAGATTAGTGTGTCCGTTATGTCGGGGTCGTTGTATAAAATAATGAAACCAGTCGGTGAATTTGATATTGACAACGTCAAACTGATCGTGATATTCGTGTCGACAACGAGACTTTGTCAATATCATGCTGGGTTGGGCTTACATCATAATCTGAGATTAAATGTAACGTGTGCCAAATAATGTTTGCGCAATTTTGTCTCTCTTCAGTTTACTAACTTAACACACAACACATTTTTGCAACAGCGCAACTTGCCAACAAATAATGTTTGACATATTCAACCGAATTGATTCTATTTATGATGGGTGATTTGAATGCTATCGAGCGGAATATATTTGAGTTTCTGCTCTTTTTAGGCAGATAATCAAAGGAAGTTGTAAATCTTACCGGACAATGGTGAGTGACAACGAGGCAGGGTGGGTGAGGTTGTGGCAATAAAGGACTTTCGTTGAGCCGCTTTAGCTGCACGTCGAGGAATATTGAATTCCCGCTGGAAGAAGAAATATTCAATGATGTCAATACAAAATTATTCTTTCAAAATTTTGGTTCACATTAAACTGATAGTTGAAAATTCATTTTTTACCTACCATATGAACAGACAATGAAGGCGCAGACTTTCCAATAGCAGAGTTACGCATTCTAACGAGATTTGACAATTCACTACCAGCTGAACGAACAAGTAGAAAATATTATTTATCTTTTTATTGGGATAGGGGAAATCGTAGATTCAAATTTCAATTGTTCGAGCCATATTTACCAGGTCTAACTGATGCCTCCTTGCTCTCAATATCTGCGGGCATTTGTCGTCGGTTCATCTCAATTTCTGTTGAATTATTTTTACGATCATCTGATTCTGCCTGATCAAAAACGAGGACGCGTGCTGAATTTCCATGTGAACGCAATCGCGGTCTGCTCGGTCTATTCCTGCTAGGATCCATTTTTGTTTTTTTTTGCCCTCACCTCTTCCTTTTCGATATCACAGAAACACTGAACAAATAAACGTGATGGATTAAAATAAATTCTGATATCGGAATATAAACACTCACAGAAATGTTATTCATTGTATACACATGTATTGTGTGTTTTTATTGATTTTGTATAATCTTAATTACATGTATCTATCTGGGCTTTTGTTACGAAGTTATTGAAGGAACTTTTACAATCATAGTATGTAATTATTGCACGAATATCCACAGATAAGAAAGTTTACGACTCCATCAATTTCATGCTACAAACAAAAAGTCATATAATTCCATTTCTGTTGATAAAATGACGGAGTATTGAAAAAATATCGATATAATTTTGCAAATAAAATTCACATGGAGAAATATAGTTACATCAAACCATTCAATGATACGAAATGAAACCTTATACATTTAGATACGATTTGCATGAATATTGTAGAAATAGAAAAATTTCGATCCTTGACATCTACCACAAACGTACAATATTAATTCTATTAAGAAACAGTAGTGTATTTTGTTTTTTTTTTCGCAGTATATCTCTTTCGCAAATCGATGATTCAACTTTTGTTCCAACATCTTTGAAAGCAATATTCACATTCCCGACCCAAGAAAAAAAAAGGAAAAACCGAAAGAAAAGATGGAAGCAATAAAATTACCAATGCAAAGCACAAAATGATGCCCCCCAACTTGGAGACAGATTGGGAAATATATTTATAGAGGCGTGAATGTAAAAAATTTTAATAGGATATGTTTAATATTTCGTGACAGTGAAATATTATTTATAACGATATACTCTAGTTTCTCCTCACCATAGCACACATACACTAACACACACACATTTACATGCATACTGATCTTCAACAACAAACGAATGATCAGTACAGAATCCTATATTACCTGAACAAATCCCGCCCAGGAGACCAAAATTCACGGTCTCGTCTACTAAGGCGATAACCCAAGTTTGGATAGAAATCAAATTTTGTACTTTGGCACTACTACAACCATACAATACAATACAATATGAAATCCTTCCGATACTAAGGGAAAAGAAACAGAAAAACAACGGAATTACCAAAACAAAGCTTAAAATGATTGTCCCAAATTAGAAGTAATCAAAAATGAATATTTATACTGACAAATATGTGAAAAGATTTGTTGATAGAATACGTTGAGTACTTAGTGATAATAAAAAATTATTGATTCGAAATATATTATATCATTTTCTCATCACAATATTTCTATAACTCAGAAACAATTGATATACAACTAATTAGTACAAAACTTTGGATTCACTCAACAAACCCCGTCCAGGAGACTGAAAACCACACTCTTATCTACCAGAAGAACACTCAAAGAAAAAAAGATGAAAACAATAAAATAACCAATGTAAAGTTCGACTTAAGAACAAAACTAAAATTTATACATAACAAAAGTGTATATAGAAAAATTTTTTTTCCGATAAAATATGCTGAATGCCTCGTGACAGTTCGACATTATTTACCAAAAAAGGTTTATTCTACATTCTTCTGATAAAAATGCCCCCGCCCTCCTTCTATACACACACACACACACACTCAATTGCATACACAGTCATATCTCATACAATACATGAATAAATGATAAAACCAATAGTCTGAATTACCTCAACAAATCCCGTCTAGCAGACTAAGAATTACGGTCTCGTCTACAAAGAGGACAATCCAACTTTAGATAGATATACAACACACAACACGGAAAAACGACGAACCGTCCCACTCGTTCTCTCACTCTTTCACACACACACACATACACACTTTCTCTTACTCTCACACTCTCTCTCTCCCTCTTACACACACATTAAATCTGCCTGCATGAGTACCGCCACGAACAAACGCGAATTATTGTCAAAGTTGACGAATAGAACAACAGGTAATATATAACAGGAACAATTTCAAATCCATCCCCGTGGTTTAAGCGGCTGCACCGCGGAAAACCGTGACTCGGGGCTGGCGACTTTGGATCGCATCGCTTTGCACTGCTACGCCGAAAGGGAAATTAATTACGAAACGCACGAGCGCGACCATGGATTGCTCTGACTCATGACAGACGCACACGGTATATACCTACATAGAAAAAAACAATATAGATATATATATGGTGAGGTAGATTGGAGGGCGAGGGAGAGTGAGGGAGAGTTGAGTATCCGCGTTGTGCGCACCTATGACTACGGATACACCCGATAAATCGCGTACACATACATATGAAATATGGATGAATATATATATATATATACTGTATATTATATTAGGGAATAGAGGTGTGTGCGTAGAATCCCAATAACAGGAACGTACCAAAAATTCCAAATGCCCATTCACTTCTCATCAAAAGTTCCTGTTGATTTTGTGGCGCGAACTATCGAGCAAATAGAAAATTTTAATCAATACTAAAATTTTGAATCGCGGGTTTTCTGAAATGGCTTGGAATTTGACAGAGTTTTTGGTTGTTTTCGATTTTCTCAGATACTGATCAATACTGATTGGGTGTGAATGTTGCCAAGCCCATTGCGATCTGATTTGAAGCTGCCGCTCTAAAGTTGAATTATGTGTTCAGAGTTTGTTGTAGTGTGAAAATAACTATTATGTAGGTGAAATCCGTTTCCAATAAGCTATATAAATATAGACTGAATTATAGACAAACAAATCGTTGGATTCTATTCTCATATTTCAATAAAATTCCTTCCAATTTTGATTTTCAATGTGTTGAAGAAAAAAAAAAATGGCGACATGAGCTCTATTATATATTATTTATTTGAATGATGAAAAGATATTTGTATGAATTTTATCTATTTTCTAGGTATCTTTACATTGCACTCATGCACCAATACAATATAGAATTGCTACGCTAAAAGTGATTGTTCAACCTTGATATGACATGTCCATTTTTGACACATATCAGCTGATATCTTTTTATAAAAACCACATTCGATGGCCTTTTCCCGCAAGCGGATAATGTCGGGTAGAAGTTCCATGTTCCGACGAACCCTGCCCAGCTCTGCCTCCGAATTCGAGGTGAGATAATACAAACACAATGTATGACCTAACCTCACTACATGTATTTTATTTCGAATTATGGCCATATGTACAACACGGAAGGGTGAACGTGGGTAACTGCGGTCACTCCCTTGATAACGGTTCAAAGATATTCGCGGACGTATATGCGGAAGATAAGCAATATTTGGTATATAGTAAATCACACAGACACAATATATGTCAATGGAGGATTGTGAATTAGAATTAAATGTATGTATGAATGATATGTATTGTTTAAACAGTTCATTACCACAGAAATGTTTAGATAATATTCTATTTTTTAATATATATTTATATTCAATGTAGAAATTACAGATAAAATTTTTTATTTCCTCCATTGACTTATTCACCTTCTTATTTGAGTGCAGGTACCTCAATGAAGAAAAATGGTGCTGAAGACTTCATAATACTGCATCATAACGAAAACATTTTAGTCTATTCCATAGCAACGTCGGCGACGAGTACACAGAGAGTAGCAACTATTGAAAAAAAAAACCGACCAATTCAAATGTACATCGCAATTGAATGAAAAATCTTCTACGGGATTGCCCAATGTAGGATAGCGTCTGATATGATGTTCCAGAATTACCAGCATTTACAATTACATTTATCGCTGTGAGCGGCGTTTTCAGATTACGTTCAATTGTGATCTTGTCATAACTCACTGAAAACTGATAGAAACTTTTCTTCTGTACTTTTCTTAACCGTTGCAATTATTTGAAATCTATCAGATTTTGCTTTTGCGCTCTATTTTGTCAGTTCAAAAGGGAGATGTTCACCTCGCGAGTTGTCATCGATTGGTATAAGACTGGAAGAGTATTAAATTCATTTTATAAATCACCCCATAGAACCGCAGCAAGTTTTCACAAATACTGATAATCCACAGTTAAATTGATGGAATTTATTATGATGAACCATTAAGAATTGCCGAATGTAAAATTCATACAACACAACGATTTTGTCGATTTAGTCGTGTTGGTGCATTTTTATTTGATCATTTATTTCAACGGTGGTAATCACCTAGAAGATATGAAGACAAGGAAGAGTTCAAAGGTGGTTTATTGAGTGAATGCGTAGAATATATGATACATTATTATTACCAATCGGATTACATTGTGTAATTCACAATGTATAACTATCGTTATTTTGTATATTAACATTTCATTTTCAGAAATGTTAGATTTTTTTTTAGACGAGCCTTTTCGTATGTTTATGTGCTTCACTAGGGAACTGTTCGACTGACTGAACGCACATGATTTATACTTCTTGATGACAAACAACAGAACGCACTTGGGAAATTAGCTCTCAAATAGCATTTAAAGTGTGATAATATGAAAAGTTTGTATTGTCAAATACCAATTTTTTATTTGATTTTATAGCAAATGGAGTCTCACGGCGACTCATCACTACCTAAAAATGACCCGACATGTCCGACTCCTCAGGATAATGGATCGATTAGTCAAAGATGAAGATCTACCAGAAATCGTGAAAAAAAGTTGTCACACACTGTCGTTGATCCGGATTCGTGGAATGTTTGAGTTCTGCCCGTTGATTGCGATTATTATGTTTATGATTAGTATCATTTTTCGATCTGTGATAAAATAAAAATCACTCATTGCGATGGCTCATAGAACTCTTATTAATTTAATTTTGGAATGGAGTTTTTTTTTCTTTCTTGGCTGATTAAAAATAACACAGAACGATGTTCAATTGGCTACTCTTTAGTTCATGAAATGACAGATGTTCTTTCACTACATACAGCGAGTCGAGAACAGGAATGTGACCACGAATTCTTAGAACATATATACATGCAATATATATTCTTATTGTACGTTAGGAAGATCTCAATTGGTATCATGTTAGATATTCTTCCATTAATTGACTTGTGGACACCCAGGAAGGTATGTTCCAATTTATTCATAGAATAATAACGTACGTAATGTCTGGGTAATCCATCTTAATCAAATGTCTCGACGCAGTGTCCGAGACTGGATGCCGCTGGTCCCATGAAAATTTTTTTCTCTCATGAAACAATCCAACAACATGAAGCTCAATTCTTCTCCTTTCACTAGAGAACATTCTTTTACATTATGAAATTGAAGATAATAAGATAGCGTTTGTAGAACTAATTGAAATAGAGCAGTATGGACATAATTTTTTTCCAAAGCTTACCATACTTTTTCACTGAAACAGGAAAAATTCCTTTTTCTTGCACCAATTTTTTCGCGACTTTTACTATGTAACGTGTACAATTCATAACCTTGACCATATGTCCAACATTCCAACTGCCCGGCAATACTGTTAAGATCTGAATTTTTTCATCATTTGTTGTCGTTGGCGCATGATATTTTTGACGGAGTTGCATCATCATCATCTCGTCAGGAGGGACGATGGTGAATGAATTCGAAGAATTGGCTCCTAAATGGCGCTTCAAATTAGATGCGAGATTATCAACTCTTTTCGAAATCCAATAACTGCCATTAATTTTCAATTTTCTAGACAGAATTTGCGATTGGCTCAACAATTTCAATGCGTTGTTTATAACGGGTAATTTAACACTAATACTAACATCCGAAGAGCTAGAGCAAAGGGAATTTGTTTCTTCTTTGAGTGATTGCGATGTAGAAAATACAATCAATCAAATTCGATTACATATATCTTATTTCATTTGAAAACCAAATTTGGGGAGTACGTTCATTAACTAATACACATAGTTCTATCGATTATTATAATACTATCTGATAGAACCATCCGAGTGTAATCTACACTCAATCTAATTTTCCAGAATATGATATACATCATACTATAGATTGATTATTATAAATATTTCAGTGAATTTTAATTTCAAGTTACCTGGATTAATCTTATCATGCTTCTTCAATTTCCTGATCGTCAGACAATACAGAAGGCATAGTGAATTATTTTTTTTCAAAAACGGCATCTTCGAAAGCTGAGATGCAGATGGTGATCGCAATGTTTTCTTCACAGTATGATTCTGAAGTTCGAACGGATTACAACATCGAACATTTATGCACGCACTTGACATTTCTGTTTGGCGTAATCAAACTGTGTTATCACCAAACTGATGGAGAACAGAAATAAATGCTATTATATTAATAAATTAGGAACGTTTTCAAGTAATCAGATTGAAGTGTGTTTTATACACTCTGTTGATCGTACACAATTGGGACAGTCCTGGTGAAGCCAGTCTGTATTGTTTCATTGTTCATGAATGAATGAAACCAAAAAAAAGTACTCCGTGGAGGAAACTGTTTTTTCCCTAGGGGGTTTGATGTAAACAAATGACTAAAAATCGAACCATCAGCGTTGTCAGTTAGTTTGGGGGTAAGTATATAAAGTGACAACTAACCCAGTCTCGCGCCCCGCGTGAGAGCGAGACACTTTTTATTACAGTTACTCGGAATTTTAGTTGTTTGGGAAGCACCAAAATGGTTGTAACTCCTAAACGAAGGAAGATGTACACTTCGTTGGCCTGAAATTTTTCAAAATTTGTAGCGGAATGGAAAAAGATTTGAGAGAAAAAAAAATAGTTTTCTGGCGGAAATCATGTTTGTTCTGTAAAAACATCTAGAAATCGTCAATAAAATGATCAGAAGAATTTGGAAATAATTATGTTGTGATCCCCATCCGATATCAAACAAATTTGATCATCATCATATTTTTCATACACTCACTTGACTTTGCGATACAACGGTTTGAATATTGGCATTATTCGTATAACTTCATTATGTCATGCGTATGTCAACAGGAACGGAGTCATAAAATGACCAAACCAAAAAACACGTATCTCTTTTTTCACCACAAAGAACAAGAAAAAAAATTAACAACGAAATCGCACGACCTGACCGACGCAAGATTTGAATTCTGCGTGGAGTACTCCATATATATATATATATAGCCTAACCTCACTTTGATATATATATATTTGAATTTTCTCGATCGACATATTCAAGTGTGCTTGTGTGCTCGCGGTTCAGCCCCCCCATCGAGGTTCGAGAATAATAAGGGATGTAGGTGCGAAAGATAAGGAATATTCGGCAGTAAATTGCACGGCCCGGAATAAACTGTATTTCATGGATCAAAATTAAATATATACATCAACATATCATTTCGAATTTGTCTATTATTCAGCCAGTTGATCACGGCGTAAGAATTTTTAGGTTATACTTCCTCTCTGAATATGTATTCATTTTCAATTTGAATTTTAGTTTCTTTTATTATTCATTCATTTACTTCGTAATTTGTGTATAGGTACCTTATGAGAGAAAAATACGCCGCTGGACATGTTATGGCAATATAGATTGCATTATAACGAACGAAACTCAGTCTGTTCCACTGCGACGTCGACGGCAAGGTCACAGGCAACAGCCATAATTAAGGAGAGACAACGACCGACTTGGTTGCATCTCATTGCAATATTTTTTTCAAAAAAAATGCTCTATGCCGCTGCCCAATACAGTATCGCGGCTGGTGTGATGTTTCAGTATCACGCGCGTTTAGGATTTCATTTACTTCTGTTGGCGGCGTGTATGGATTACGTTTAATTATGATTTTGTGACTTGTAAAAAATTGATGAATCATTTTTGTTTCTATTAATTCTTTTGTGTTGCAATTATATAAAATCAACTAGTTTCGTTTTGATCGCATCATCACCATTTTATCCGTTCAAAAAAAAAAAAACATGTACGCTTTGAGAGCATTGTCGTCGATTCGTAGGAGTGGGATAGTGTTGAATTTAATTCATCAATTGCCTCGTAGAACATTTGCAAGTTTTTACCGATATCGACAATCGCCCATCAAATTAATACCGATTGGAATTCATCACAATCATAAAGTGACAATTGCGAAATGTAAGTTTCATACAACTCAACGACTTTGTATACCACCAGTATTGGCACTTTTAATTCGACCACTTAGTCGTATTGGAGCATTCTTATTTGGTCGTTTATTCCAACGGTGGTGGTCACGCAGAACACCTGAGGAGAAAGAAAAGTACAAAAAATGGTTTACTGCACGCAGGCGGAAAATATACGGTATATCAATATTATGAGTTGTAGTGCTTCACAGAATTGATAATATACAACTATTCTTATCGTGTATGTTTTGGTTGTGATTTCAGGAATACTAGGTTTTTTTTTGACGAGTCTTTTCGCTGTATATGTTCTCCATCTGGATACTGATCCATTAACTGGACGCAAGCGATTTATTCTTCTTAATGATGAACAGCAAAACGCACTTGGAAGATTGACGTTTGAAGCTGTATGTAAATGTAATATAATTTCAGTGACATTGAAAAAAAGTTTGGTGTGAAATCGCAATGCTTGTATGAATTTTATAGCAATTGCAGTCGCATGTAGATTCGGTACTACCCGAGAATCATCCAGCTTACATCAGACTTACTAGGATAATAAACAGGTTACTCAAAGCTAATGAAGACATACTAGGAATTGCGCAAAAAACGTGGTCACTCACTGTTGTTGATGCGGATTCGATGAATGTTTTTGTTTTGCCGGTTGGTGGCAATTACTTTTCCTTCTTTTGTCTGTTATGAAAGCATGATAAGTATTCATAGCTGTGACCTACAGTTCCCGTTCTTTTCTCTTTAGAGTGGCAATATTTTTGTCTTCCTTGGCGCATTAAAGATAGCACAAAACGATGATCAATTGGCAACTATTTTAGCTCATGAAATAGCGCATGTCCTTCTATTACATTCTGTGAGTTAAAAACAAGCATCAATATGACCAAAAAACAGAGATGAATCATGATTTCTCGACGTATGTTTGTGTTATAGATTGAGCAGGTCTCGAGAGATATTATGTTGGATATTTTATTAATTGTACCAATTGCAATTGTATGGGCCATATTCCCCAATTTATTAGCAGCGATACTTCAAGCTTGTGGAATAAATATTACCAATATTCTACTCACATTGCCATACAGTAGAAAATTGGAGAATGAAGCTGACGATGTAGGATTGAAATTAGCTGCAAAAGCATGTTTTGATGTGAGAGAAGCTGTTGTATTTTGGGGATTGATGAGATCAATCACAGAGTTGGGCAAAGAACCGGAAGGGATTGAATGGCTATCCACGCATCCCACTCACGAAGATCGTGAACGAAATTTAAGTGCCAAATTGTCAGAGGCGATAGATTTGAGGACGGCACGGAAGGTGTGTTTCGTACTATTCATCAAATTGTAACGGGAAGTATGTCCGGGTTTAAATACCTTAATTAATTTTCTTGATGCAGTGTCCGAAATTGAATCCTGCAGACCCTATCAAATTTTTCAACTCACTGACAATGGATCAACGTAAAGCACGGTTCAAAGTAACAGGAATCTTGTGATACGACATAATGAGAAGGAAAGTAATTTTAATGTGTTTGTATTTATTATTTTTTTTTTCTCGCCTTGATGTATTGTAAATTAGTAATTTATGGCTCAAGAATTAAAATTGTTACTAAAATAAAGTTCAGTCTGTTGTCATATCATTCAGTTAATATTTATTTGTAAATATATGATTTATTGCAAAGATTGTGCATAATTAATGTATTCCATTTCAATGTCTACGAATGAAACGAATCAATTTCAAAAGTATTAGTCATTATTTTTATCAATATGAAGATCCTAAAACATTTATGAATATAAATAGCAAGAATAGCGGATATAAATGAGTGCATCTAGCGATTGTCTTATCGCTCCACTTTTCCTGTACTTCAATTTTTTAGTTGTGAACGAGTCACGCGATGGAAATTAATGTGCACCGTTGAATTATCAGTGATAGAAAACGTATTCTCTTCGTTATTTAAATCAAATATGGGAGTAATTATCGTTTCAATATTAACATTGTTATTCAATTTTTCGATGATTTTTGGGTATAATCTTAATACGAAAGATCCGTTTATGCTAAAATATGAAAGTTCATCGTACTTTGGATACAGCATCATTTTACATGAGTCCGCGTAAGTATGATTACTCGGCGGGATTTATTTTGATCTTGAGTCGATCTGGGTGGTGAATAATACTTTTCATTGTGACCATTGAAGAATGATCGTTGGCGCGCCGAAAGATAATTATTCGATAGTTGGTGGATCTCGTAAGCTTCCACGAGAACCGGGTGCGGTCTGGCATTATATCCTCGACAGCCGTGAATGGAAGCAGTTTACACCAAAAGTCACCGACGAAGTAGGATATGTCCAAAATCTTAACATGATTAGTCGAGTGATGAAAAAAGGTGGATGGTTCGGCGCATCTATGGCTTTGAAGGAAGGCGATGACGTCTTAACTGTGAGGATTTATCCCATTTCCTACAAGGAGAACTTCGATGAAATAATCTTGAATATTTATTTTATAGATTTGTGCACCGAGAACCGTTTTAACTCTCACCCATCGAACATTTCCACAATTATACAGCCCCTATAGCATGCATGGAATGTGTTACACTGGCAACATATCATCACCATCAGGAATTTTTCAGATTGAAGATCCGAATTTATCAACTTACGGTGCCGAAGCTGAATAAACATATACGTTCAGTAGAGTCCATGATGCTCTTGTAATGTAATAAAGATTTTCTTTGTTTTCCAGATTTTGCGGTCCCCTACTGGGCTAATCCTATTCGTGGATTTTCAGTGCACTATCCATCTTTACGTCCTGATCAAACTAGAAATGAAGCAAAATTGATTGTGGGAAATCCGAAACATGATACTTTTGGCAGTGTGAAAATTGAAAATCAGAGCCCACTGCAACTGCCCGAATCTGATGATGTAACGCAATTCGGTCTGTGAGAAATCATTTGTTCAAGGTTCAATATTTCCGATGCGGGAATATTAAATATTTTTCCATTAAATGTGTTCATCTTCATATTTGACATATGTGACAATTTTCATAAACACTTCAGGTTACGCCGTATCTTCTGGGCATTTCTTCAATAGAAATAAGTTATTATATGTTGGTGGAGGACCAGGATGGAATAATGTTGGACAGGTATGAGCATAAATATTTATTCAAATAATTTCTTCATACAATCATTGTGATGCTAATTTGTAGGTCGGGATAATTGATCCAAGCTATAATCAGCTCGATCAGCCAAGAATTATTTCCAGTTTAAATGGTACAATCATTGGAGAATACTTTGGAGCAAGTTTAGCTGTAGGTGACATGAACAATGATGGTCTGGACGATTTAATTGTCGGTGCGCCGCATTGTGGAAATGATATTGGCAGAGTATACATTTATCTTGGCAATACCGAAGTAGGAACCTATTTTTTTCTTTCTTAAGCTGCATCTTATATTTGCTAATTCGTGCTCAATATTATTCATAAGGGATTTTCAAACGCAGACGTCGTATTGGATGGGTATGCAGACGATAGTCTGTTTGGTTATTCTGTGACTTGTGGTGACTTGGACTCAGATGGATTCGATGGTAATTCCAATGAATATACCAACAAAATTATGAAATAATAACAAATTATTTTTGTCTCTGATCATCTCAGATTTAATCGTTGGAGCACCATTTGAGGGTGGTGGCACGATTTATGTTTACAATGGTGGTTCAGAAATTAATCAAAATATTGTAAAAAGCTCTCAGAAAGTAAATGTTCTTTCTCGAGTGAAAACTTTTGGATTCTCTTTGTCGAAACCGGTAGACATTGACGCAAATGGATTTCCCGATATCGGTGTTGGTGCTTATAAATCAGGTCACGCGTTCTTGTTGAAAAGTCGACCTGTCGTTAAAACCAATCTTCAAGTGTCAACAGTTCCGCCTTCTCTCTATCAGAATTCGACCAATTTTCTCGTGGAGATATGCGTTAAACATACAGAAATGAAGTTACCTGTCATAAAAAGTTTCGATTTGATGCTAAATGTTGATGAAAATTTCAAACGAGTACTTAAATCGCCAATAGTATTGACATATATTCATGGATGGAATGATTCATCAGTAGTCACGAAAGTTTGTCTGAACACTACTGTCCACATATTAGTAATTATCAATATGAATATCTATATATATATATATTTGACACTTGCCACGTCAAATTTGTACTCGATTAAAACTCTTCTACATATATTCCAGGAAAACGATAAACCAAATTATTACGATCCAATTGATCTTGTGGTAATTCATAACTTCGGGCTTATGCAAAAACTTCCGAATAAGAGTAAATAAATCTTATCCAGTATCTTCTGAATTAATTTTTTGTTCTTAGACTTGATCATTTTTCAGGAATTGGTGAATGTGAATTGTGCCCAATCGAGGAAAAAGGAGCATCGTCAAAGGCTAGCCATTTGGTTGTTCCTTTCGATCTTGGATGTGGATCTGATAAAGTTTGCTTAGCTGAAATCGAATTACATGCCAACTTTGATGGGTAACAATTGAAAAATGTTCATTTTTCATTAGCTCATTGTGACTTTATATTGATATTCTCAGGAACCAATCCGCCTGGATCATTGGCTCAGAAGACATAACGTATGATGTTTACATCACGAATCATGGCGAACCGGCGTATTCGACCCAAATAATCCTGGAAATACCTCAAGGAATCTCACTACGAACTTATTCACTGGATTGGAATAAACATGTAGATGCTGCCGGATTTTTATCAATAACATGTGATGTCGATAATCCCCTATATATTAATGATACGGTATGATATTTGTTCGTGATATATCTTTTTCTACTATAAATAGAAGCTGTAATTTTTTTCGATCCATCGTAGAGGAAAATAAGTTTTACCTTCGATATGAGTCAATTCAATAATGGCTCCGTGAATGGAACTTATTTGAATTTTAATGTGAATGCAAAAACTCGGAGTATGAATGATGGCACACGAAATATTTCCACGTCACTGTTGCTCCTCAGTCATATTGTCACAGTTGTTGAAGGGTAGTGATTGACTTTTTTTTTTCATACCACTGTTACACATAGAAGATATTCATTCATCATCTTTTTTTACTTTGTAGAAATGCTAACGAAAGAAACTATCATTACACTTTGGATGACGAAACATCAAATATTAATTTTCAACACAGTTATGAGGTTCTGAAGTCTGGAGCAACGCCAATAGATAAAGCAAGACTTCGTGTTGATGTACCTACGAACTTTCATGATTTGGATCTCATTGTGTTGAATAATGAACCACATGTGAGCTATTTTTATATTTTTCCATCGGAAATTATTTCACACATTTCTTTGCCAAGAAAATTTGTTGATCTAAAAGAGTATGATGGATTATTCTTATGAATTTTTCCAGATACGCATCACAGGAGAAATATACAACTGTTCAGTAATTGGCATTCCTATTCACGGCAAACAAGAAAATATTCATCCAATAATTTCAAAAACTTTAGATAATGAACAGTTACGAAGAGCACAAAATATTGGTGAACTTCCGCAAAAAGTTCCGTCACGACATGAACCGGAATTTAATAGTACGATTGACGATCATGTGATCAATTTAGATTGTTCATCATCCAATGTTTCTTGTGGCAAAGTAACTTGTGAGATCCCTCACTTGAAAAGTGGGAAAGATACAGTTACGTTGCAACTTCAATTCTTCATTAATTTAGGATTGTTAGCGAAGAGAACAAAATCCGATACTAAAAAATATAATATTTCATTCACAACACAAGGGTGGATAGAGATAGTGAGGCCGTTCGTTGAATCGAAAAAGATAACTAAAGTTCGTACGGCGTTTCGTCATGTCGAAAAATTGAAAAGAAATAATATTTGGATTATTGTTGGTTCAGTATTGCTAGGACTTCTATTACTATTCATCATTGCCATTATTTTGTGGATGGTAAATATCTTCATTTGCTATCATACTTCATGATTTTTTCACGAGACTTTTACTTATATTTTTGATTTGTAGTTGGGATTCTTCAAGAGACAAGAAAAAGATGAAATGGAGGCATTCAAAACCAAAGATGACGCCCGCGACTCTCTACAGTTAAAGGATTCCAAGTTGTAGAGTATTAGCGAACTGATGATAAAAAAAGTGCAAGAAATGAAACTAAAATAAAAGGATACCGGATGGAAATTTGACTCAATATAATTTTGACATTGCTATATACACACCAGGCAGAGAATAGTCTGTCATTTGATAGAATACAATGGGCAATACAGTATTTATATTCATATATTATGGTTATTTCACTCGAACCAGCATTCACATATATTTAGATAGAAAAACAAAGATTGGCAAAGAACAAACTTGCATATTAAACAATAGGTGCAAAAGTATACACCATTTAAACCCGATTAAAGACATATTCACGGATATGTACGTAATGTACATTGGAGACATCGAAGATATAACTAACCGTTTGTGAAATAATACGAATATAAAAATGGTATCAGAGAATATATATAGATGGGATGTAATGCATTCCCAATTATATATGGCATGAATTGTTTGTTCACTGTGCTTGTATATTTGTGGAATGCGTATTGAAAAACATTTTTTTTTTCTCTTCATATCTTATCCATGAATAGACAAATTCATTATCATCACATGAATGTTTCATCGCGACTGTTTCCACATGTGCATAATACACATAGTCTATGCGCTATATTACCTTTTCGTATAATTTTGTTTATCGTCAATTACAAAAGTACAAACTAATTAATAATTGCTTTGTGGTGTATCAATGGATAGGGGATTTCTCATAGTTTATACTAAAGTCATGGAAATCGTAAAAATATATATAAAAAAAATAATTGATCGCGAAAAATATATTTTTTGAACAATTCCCTTTAAATAATTGTAGTCCCCGGTTTTCGGAGAAACTCATATGATATTCGGATTCAGCGGATCAAAGTACATAAATAGAACTTTAGTTCATTTACCGGACTCATAATTATACGAAAAGTGATACAGCGCCTGGACTAATAGTGTCATTCCAAAGAAAATGTGAACTTTTGTTTATTACTCATCTTTGGCAGTCATTCACGCGCGGCTTAATTTTATCCAACCCGAGTAACGTACATATCCCGGAATAATTAAATGATCTAATATGACGTTTTTTTGATGGGAAATTGAATACATCAAACCAGGAATTTCGAAATAAAAAAGTATTGATCTAACTCAAATGAGCAATTGCGGAGAATTCATTTACAGGGAAAAATGAATCGAAAAAAGATGTGGCAAATTTCCACAGCGCATTGTATTATGATGACGATCTGTTCAACCGGTGTTTCACTTTCTTGATAAAAGTTCGTGTACCATAAAACATAGTCTTTTATTCGTGACAATGTTACTTTTGTGTCAATCTTTAATGTACCTCCGTACAAAATTAAAATAATAATTTCATTCGTGTTATTTATAATAACTTGACATTAACATAAGTATTGATTGTATAATATCGCTGATTATAAAATCGAAATATAAGATAAAAAAAGAGATTATTGAAAAAATAACTATCAAAGATGTTGTTCTTATTGAAATGAGAAACTCAAAATAAGGTGCAAAAAGCACGTAGTGCCCGTCAATCGCTTTTATTCTAAATCCCCACTTGGAGGCATGACATTTCAGGAGTTTCACCGTAGTATAAATGAAACACATAAATGGTTTTACATATGCAAATACAAAATAGTTCGTTCGATTTACATTACCTCAGCAGGTTATTCTCAAATGATGACAACGCTACAACCCGAATTTGAGAATAATGAAAATAATATATTCAACAATAACAGTATGAACTATTATCTGCATTGCAAGTTGAATTTCAAGTTGAAATTTAATTTCTCATGCGACTCAATTTTTCGATTTCAGATTTTATGACTGTCCATTCTGGGATTTCTTTCAATATCTTTTGTTGCGAATCCAAATGTCACAATTTGACTGGGGTGTAACCGATGATATGAAATTTTTTACATGATATTGTGGAATTGTCTTTCTTCCATTCAATCCTGTGGTTTCGTATTTCATTCCCGCTGGCACCCGTGTAGTGATTTGTAATTTCATTAAACTTGAAAATCAATTCGTGAGAAGGTAAAAATCGCTTTATCAATTTCTCAGAAATGATAAGACATGAAATTATCATGTGTGATTGTTTAATACGCCACCAATAGTATGACCGATGCCGGATCTATAGATCTATATCTACAGATCAATAGAAGTATCACTGCGTCTTCCCGCAGTGTTTTTGAGGCCCGAACGTACAGCCATTCATTTGGGTGTAGGACGCACCTTATCTTCTTCCGCCTGCTTGTTACCTCCGTTTGTTGCTGTATTATTATGATTATTGTTGTTGTCGTTGCACTTGCCATACGTTGTTTATTCATGAATTCTGCTTTCATTATTTTCAGTAATCTTGTTTATTCATTTCACGTCCTTTCTTTTTTTTCTTCCTGTATCCTTCTGAGTTGATCTTGGTCCTGCGGTATATTTTCATAGTTCATACGTGGAGTTACCAATAGATATGAATGTATCTGATGATAAACAATGTGTATCGTATCCACAACATAAGTATTGATGAAAGCAATGAAGGCATTGATTGGAGTGTGAAATAGCTGTATAAAGGAATTTGAGGGAAATATATTTGATTCATTTTTGATGCGGTATTGCTGACAGACTTGGTACCATTCGTCAATTGCTACTGTTTTGTAGAGGGTGTATATCAATTGTTATTATTCTGGCCGAATTTTTGTTTCATTTAAGGTTGAAATAGGGAATAAACTATATATTAAACATACCATTTAACGAAAATTCAGTTTATTATCATTTCCTTTCATAATTTTTTCAAGTACACGAACACCAACTGCCAAACAGTTGGTGATCCAATAGCATACATTGCGCAGCACATTCGCTTTTCCATATATTCATTTCCCTCGAAACGTTATTTACATATGTTTAAACAAAGGAAACGATAAAAAGTTGTCATACAAAACTAATATATTTGTATATATTAATCGGGCGATCTAACCATCTACACTTCTTTTTACTTAAATATATCGGCACATATATATATATATTTATTTATATATAGTTATCGTTATTATTATCGAATTATATTACTAACATCATGATATCCCCGAATAAAAAAAAATAAAGTATATCGTCTTCAAGGGAAATTGCATTCATCGAATGAACAATTTCCGAATAAAAAAAATAATTGTTCAAACTCCAGTGAGCAATTGCGTCGAATTTATTTGTGAAAATAAAAATCAATCAGAAACAAAAAAAAAAGAGACTATTTTGTGCAAAATCCCAATAGCAAATTCTATCAAGATGACAATCTCGTTAATCAGTAGAACGTTGTTTGTATATAAATTCGTGTGCTCTAAATCATTTCATTATTATACGTGATATTAGTTTAAAATTACTCATTTTACGTTACTTTGTGACATTTTTATCATTGAAATGATAAATTTCAGGCGTTATGTTCCTGTGCAATTGAAATAAGTTAATAACGAGACTTTGTTGAAGGATATGTCTCCGCTTGGTGTTTTGCTTCTTCCTTTTCTAACAATTATTCCCAGTCCATAAAACATATTGGTATCAGATGGCACAACACAATACACATAGATATCGTCGCGAATAATCTTTTCCTGGTGATACAATTCCACTCTGATGTATGAAGTCGATGTGACAATGTTGTACAGGATTGCAAGCACGTTATTGTGTGCCCATATCACTTCACCAACATTTTAGCATTGAATTTGTCTTCATTGCATGAATGAGGTAATAACTTCGAACATTTTGAAGCCCCATCGACATTTTTGTGGTAATCATTTGCATCATACATACTCGTAATGATGATATATACGAGCACTCCAAGATTTGTAGAATATTCTGCGAGTTCCTCTTGTATTTGTTGAGCGATGAGTTGATTTGCGTGTTGGACAAAATTTTCCACTATTCTTCACGATCCTTTTTCACTATCTCCAAGTCTCTTTTTCATTAAATTTAGCGTCTCATGTATAATTACATAGAACTGAAGATTTTCAACTGTAAATAGCAATGAATTTATGCACAAACATCATCTAGCAGAATGACGAATTGTTACTTGATAGAATTGTCGCCGTCGTTTGCACAATTATTTTTCATAAGTGTAAATCAGATTAAATATGTATGCTGGTTAGACTTTAAATATGAATGATTTTGCATGAATGTACATTAGAATGAATATATATATATATATATATTCAATGCCAAAAAATATTTTATCATTAGTGTGTTCGGAGTGAACATACGCCAATTGTATCATTATTCATCAACCTAGTTTGTATGACATTAAATCAATAAATGATTAACAGATATTCATAGTCGAAATATGTGATGGGAGAGCGTTATTACAGTTATAATAATTGAAGTCAGTGCAATTTGTTCTTCCAACACATATGGTCAACTAATATTTTTGGTCTGAAAATAGTCGGCAACATGCGTTCAACTTAAAATTTTTTTTTTTCATGGCATTGAAAAAATATTTATGGATATTTGATTGACGACAAGAATAAAAGTGGACGCAACATCTCAAAGTAAAAATAATTTTGTTTCTTTCTTTCGTTTTCTTCAATTTTTTCGCCTTATTCATAAATTAATGTAAATCGTAATTATCGGAATAACAACTTTCGGCAGTTAAGTCACTGTACAAAATACAGTGTTATTTCACCGCGCCACGAATTTGGTAATTAATTATTATTGGAAATGTCATTTAAACATGACATTGAGCAATAATATATTCTGAACAAAACATTGAAAACACTGCCGAATATCTATTGTTTCAAGATATATGCGTTGATATACTTACCAAATTCGTGACAGCGACTTTAACGTTGTTGTGGTAACAAGGAGGAAATAACGGGGATGCAATTACTCTTCATTAGGAAAAAAATTTAACTATCATATCTCAATTTACTTTTGAAATGCTGCTGGTGGAATTTCACCGCGTTTGAAAAAATCATTAAATGCCGCGAGTGCGGTATCATAACTCCACTGCACTTCTTTTAAACACTTAAGACTCCATTCCAAATTCATATTTGTTTGTTGACTAAGCATCAATGTCATTTGTTGTTGAATTTCTATCGAAGGTTCACCTGCGGCTGAAGTTGACGGTTGTATTCCGACTGTTGACGGACCAGGAACCACTGCCATTCCAGCATCAGATTGTTGCGATTGCGGCTGAGCAGTTGAGACTGCCGCAACAGGCGCACTATTTTGCAATTGCTTCTCTTGACCCGTAGTTGGATATGCCATATGAAGTTGTTCATTCTTTATGCAATATCCAGTACCTTCGGGAACAATGATGAATGTGCGATTGAACGAGCGAATCGGCTGATCTTTTGTATCCAGTTCTTTGAAACATCCAGTGACTGTGATGAGCATCATTCCGTCCTATAAATGTTTCATTTCAATATATTAATATCGATTATTATTATTTTAGCATCAAGTTCTTCATATTAATAGAAAGTACCGTAACAAGGCTGATATCCATTGTGAAGCTGTTGAGGTAATGTTGCGTCTTTGGCATCTCTGAGATGTAAGAAACAACTGGTAGTCTTCCCTGTTTCAATAATTTTCTCCGTCTAGCAGGTTCGCTAGTTCGGAACAAGTTTCGATTATCTGCAAGATATCTATTGAATCTATGGAGAAATTGAATTGGTTAAAATGATGTTCCAACATATTGATCAATTATTTTTATATCTATTTTTTGTTTATGTTTAGAGATAAGATGTTCTTACTTTTGAATTTGCGAACTAGGTGAGATGGTGAGGCTGAAAAATGCATTTTCGTGATAGGCATCTAGGAGCGGTTGACGTGAATCACTGTCGAAAACAGTGAAATACTGTTGCATGAATTGTACTGCGATTTTTTCAGCCCTTGGATCACCAACAAACATCATCTTTGCCGGTGGTAATTTTATTCCCTCGTCCACGACATCGAATAGAATTGGTCTTGGCAATTCGGCACCATCCTGAAAGGATTAAATATCGGTGCAATAATATCTCTAATGGATTGAATATATTGTGGATAAATATCATCATCGATTTTTGACTCACCAATCGTAGGAGTTTTGGGAATCTCTTCCGCACGTCACTGTCGTCAAGAAAGAAAAGCCAAAAGCACGGAAGCTCCAAGTTAATTGTATTAACAAAAACGATATGTCTCATTATTATGGGAGACATTGTTGTTAGTGATAGTTATAGTTAACTTATGTATCATGATGAATATATATTCGTTATCTAATCCCTTGATTAACTAATATAAATGGAGTGACAGATGAAAAGTAATTGATTAAATATTGATTACAGTACCTGACATAGTCATCGTGGCGCGTTTTATATCGATTACATACTGGGTTGCCCTTCAATTGTAACTCCTCCAGGTCTAAATCCTTCAACACGTCTATTTGATTGATTTCTTTGATCTGCAAATAATATAAATGCATTCATGAAATATTTTCGTTGACCAAACATTGATAATTCATTACACTCACTTTATTGTCGCCAATGTAGAGAATTTTGAGATTAGAAAACTTCTTTGATAGGACGTTTAGCCTCTCAATTATATGAAGTTTATTATTACTCAAATTTAATGCACGAAGATTTGGTATAGCTTCTGATACAATATTCAGAACAGATATCAACATCATCGGCCTGAATAATGCGCAAAAATGATCTTGCACAAGTTCCGGATCATGATGAAACTGTGATAGATCGAGAGCATTTGTTTCCGCTACATATCTTTTTGCCATTGCCAGTTTCATTTTTTCTTTCAGAGCATCATCAACATCACAAGATGGGAAACCCGGTCGAACTTTGATGTTGATTTTAAATCCATCCGCAGTTGTTATCCGTCGATCGCAGCTGAGCAATCTATTCGCGGCTTTTTGGTCATCCACGTAAAATACTGCATCCTGGCCTATTATTTTATACTAATGGACAACAAAAATAGCAAATAATCGATTATCAAGCTTCAATTTCTAGACATATAGTAACACAAATGTAATCAAATTCACGTACCATGATTGGTATGAAGGTGTCCGGTGCTATGTGACTCAAAAGAGTATTCATGATGAAGTCCTTTTCGAATTTCGAACCGAACATTATGTGTATTTTGTACCAACTGGATTCACCCAGAACTATTGATCTAGGTCTATTTTGACTATTGGGCAGTCGAGATCCTCTTTGGGACACAGGACTACGTCTTCCTCCTATCAATGAACCCCTGCCTCGACCACGAAATATTATTTGTCTTGCATTGTTATTTGATCCAGACGACATTGTTACATCATCATCAAACTGGGATTTGAGAAAAACTTCCAATCTCTTATGGTCACGTTTGCCACCTGATCTAGATTGATTTTTGAACGATACTCTCGGTCTGCTTCCACTGTAGTTTGATCCGCCATTGGCAGTGTATGATGAAGATTCTGAGCGCTGATTAAAATCATCGGGACCTGGAGTAAATGTGAAAATTATTTTCTGATGAAGCATTGCATTATGATGATGGTGAATTCAAGATGTACTGCAGTATGGTAGGCTTTTGTTGACCGAACGTTGAAGGACAATTAACACATGAGATTATGCACAGGTTAGAAAGAATGACTGGAACTTACTGGTGAAAATTCGATGACGATGGGATCCTCCACTGCGACCACCACTACCAATTGTGGATTTATATGTTTTCTTCGGCATTGTGTTCTTATTTCCTGCACATAAAATAAAACGACACGGTTTGATGATACAAACTGCGTGGCATTGCCCAACAACACGCAACAAGTTTGGTTACACGTACGCAGAGAGAAAAAAGTGTATGCTACCTACACTATTTATAAATTACTAACTATTGCCTCTTATTTTACCTAAATATCTACAGATCTCAGATATTTTGAGATCAATATCTCAACTATTATTTTGTGGCTGTCGAAGGTATTGTTGAATGTAGTGATATCGTCCGACCTTTTTCTTTTTTTGTTCACGACCAGAATGGCGTCGTATGATGCGTATAAAGAGTATTTGTCCCAGAGCATCCTAGAGGTCGTATCGAACGGCGGCCATTTTTTTCATTTTACCCCTTTTTTATCAAAAATAAATAAATCTAGAATTCACTCATCTAGCCCTCTGTTGAAATTTTGGGTAACTTTTCTACTCGAATTGCAGTCCGCCATATTCAAAAACCGCTAAAACAACCAGCCCCTTTAGCGTTAACATTCATTATCATAAATATACTCTGTTAATCAATTATTTATTGTTCCTGAACTCTGTTCAATGAATATAAGTTGGAAAATTTGAATTGGATTTTACTAACATTCAATGATTATGGTAAACGTATTGGTCGCGGCCATTTTGGATGTACTTGAAGAAATGTGTGCCCTCTATGAAAGGTATCATATATCCAAGTCTATGGTACCGAGCGAGGGTGCTGTATGTACAACACTGGGTCACTTATCACTCTCCGATTGACATTCTGATAGCTAATATAGAAGTTTGCCACATATTCTATGAAGAAATAAAGAGAAAGAGTAGCTATGAATGAATACCCTATGAATTCGATGAATAGCTGTTTGATAATTCTGTCTCAATCTATGATGTTGTCAAATAAGAGACATGAATATAAATCATTCAATCGCTATTTTTTCTAGTCTTTCGTTATAATTAGATGTAATAGACATCCACAGCTGAAATAAATATTTATCCTATTTGAAAAGGAACTTTTCTATTATGAGAAGATATGGATGGATGATATCTATAAATATGATATTCGGATGTTTATTGATATTACGAAAATATGAGAATGAAGGAAGAATTTGAATAAAATTATCGATCTCTATAATTGGTTCAAATTAGCTGGACGAAATAGCATTAGCCGGATATGAAAATATGAATTCGCGATCGTGTATATGGGGATCGGATGCGTTGTATGTATGCGTGTGGATGGAATAAGCAAGGGCTCGGTTAGCCTATCAAAGTTGTCCGTTATTGTATTAATCCCCTCGCAGTTCACGTTCCCCGATCGCTGTTTTCCTAGTCTGTGGAAAATATACCCCCAGAACCCTCGATAATTTGCGCATTTATCGGATTAATCCTGTCGTTATATGCGTTTGTGTGTATATATGTGACGAGAAATGGGTATTCGATGGAATTGGTATAGTAACCAGCTGCGAATATCGCCACGAGTCCAACGACACACAACACACTACACACAATAAGTGCGCTGTAAGAGCTAACAACACAGCGGACATTTCTCTCGCAAATAAGCCGATTATGGTAATGCATGATTTTTGCGCTTTTTTTCTTTTTTTTTTGGAAAATATATAGTATCCGTATAATCCGGCGTATAATTGTATGAGGATCAGGACGATAATTTCTCTTCAATAGAGAGAAATGCGATCGATATCAATCCTCACGCGTGTCGTGTGTGTGTGTGCATATGTCTATTTATGTAGTAACATCTCATCACTTTCGTTCACACTGTTTTTTCTTTTCATGCTATTGTTCAGTTTCAGTTTATGTTTGAAGGATTTAATCTTGGATCAATCAGGGCAGAGTGTTTCTAACAAATATTACAATTCCTGGGAGTTTTGTTTTTTAATTCCTGTGTGATTCGAAGTACAAGAAATTTTATTGATCTGATAGGAATGACATGTACATTTCATTACAAGAAGAATCGATTAAATAAGAAAGTGGAGGAATTTCCCAGTACGGTTCCACAATAATTCGGTGATTTTTTTTTACTGTTGATGTGTCTATGCATGCAGATTAGATTTTTTCCAATGACAAAAGACAACTTGGATTTGTCAGGCATATATGTATTTGGTTTCAGTCTTCTTATTCGCAAACAATCGCAAAACTGAAATCAATAATTCAGCTGCGAAACTCGCATCCAGATTTCATCCCGAAAATAGCTATAAGCCATTCGTTCTTGAATAATAACGTGCGGAACATCGTCCGAAAAATTAATTCAAATCTTCTAAAGTAGTCTTTGAATTACACTAATAATCATTCAGTCAGATGTATCAGTCCTCCGAATGATTTGAAGCCAATTAGATCGGAAATATGTATAACAATAATGTTTTTGCAATCAGAAAGAGTGCCTTGATAGGTTCTATTGAGAGTATTCGAATGCAACGATAAAAAAGACTTGGCGATCTGACTCACAGGATTTTTGAGATCCCGTCCGTTTTTCGCGTGCCAATGAAGAGGAAATTGGAAATTATCCATAAGTCACTTTGAATATTGTACGGACTGTAGGAAATTCCTTCACGGATTGGATAAACTCATTCTGAATTTAGTTTCCGTATTCATTTTCAAAATATCAATGGTGCCGGTTTGAGAAAATTGGCTTTGATAGGCACTGATCAACCTTCGTGCAGTTCATTACAAGACCATCATGATATATTTTGACTCTTTGGAAGAAATTTCCCACACACTTGCTTGGCATTGACAACAAAATTGTCATTCGATTCTTATAATATCGCATGTATATCAGAGAATTTGTTAGATCGTTGTTGCAATAGTATTTTTTTTGAATTTCGTCTTAATGTTTGGTTCATTCATCTGGAATAGTGAATGTCACTTTAATTTATATTTGCTGTACAATATCATGCATCATTCGCACCGACTATTCTCAATAACACTAGGACACTACTTTTTTCTCTACAGTACCAATGGCTCCTACAATTTATTATTAATGTATAGAAAAAAAAACTATTTGTAGCTAATTGTAGAAAGAAAAATTCTCTTATAATTTCATAGACGGATACTGACATCAGATATGAACATTGGTTAATTGAAGCGATTATAATCTGGAGTAAGTTTCAAATGTATTGTCATATGATGAAGGATGGTCAGTGACAGCATAGATCTTCTCCTGTCCAAATAAGAATATTCGAAACAGTTTCACCCAAGAAGACATATATATTTTCGAACGGGTATAATTTGCTACAGATATATTCATTATAAATACAGTTTGATGATTGACGAAGTAACTATTTGGATTTTGTGTTCCAGGCGTTGATCACATCTTCATTCAAAACCGGAAAAAATCAGTTCAACAGATGTCGGTGAGTTGAGAAATAAATTCGATTGTAATATTATACAACTGGCGACAATGTTGTCCTTTCTGTATTCCGACTTCAGTACACAATAGCTGAAAGGAAAAAACTTATTACCATTTGGTTGTAACATAATTCAGAGTTACCAACGATGCATTTGCAAAGAGATTACAAGTTACAAATTAGACTCATATATTTGGGGATTAGATCGAACACGATATACGGTCGTTTTAGTATAAGAGTATAGTGGATATAGGTTAACGCAAGCGAGGGTAAAGTCGGCAGTTTTTGGGCTTGTGCAAATATGGTTTGAGCCAATGATGGTATTGACTATATACATCTGTAAATGTGGATCAAACTATGTTTATTCTCGAAAAGGATCAGTCGATCATAATTCATGATAATATTCCTACACGAAAAGCATTGTATCCGCAAAATTATTTCAAAAATGTAGGTTACCGAGGGAGAACCGGCGATACCCAAAACTATGATATACGGCATGGTATATATTACCTTGCATATGTGAACAGAAATTATTGTACGTTATGATTGGTTTAATGCTGACTGAAGGACGTCCAAACATATTAACTTTCATTCAAATATATAAGGTAGAGTTTATCATGCAGTATGTTATAATTTCTCATATCTCGAGCCACTCTTGGTCACCTACTCTTTCATTATGATAATTTTTCTATGAAATTTTCTCAGGCTAGGAATGATTATTCTTAAATATATTTTCACATTATGACAATCAACAAATTAACAAACAATATTGAATCATTGATAATAATTGACATTATATTGAATTTATAGTCGGCTATACGGCGAGAGAATTGTCACTAATTATTACGGACAATTGTCAATCAATAACAAAGGAGAAAAAATAGTGGCACGTAGTCGCGAACGGAAAATTTCGTTATCTCGGTGACTCGTGCCGCAATCTTTCTATTGCGTTTCCTCGCTGCGTCGTTCATGTGCGCGTGCCGACTCTATACATACATGTACTAACATGCAACAGCGACAATTGGTCATTGAATGAGTTACGATTTATATTGCGGGCGCACGAGATTGCGTTAGTGAGAAATGTTTATGGTGACACGTGCTAAAGCATAGGGTTAGTTAGTGTGGTATATTTTGGTTTGAATATCGTTTTTGTTCCTTTACATTCTTCATTAAGGACTCAACAAAACATGTATATTAAAATTTCCTCTCTATTCTTTCTATAATTCTTACAAAATGATAAAAATACTTTGAAGTTCAATTACGTGTATGAAAAGTAAAGAAAATAATAAAATTGATTGAATGAATTATAGGAGTTGACATAAGAGAAAAATTGAGCGAAGTGGTTGACATATTTGTTTTACTCTAGATTCTCATCCACATTTTAATTTTCGTTTTCCTTCGTTTAGATTAGTACACATGTGGCGAGCTCTGTCCACATACAAAGAGATGGAAAATCGCAATGGTAATATTAATCTCTTCTGGCTTCACATCCGTACACATATACACGGTGTATATAATAATTTATCGTGGAAGAGCACAAGCGAGTCGGCATTATAGAGCTGAAGTTACTCCGTGACTAAAGTGCCATGTCGAAATCTAAAGTCCCTCGACAGTCAGGGGTAGTATAGGTACAATTTCACAATGAAAGAGTGAGATAGTGAGTGAGAGAGGGAGAGGGCGAGAAAGGCACTCGAGGTAAATGCGAGACAGTCGGGAGAGACATTGAAATAGATAGAGTGTGAGTATGGGGCGGGTGGGTTGATACATACATAGACCGAAATACTTTGGTATATACCGTACCTATGACTATACGACTGTGTCGTACAGTACTTTGTGTCATTCGAGTTTACGTTTTGCTATGACGAGGGGGCCTGCTGGTAGGCACTTTAATATTGTTGAGGCTCTTCCGACCATTCGATGCGCGTTAACTCAATTTTTTTATGCGTTCTATTCTCCATATACACATGTGTATGTAGCAGACATGATGATAATTCTTTTTTTTTTTGTGTTCAAACATTCTATATGCATAATCCATTCGAGATTTTTTTCGTTTATATTTATATATAAATTTACTCTCGCATTTGTTTTCTCTTTTAGATAACTATATGTCGGATGGAACTCTTGCAATATTGCTGATGTGATATAGACTAGAAAGTAAATTTAATATTCTGAACATTGCTGGAATATGTAACGTGGCTATATTTGAGTGAGTATGAGTGCACCTCGATTTCTATGAATTTTCACTTCTTCTTTTCAAATCGTTAACATTGCCTTTTCGCGTTTTCTCATTCCGTTTGATTGACCCTTTGGTTTGTAAGCGCAACTCCATGACTATAAACGTTCCAACAAACTTTTCCATGTTTTTGTGCATGTAATTGTTGGAACGATTTTTTTATTTTGATTCAATTGTAAATATTTTATGTGTTTAATTCATTTTGAAACTTTTGATTATTTATGTATACTCTCCATATTTTTTACATCGCCACTTTCGTTTTATATTCTGTTCATTTGACTATTCAATTGACGAATGGAATTTTATGATTACAAACGTTTCACATGGGATAGTTCCATCATTAGTCGTAAAATAGGAAATAGATTCCTATTTTTGTTATAATATTCTCGATATTAACTTGACTAGTAAAATATTTTGTGTTGAATTTGATTAAATTTATAACACACAAAACACGGCCATCCATGATAAATCTTCTCCGAATGCCATCATGCCCACGCAAGGTGCACGAATGCAGTGCATATCAATTAATTACAATTAATCGCAGGAATGAAACTATTTCATCCTGTTATTCGATTTATATGATAATTATCTGGGAACATGATTATTATATACAATTGGTTTAATAATTGAATTCATTCGCATCGCATCAACGATACATATTCACAGTATATATACATCGTATGAATTGTCGTGAAATTCCAATCGAACATTTATTCTGCCACTCCATCTATGTAATATGGTTTACAATACTGTGTCTCCATATTAAAGATGCGAGACGAACATCATAAATGTTACCACAAAAAAATAGCCACAAAGAATGGCGTTGCGCACACGTGATGAATAATACGATTACAGTCCATTGACCAATATACGTTCTATGTTACTGTTATTATTATTATTTTTTTTTGTAGCAAACCCCAAGGTAAATTTGTCCCTCCAGATTCATGGGCGGTGGATATATTCTATATGTATACAAAAATATATATACATTCCGTTTAGTCGAGTGTGTCATTGTCATTGAATGCTTCTCCATATATGCATTGCAGATAAAAGGCGAGGCGAGGGTGGTAGAATGAGACAGAGAGTGAACCTTATATTATATAGAAGAACGCGCGTCGAGTGTCATTTAGAGAAAGTGGAAGAGAGTGAATGGATAAAAAGGAAATAAAAAGGAGGGAAAAAAATAATATCGAAAAAGCGGTAAAAGAGCAACAACGCCACCTGGTGTCGAGCTATATCGACTCGCTCTTGCGTTCATTCGTTTGGAAAATTGCCGTAAAATTGCCGCGTGAGCGATATTTTATTCTTGTCAGATCTTTGGAGTTTATATATACTCGTTTGGGGTGTTTATGGGATTTTATGGACTCTTATAGTGTTGTTGTGGGGTTATAGGGCTGTTTGCCTAGAGAACTTCACCTGGTCTTACCCGCGGGAGGGAGTGGGAGAAATAGAGAGAGAGAGAGAGTGAGAGAGAGAGAGAGAGAGAACATAGGACAGGACATGACGAAAATTTTGTGGTTTACCGCAATTTTCTTTTTCCCCAATTTCATCATCCTTTTTATTTCATATGTATATACATTTTTTTGAGGGATTCACGATATCCCTGAAAACTTTTATGATGTCTCTGAAGGAGCGGTATATGTATTTATATATAACCTATTTCTCATCAGAATATAACAGATATCTCAACTTTAACAATCGTAGACATAATACATTGCTCCCAGTGTATACCAATCTCTATTCGACGAGCTTTATTATCTCCTGACACGCACGCGATTCATGTACTGAAATTATGCTCATATTTATATTTGTATAACATGTATATGTGGTATATATACATATGTATGTTCGTATTTGTCTATGATCATTGGGCAGAAACTCAATGGACGGGGGGAACCCAACGAAATTTCTTAGACGCCCCAAACTTACGCAATCTTCGCGTTATTGTTATGCATGGTGTCAAGTGAAACCCGTTCGGCCATTTATTGTATTAAATGTTGCATGACAACAGAACAATTGGTGCCGGATATTCAATTTTTTTTTCTGTATCTGAATGTATATTGGACTGCTGTTGCTAATCACGAACACTTGCTCTTTTGTTCCAGAAACTAATGAAGTAAGTCTGAATTGGTTCCATATCACGCGAAACTGTATTTTGTAGATGCACGAAAGGGATTCAGTTGAGAGAAAAAAAAAACATTGTTTCAATCGTAGCTAATAGTATACTCATTGAAACTTTCTCACATTCTAATACAAAACATTTGAACTTTTGTCTCAGAAATAATTTGAAATATTCTCATCATAAATTTGCATATCTGCAAATGAATCATAGAGTAATTATAAATTGAAAATACGAAAACAGATTTGTGTCCCAATATGCCAACGTTCAAAGTCATGTTTTCAATTTAATTTCTATCAAATAAATATTGGTTTGGAGAGTGGGATATTGAAAATTGACATTTATTTTCACTATTTCGTATCGAAGTAGAACTGCTCTGATTCAATATTTCACGTTTTATTTCTATTATGAGTTGTGATTGGTGGACGTAATTTATCGCAACGTTTGAGCACACCCCGAATCGAATTACGTACACAAAAATTGCTTCTAACTTGCATAAAAATTTCAATTTTAATCTACCAAAAATGCTCATTTATTTCGAATTTTCCAACCAAGGAGAAACTTACTCAGATATTCAAATATGAACCAGTCGCTAATGTCCCATTCTGTATATTGTGGAGGCGAAATCATGCATGTTATTTATCAATATAGGGATACGCGAACAGGGGTCTAAAATAATCATTAATGGCTCTGTCGACGAACATTTCCCATGGGCACGTGATGAATTTGTGAAATACTCGCTATATATGTGTATGCATGGAATATATCCTGTCAGAGCGGGGTAATTCCTTGCGAGATTTTGAAGCAGCATACATCTGAATAGATTTCACTATGAGATATAATAGAGAGAAAAAAAAACGATCATATATGTATAATACTTCCGTTAAAGGGTTTATGTATTCTATGTGATGTATCTGATGTAAATAAATGATGAGGCCCGATTGCGTCGTCATTGCTGTTCCATATTTTCTACCGTGCGTGACTCATTCCAATCGTTGTATTCTTCATGTCGAACGATACAAAAAAAAAAAATATGGAGAGTCAATAGGTGGATTATTAACGGGGGAAAAATTTTTTTCTTCAATGAAAATGATTGTATCCAATTTATTACTTTATTTTTGCTAATAACTTTAGACGTATCTGTATTCGAGAAAAATATTGATATTTTTTTTTTTCTTCAGTAGACTATATATATTTTTAGCTGTGTTAGATTTATAAGAAAAAAAAAGAGGAAGTAAAGAAGAATAATCTGTTAAAAGAGTCAACCCAACTTTAGTTCATCTCATAACGTAAAATCTCTTCAGAGGATAATCACATTAAAGAGTATAATAGTAAATCTCCTCATTCATATATTACAGTCAGTGAAATAGAAATGGGAAATTAACCTCAACTAAACAATAAAACTTTTTCGAACTAAGATATTTTTATGTGGTATATATACGTACATTTGTATATATCTTTTCTTGCTTCATGTGATATATTATTCGAATTTGATGGCGCACGAGGAACAGGAAAATGGGCTTAGGATTCAAAGTGGCGAGAGAGTGACCGGGGGAAAGAGAAAAATGCTGCGTGCAATGCGCCATCAGTTGCAGCCGAATATTCTCATATACTAGTCAGATATAAGACGGTGAATGAGAAGAATGAAATAAAATAAAAAGAGCGTCACTTAGTGTTTCACGGACGAGTCATTACGTCCCATGATATTCTCACGGATCCGCGTATATATAGATACATATCGTGTGTGTGTGTGTGCAGTAGCGTCGGCTCGAAGTGCATTATATAAGACTGATGGGGGCCGAAGCGATTCATCGTGGTTAACAAGCCGTAGGGTATCCATATACCGGCATCGCGCTGCAGGGCCTCTTCCGCGCGTGTCAAAACACAGAGTGGCCATGGGGTGAATGCGAAACCGAGAGTGAGAAACCGAGTGAGAGAGTGAGCGAGTGAGACATTGGAATAAGCCCAGAGTATCTAACTGGGAAATTACCGAATGATCCACGCTACGATGATCCCCGTGCGCACTTCAGTTGTTGCAGGTATTGTTGGCAAGAATTACGATAACTATATATGTATATATAGACTGACCCAAAAGGTTTTTCATCAATGGCCTTTGCGCCGCATCTTTTTATCAGTTGGTTGCTGAAATTCATTCATAAATCCTTTGCATTTTTTTTCTCTCCATACTATACTCAACCTAAAAGAAGAGTGCGATCTTTACAACCATGTGAAGTATTGTCGATGGCAAATACTTTGAAAATAATGATCGGTGTACTTGAATTAGCGCTACTAGTTGGTTACATCAACTATATTTCCAGTGTTATTGAAGAATAATTTTAGAACAGCTGTTACTATTTATTTATCATGATCAAACTGTAGCAAGCTCATTTAACTCTTCGTTGGACGCATCATGAGGGAATCGCCGCACCGCAATTGATTTGATGATATATATTGGAAACAATGCTCGTTTAGTTTGCCGTGATTTATATTTTTTTACAGTGATACAATGTTGAAATTTGCATAATTACTCTTAAACTTGTCTGTTGAATAATTTAACTTGATAACATATTCAGATTAGTGTTATAAATGTGGCATGCATTCAGATTGGTATTGTAATTTATGATATGTTTTTATGAGTGAATGTATAAGTCCCAGAAATACTGCGTCAGTCGAATGTGCGTCCAATAATTGTAGACTTCCTTGGTGATTGTGATTAACTATCTCATTATATTTTTTTATGATGATGCGTTAGTGATTTGGTAATAGGAGAACAAACCAGCTTTTTGAGAATAATAATATGTAACGTAAATTCATTGTGTACAAATGAGCTTGAATTGTTTACTAACGTCTGAACTACGACGCATGTGTTTGGAATGTTAACGACATGGTGGATAAAATTACTTTCGAAGTTATCGGAGAAGCCGAAGTTTTCGTGTGGTACCCACACCGCAGTTTGCGGGTTGAAGAACTTATAATTCCACCTTTGGTCTCCGCGACTTTAATAACATTTCCATATGATAGTGCTGCTAACAATACGCCAAATACCTATGATTTCGATACAGCCTGCAGTAATCCTGCATATGGCATTGACAGCAACACCCTACTGCTAATACACTTATCAAACCTCAATAATGATAAAGTATTATTGTATTTGTAGCACTATCACTGTTGTATATTCTCTACATCAAATATTTATAACAGCCGAGCGGTACTGCTGTCAGAGCGATACATGTTTTTCAATGTATATTTATGTTCGTTTAGTATTTATGTGTGTGTGTGTGTGTGTTCCATGTGCATGTTTTATTTTATTTGCATTAATGGCGACTGAATAAAAACAAGAAGTTGTTTGTTGTTTTAGAGATATACCTGATGCTGACGGGATGTATGAGACAATTCTTTTTAGGTTTCCTGCGATTTCATTTATTTGCTTGTACTTTTTTTTGCGCATCAAAATACAGTTTGGGGTCGAGTGTTTTGGGATTGTGATTTTTATACTGATAATATTATATCAATAAGATTTGTATCGATGGTCCTGCAGTGGAGGGTCGATGACACTGGGAATATAAAAATTCATTTGATGGAAAAAAATAAATAAATGAAAAAGAATGGGGAGAAAAATTCAAGACGACTCTCGAGTATATAAAACACAACGTTGTACCTTCAAAACGGATATATATATACACACAAGTACGAAAGGGGTTTCTTTCTTCGCTTCTGGTTCCTCGAGGCGGTATGCATTCTCTTGATGCGAAGATGTCGATGCCGATTGTTGTTATACCCGATCGACATACATCATTGTATATCATGACAATGAAAGCGTCTCTTTCGCTTCAGTGACGAGCGAAAGCATTTTTCACCACTATCTTGTATTTTATTTCTTGACTATTTTTACTGTACCTGGCATACTATATACTTATGTTATACTTTACTACATAAGTAGTAAAGCACATGAGTATGTCTTGATAAGAGTACCGTCATGTACTGGATAAAAACAGAAAGAAAAAGCCAATGTGGCAGTTGATAGTCCCATGATTACTTTTTTTTTTCCATATTGAGAAAAAAGATTCCTTCGTACGGCTGACAGATAGGTTTTATGTATTCTCAATGGAATAGTAGATGAAAGGATTGTTGAAAATTTCAGAAGAGGACACAGTGAATTCATTGTCTCTAATTTTCTATTTTCATCTCATTTTCCTTGGAGGTTGAGAAGAGTATCCACTTTTCTTGTGCGGTGAAACGAGTCGAGCTAATTTGCTTCAATGGACGGCTTGAATCAGCGTATGGGCTGTTCTTTTTTTTCTTCTCCTTTGTTCCTTCTTTCCGGCGAGCTTGAAGGAGTAAACGTAGGAATTAGTTGTGTGACTTCAGTGATTATTGTACTTTTTTCAGCTCTAAGTTTTCATCCTATTCTTAATCCCGTCGCGTATAAAATTATTTAAACAAATTGTTATAAGAGAAGGAATGGGTAATTTTTTTCTTTCTCCAATGTAGCAAAACTTAACTGTCTCGAGTTTACACACTGACGGGTTGGTAATGGCGACGTGAACACAAATTATTTGACCGAATAGAATTATAAATTTGCATAAATTACATAGATCATTTATTCTTGCATAATTTTAGGTTGATTGTGAGATACATGAAGAAGATAAATCAGGTCACAAGAGATAAGTGATGTATCAAACTAACTTTCAATATAAATGACGATCGATCGTAGAATCAGGATGGCACTGTACCTTTCTTCAGTTTTTTTCTCTCCCTCAACTTTTCTTTTTCCTCCAACCATTTTCCCACGATGGTCTCAATTTCAGTGGATCGCAATGCTATGTAAGTTCCATTCTGGATGAAAGTTTGTTGTAGGATTTCTCATTGAGACGAACACTGAAACTTGCACTTATATATTTCTCTGGGGTAAGAGGTCGAAAAAAAAAAAAAATGCTGTATATTACTCACGTGTATTTTGGTATAGTTCAGTGCGTCTTACAAAACCTTGGCGGTATCGATGTCGGAGCACTATATATGTGTATATGCATCTATACAATATATGTATATATCAAAGTATTGTATTGTACTTCGTACCCACGGTGAAATCTATTGGGTTTATCGCTGTGTGAAGTTCGCAATCGTGTTACTCCATGAACTTCATAATTTTTTTTTACTACTTGAGCTCTGCTACAAGATTTTATTATGCTCACAGTTGTCAAGTCTACATGATCGCAAATATATATTTATTGAAGTAGAACGGTCGGTGTTATATAACAGAAGCCTTCTTTTTCTTCATGCTACATCTTCTTTTTGTGTATTACTGTGTTTCCCTCTGTTATATAACATATGAGGCGATGCACGAAACTTCATGCTGCAAGCTGTATTGTAGCGTTTTTCCGTCATCGATGTCGTAATTTACGGATGGTCACGACGCGAATACATGAAATGATTACGTAAGTACTATAATAAATTTCATGGAAAACTTATAATATAAATAAAACTTTGAATATCTGATTCCAGGCTATTTTAGTTCAGAACGAAATATTGACGATGAATTTGGGATGGGATCTTTGCCAAACTAATTTTTATTTGAGAGGAAATTGGCGAGTGTATTTTCGGCGATCCCCTTGAGAGGAAAGGAATTGAAAATGTATTTGTATAAAAAGCATCCAACATATACCTAAAGTGGTTCGGAAAATTCAATATCAACAAATGAAAAGGCTTCATCGACCGGTAGACCTTTTTGATCATATATTTTTCTCGCAGTTTGGTTGGATGAATTTTGAATCTGGTTTCACATTAACCCGACGATGAATTTCAATTTGATTGGGCCATACTAAATGTCGTATTCCAAAGTCTGAAGTGTGGAGATTAAATTCGAAATCAGTGATCTCACCAGCCAACGTCGTAAAGAGTACTATTTTCAAGAGTTTGTGCACATATATAGAGTCAAGTGAATGAAAAGTAATACACCATGATTAAATTTTTCCTCATATTCATTTATGATATCGTGACTCGAAAATATAAAAACATCATTGTAAATAGTTGAGAAAACCAATAATCACCAGGGAAAAACGGATTTGTTCAATGAAAATTATCCGAGTACAATATGGATTTCTAGAACATCACTCAGGGAATCAGACTCTGATCCATACTTTAAACACTTGCGATTATGAGGCCTCGACAGTTCTGGGAAAAACAATAACGATGCTATAGCTGTGGAAATGTTGTATATTTTGAGATTCATCAGTATATTATTAATTATGAACAATGAAACATTTGTTTCGCTCATTTGAGGTAGCTTTTCTGGTATATGTATGCACTCAACTGCATTCTAGCGTAATAGAAGTATTCCCAATAATAAAAATATTCATAAAAAAATCAACCGGGGGACAAATAATAATGGGATTGTCGAGTCACACTTTCACCATTATACGTACAATACTGTATATCAAAAATCCCTACCCCAAATTTAACTGCATTCATATCTTTTCTCTGTTCATATGCGTGTGCCTGAAACATTTTTGGATCCGCCCCATCACAGTGATTGGGACCAATAGAACGTGTACGCGGGGTGTACGAGGGTTGTTCCGAAATTAAAATATCCTTCGTGGGCAATGATGCGTGTATTCTCTTGCAACGTAACAAGATAGGAGGGATGGGGGGATGGTAGAAGGGGTGCGATCTATTGGATGTTCTTTGTAAGAGGGAGTATAGAAACTTTTACCGTCCGGAATCTTGTGTATATATACGCGTATATGATTGCCCCTCGTGAATATGTTTGTCTTCAACCCCTTGTAATAGGGGGAAGGCAGCGGCACTATATTCACCCTTCGCGCAAAAAGCATCGTATTATATTATGTGCCGACGGGCATATGCTGTAATTCCGGGGTTGCATTAATTTAGCACCGGCGAGATAACGTTACCATCATTTTTAATGCGCCCATCTCCCTGCACCCGAGGGTTGAACGAAGCGCGCGCGGAAGAGGGGTCATTTTGTTGTCACACTTTTAATGGGATTAGTCGTGTTATTAAGAATGTAAAATTGTCAACTAACAGTTTTTATATATCTTCTATATCGTTTTGAAACTAAAATCATATATAATGAAATGATATTAATTAATTTTCTTCTCTTTTTCACTATTTTTTTATTTTGCGTTCATATGCATAGTGGAAATTGAAGTTTAATGTCGATAGAGAAATAATGTTGGGTGTTTTTTTTTTTCAACGAATATTGTGACTGCGAACATATTTGCTTCCTTACCGCACATTATGGGCAATCAATCAAGTTATTTGCGGTATGAATTCGACAGGAGAATTCATACATTTTAAGATTAAACTAAAGTATTTTTCTTATTGAAAAATAGAATATTATGCCCTTGAGAATCGAACGAAAATGAATGGAGTTTGATCGTGCTGCATTAAAAATATCCCAGTATTTACGTTAGAAGCAATAAAACAAAGGTTATGTCAATGTAAATGCTGTATGTGGACTATGCAAAATTTCATGCTTTTACGTAGTAGCGTCCATTTCGTTGCTGACGGCATAAAATAATTCTTTTTTGTGCACTATATATGCATGAATAATCCAGCAGGTGCGAGTTATAGTCGCATACTTTACATGTCAATTTTCCACTCTATGGCACATGCATCCGGTATGTTATCTAATGGATTGCTCGATAAATGAAAAAAAAAAAAACGAAGTAGACAAAAAATGGAAAATTTTAATAAATAAAAAATGTCGAATTTGAAACAAACTGTAGTTCGAAGTTAAATTGCTGTGGAATGAGCGTACTGTTTGTTCATCATCACAGGTAACGTGATCCGGCAAAATGTATATGTAATGCATGCATACATATAATTATTCTTCGTGAGGGGATACCTAACGTATGCATTCGTTCATAATGGGAATTGAATTTAACGAACTTCGTTGGAATTATACATTTATTTACCCAATTTTGTTTATCCTTTTACTGAAATAAATCCCAGGTATGATAAATGTGCATACTAGATCTAATTACAAAAACCAATAAAAATTATGAGAATTTTGTTAGTAATTCATTAAAAAAAATTTTTTTCCTATAATTATTATTGAAAATTTAGTCATGAATGTTGAGTAAATACTGTTTAAAGCTCGATCGTTTGCTATTCATTATAAAGTGGGCGTTTTTGACGGATGATTGAGAAGGTCAGAGTAATGCCTTACAAAAGCACACATGAGCGAAAATTGGTAGGAATTAGTGTGTTGAAAAGTGCCCCAGCTCGTTGGTCGGTCCCTCGAGAGATGAATCGTGTATGGGCAGAGAAAGGAATAGAGAGAGAGAGAGAGAAAACCGCGGGTGCCCTGTAGAAGCCAAGTGTGCCCCTCCGTAAAAGGGCGGGGCAGGGGGACAAAGAACCCCCTTGGTGGAAAACCAACCCCTGGGTGGAGTTACTAGCCCTTATATAATCTCGAGGAAGGACTCCATCGGTCGCAGAACTCAGTAAAACGTTGAGGCGTAAGGGTCTAATACAGTTTTGAAAGTGTGACAACAGTATTTTTTTCATTATTGAAAAAAAAGTTCATTCGACAAATTTACATGAACGTTGGATCGCACGATACTTGGATTACTTTGTGTGTATTGTGAAGAGGAGAACTATTGAATCGTGAAAATTGACCACCACAAGTTTTGTTCAAGTGCTTCGTATTTGGAAAAAAAGGGTTCCAAATAGATATTATTCGAGATGTCTAGAAGTTTTTTGGTGGATTCCCTTATTGGGAACAATTCGCCACCAACGTATCCATTGCCTTATTATGGAAATCAATTGCCGAATTACATGTTCAATTTCTTCAATCTTGGCTTGGGTTATCCACCAATTAGACCTGTGCCCAGACCCCCTGCTCTATCAGTGCCAGTGCCACTAAGTCCACCTGCCGTTGTGGGATTGCCGTTGCCACGATCAAGTCCACCATCACCACTTAATTCTTCTGCCAGTCGACTATCAGGTATTTATATTTTTTACTTTACAATAGGGATTAACTTCAACCAACAATTGAAGAGACCTTTCCACATTTATACAATTCCGGGCACATCTGAGAAAGGCAATTGTGACTAAAATCTGCGCCTTCTTTATTAATTTCCAGATGTCTCCAATGTAAATGATTCACCACCACGTAGTAACACACCAACACCACCACCAAAGTCACCGAATTCATTGAGCAACAGTTCTAAGCGAATCCGTACAGCATTCACAAGCACCCAACTACTGGAACTGGAACGTGAATTTTCATCCAACATGTATCTGTCACGTTTACGGCGAATTGAAATAGCCACAAATTTACGTTTATCTGAGAAACAAGTTAAAATCTGGTTTCAAAATCGTCGAGTCAAGTACAAGAAAGAAGACTTACCATCCGGACAAAGTGCAAAGTGTTGTTGCTTGAGAACATGTGGAAAGAAGAAGGATGATTGCACTGATGAGACAAGGAAGTGTACGAATGAGGAATCACGGAAGAGAGATGAAATTGAGCATGGTGAAAAGACACTACAGGACGAGGAAGAGGAACAGCGAGACATTAAACTTGAATCTAAAGAAGCTGATATCAGATATAACGAGCATCTTAGAGTGTCACCGGATGCGGTATATCCAAAACTCCCCAGTTTCTATGATTATCAAAGTCGCCATCCGGATCATTGTGAGGCGTCAGCCGCTAGGAAGAGGTCTTTGGATTGTTTCGACGAGTTCAAAGACGCTAAGAGGAGAATATTATCTGTCAATCCTTATGTAACATCGCTCCACGATGGACCAATTGTGAGAGCTAATACATGTACCAAATATACCGTTGAAAGTATTGTCAATTCTTGAAAGAGCTTCGGGTAAAAATGTAAAATTAGAATATAAATTGTAGATAATTTAATCCCAGTGGACTATATATCATTTTTGTATATACTGTATACTATTTTTCCTTTAATGATACTCAAAAAAGACTGTATATTTTGTAATATTTATGACAATATCAACATATATTGTATATATGTTGTGAAAAATAAATGAGATTGTTCGAAGAGGACATCTATATATACAAGTATAAAATATTTTGCATTCATTTCATCATATCTTTCGATCCATGAATATAAATATCTCGGTCACATATTTACTTTCACGTATGAGAAAAAGAATTTTAATATTGAAAAGGCAAGTTGTCGTCCGCGCGACTATATTGAAACAATTTCCAAGAAAAACAAAGGGATCGTTTTTCAGATCGCACAGGGAAAACACTTGAATCGCAAGCCTGCTGCAAAGTTGATGCAAATTTTTCATTAATATTTGAAAAGTTTTTTTCGTGCAATTCGATGTTGGACGGGTATAAATATATTTAGGAAGTATTTGGGACGCGATGGGTTAACATATACGCGAGACTTAATCGGAGGATTATCGCTACATCGATCAAATACAAATTCAACATAAATCTGAGAATCATATGTAATATAATTGAGTCATCTGGAACATAGTTCCAGTACAATTTTTGACTTCATATGTATCAATAATTTATCATTTTTTCCGTTTGAATGAAGTATTGATACATAATTCCGTTCACTGCACTCATGGGATCGAGGCGCGCATCAGTATACATCCCAATCCCATCTCATGTGCGAACATTCGCATTTATTCTTCACTTATCCGTTTATTTGCAATATCATTTTAATCAAAATATGGCTGTTACGTTTATCAAATTTAAATATTTCAAATTTTTATAGTTTATAGTATGACACAGGTTGTAAATCTAACACTGGGTTGCTTTCATCTATAGCTTCACTTACACGAGGACTTACATTCATGCAGTGAACATAGATATGGTGTTGGAGAGAAATGGGTTGGAATGAAATGTATATGTCGTCGTAAAACGGACACGTGCTCGGACATTGGAGGAAACGTATGAGGAGCCAGCGGGTTTAGCGTGTTTTTTCAAGTCGATAGTGAAAATGTAGCTAGAACAATGTTTTTAGTGACCCGTTCAAAAATAATTCACGGAAGATACCAGTGATATTGATTCTACTTTGTTTTCTTTTGTATGACAAGACAAAGAGAAAGAAAACGAACAAGAAAAAATAGTTGGAATATTTGTGGCATTTTTTAAAAATGAAATCAAAATACAGATGTGCATTATACTTCGTATAAAGGCAATCCGTCGGATATATCCGAACGTGCGAACGCGTGAAAGTGATTGTTTCTCTATTCACACACGGTTGACTTGATTCGTCTACTGTGCGCGCGTTGAATATGTATACACATTCACTAAAACGTTATGCTTTTCTGAGAATTGAAAAGCAGCGGGAGCAGAAGCGGGGTCAGAAGAAGAAGAAGAAGCAGGAGAAGAAGAGGAAGAGTAAAAAAAATATAAATAAATGTCCGTGTGACATTCTACGCGATTCATTCAGAGGTCGGTTTGTATTAAAGCCAAGAAGCCAATAGTCGCGCGGCGTGCGCATAGAGGCATAATATCGTTGTATTCATAAATGAACACCAAAAGGAGAAAAAAAAAAAAGAAATTCGTGGTATATTATGTTTGTCAAACCGCTCGGAAAGCTGTAGATTTTCGTAAATTTGTCAAGAGGGCCTTCTCACTTTGGCTAAATTTAAGGTAAAACGTATAGTTAATGGCGTTAAGGACGAGGAACTTGACAATAGTTCTAACACTCTCGACAGTTGCTATACCACAATGGCACACTTGTGTCGCAAAAGACCTGGCGGGCGGTATTATTCTTCTACTCTCTCTCTCCCTTGCTTACTTCTTTATTTTCGGTCTCATTCCTTCTCACGTCAATTGCTTTTACCTGTATACTCTACCACCTTTTATCATCATTATTGTTATTTTTTTTTCTTAGTAAAGATACTCCAACGCTTTAAATTCTCGTATATGCCAGTTCAAGTTATACTGGCCATTCACACTCGACTATGACTGAGGCTGGGTCATTTTCAATGTCCCATTCATGAAAAACTTGACTGGTGAATGGAAATAGAGAGCTAGTGAGTGAGAAAGAACTCGAGGCGAATTTCAAGGTAATGGAACGATAGAAAAATTCTTAGCTTTTGGGAAAGTCGTTTTGGCAAAAAAAAAAAAAAAGAAGTTAGTCGTGGTATGTCTTCAAGTGCAATAAAAGATCACGTTTACTGAACATAGTATATGTGCAAGTCGTTTTGCGGTCGGTGTCGTTTGATTTGCCTCAAAGTTTTTTTCAATAGCACGTTCGTTCCACGATCGACGTTTAAACGATGTTTAAGCCGCACACGATGCGAAACGAGGGGAAAATGATTATCTCATGTACTAACACTGTGGCAAATACTGACGGGTTTCTTTTATCATTCTTATACCATCTATTTTGCGCTTGAATGGATTACAAAAGTATAAAGTTTTGTCAAATTCGTATAAAAATGTTTATGAATATACTAAAATATACGTAAAATATTTCCAAGAATAGCCCAACATTGTTTCATATTATTATAAAAGGTTTCTTTTAATTAGACGGGATTAATTATTTCCAAATGGTTCTGACGCATATCTCGTTCTATCTAAGTTTTCGGTTCATTCTGTGATGAACTTTTCAAGCTTCAGGATTTAGCCAGTTAGATTATATGATTTGGAGAACACTCTCGACGCCATATATAGATTCTAGACAGTTTCTGGTTTATGGAAAGTGGCGGTATTAATTCCCGAGTCATGCGGATCGCATCACTCTACCAATTAGTTTGCTTCATACTTGTGGGCTTCAAGTTTACGTCTCTGACTGACTGATGTATCTAATTATATTACAAATCCAACATGATACAACTAATCCGTGTTATATCGAACTTCTGAACTTCGCAGAATAATATATATGTTTCATTGTGGCTAAAATTTGTTTACAAAAATTTCCAAACGTCGCAAAAAGACTTTGGGAAATAACAAATAAACGGGAAAATGATTGTAGTGTACTTATAGATTTCTCATTCAAAATTAGGGGGGAGTATTGAGCATTGGATAGAAACGATTCGTCATTCGACACCACTATACGCAAAAATACCCGACCATAACTGCCGAATTGTTGAAAAGACCCCAATAATAATACAAATATAAAGGAAGGAAGGGTGTTGTCATGTGCGCAGAAGGAGAAACAGAGAAGGAAAAAGAGGAATGAACATGAAAAAAAGAAAGGAACGTAAAGCGAGGCGGTATATAAACCGGCCGGTGCTTTAATTCATTTCATCTTATGCACTCTGAAGAGGCGCTCAATCAAATTCAGAAAAAGCTGTCGCGTCACCAAAGAGAGCGACGAGTGCTGATGTATACACCGCTATAACGTAGAAAAAAAAAAAACTGTATACAATCATGACGTATATGTATATAATAAAGGAGAGGCGGACACTTCTTATTCTTTTACATTTTTGTCGGCTGGTTTTTGCGATGCTTATATATACATATATATGTATACAGTGCGGGCAACACTCTCGAGAGTTTTTTGAAATACGTTTAGCCCGCGTGTCACATTATGAGCGTGACAATGACATTAGAATCCGCCATTACCGATCGTGTTTGGGTTATTTTCACGAAAATATCCGTGAAACGTGTGCTATATACACTCTACAATTTTTGAATGCCATACATACATATATATAATGTTTTTCTTTTCATTCAACATCTTTCTCTTTTTATATAGCGTCGATCCTGTTCGCTACCAAGTCCATCAATGAATAGACTCTAGCCTTTGTAATATTGACTACGCCGACGATGTATTAGGTATATATATTTATATTGTGAAGGTCCCGCTGAAGGTCCAGTTGAGTAAAAGATTGCACAACAATTCTTGTCCAAGTCTTTTGAGTGCAATTTTTTTTTTCTCTATGCAACATTAGATGCAATGAATTTTGGAATGCACGCATTCCACGAACACTCAAGGAGCGAATGGTACATAATAATTGTACATACAATAGAATGTAAAGCAATATGGACTATATACCAATGTTCAGAAAATTTTTAACAAAGAAGAAAAAGAGCCGTAGGTTTTTAGATTTTTCCATCTGAAGATTCTCCGCGTAGGGAGGTCCTACAATTTACTATAGCGATCAATAAATTCTCCCGCCCAGTTCTGATAACACTGAGGAATTGTTTTGTGGAAATACGGTTATCGTTAAGAAGTATAAGGAAAACAAAAGGAGTTAAATAAAAGAGCCATTCGAATCTTGTTTCATTATTTGTCGACTACAAAATTTCATGTAATTATATGCACGAGATGGTAAAGGCACGAGCAAGCTTATGCGCATAACTTTCGCGTGCAGAAAAAAGAATTGAAGTATAATTATATACACGCAAGAACAGTTATCAGAGTCAATGAACTTATTCTATAGTTTAATTGTATAATTCTCATTCCATTTTGTTTTATTTTCATTAAATAGCAATTGAAATTTTTTTCAACTAATTTAAAGTTTTTTTAGTAAGTTTAATGAGGATGGCTTTTTCTTTTTCCAGTACATTCATTATGTGCTCTCCCTAGTTATCTCTAACGAATGGGACGGAAAGAAAAATCCTTCTGATATCAAGAAACTCCAATGAATTCTACTCAAGATACAAACTTCCTTTTTATTTATATAATAATTTCAGTTTACACATGTCCATATGCTTTGTCGTCTCACTTTCTTCAAATTAAATTTGAATATTCAATGGAATTTATTATTTTATCCAAGGCAGCGGGTGGATGAATTGTCATCACAGAATTATTTTGTGCCAAACACACTCTTAACCACATTAACAAATGTTGATAACGGGTATTGTGTATTATAGAGTATTTTATATCACAATATACTGTACGTGTATACAATAGTCAATGTATATGTGTTTGCAATCAGGTCATACCGAATGGTGAACGAGATGCAGGGTTGAAATGTATACCTGAATTAATTTGAATAAATCAAGATGCGCAATTCGAGTTGATAGGGCATATATATATATGTGTGATGAACTTGACACTAATTCGTATCCTTAATTAAGTACCATTATTTCAAGCACCTCAGCTGAATTTATGGTAGTGCTGAAATAGCGTTATTGGATATACACTTATAAAAATGCGAGAGATAAGACAGTGAGAGAGCGTACACGTAGAGAATGAACATTCCTGTTCGAATTATGATAGTACGTGTCACGAAACGAAGGTTTCGAACTGGATTCCTATGTTCGATTTAATTCTTCATATTGATATTTATCGAAGACAGAAAAAAGTGATATGTGAAATGTCGACGTTTCTATTAAGAAAATGGTTTTAAAGTGATCTTGAATTTTCGAATTGTTTTTCGTGCTACCGCAATAAATTACCTGATTATGATTCCCTGAGGATGTGGAGAAGGTCAATCTTTTGATTTATAATTGAGTTACCTATTCATCAGCGATAATAATCTATATATTTTTCTCATTAATACAATCGGGCTCTTCTATACATCCATGAATTACATCCTGAGTAATAATTTCTTTTATTAGCGATGATTTTTCGGACAAAATGCAGCCGCACTTCAATCATTTTCATTGGCTGAGAAAAGGATTACGTTAAGCCAAAAAATCGAATCGAAAAATATCAAATCATGAGAATCTTCCATGATAGTATGCACACGAGAACAGTGAACGCTAACGTACGTCATTGACCTAGTGCTACTTTCACATATAGCAGAAGCAATTTTGATTTTATATTCAAACATAACTTTTACAACAAAAAATTATGATTATTTAATTTTAAATAATTTGTAATTACTCAACAAAAGTAAAAAATCGAATAGAAAAAAAAAAGTTGGGCTCAGCCGGGATTTGAACCCGGGACCTCTCGCACCCAAAGCGAGAATCATACCCCTAGACCACTGAGCCACTTGTAACATAGTAAATTTATAGGAATTCAAAAATAAAATACGAATGAAAACAATCGCTGATTAAACAATATGCATTGGTAAAACTTCAAATGATATAAGAATAATGATTTCATAAAGTCAAAGAAAATTAGGAACAATAAGATCATGGTCGGTCTAGAAGACTACAAGTTTCCAAACGAAAATTGTTCCGACGGGCTTTCAGACTCCATGAGAGTAAGTGGAAACGAGAGTGTCACTGAAGCGCCACCTACAACCGGGAACCAATTAGAAACCAGAACTCAAGAAGTAAAAACAACAATAAAGATGCCACCTATATATATGGTAGATTCCAACATAAAAAATACTGTAATCCTGTTAAAAGAGAATCGTTTAAACAATAACGACTTCATTATTAAACAAATGGATGAAGACACACTGTCCCGCAGTGATGGAGGTAGGAAATTATAAACGAACCATAGATATTATAAAGAAGAAGAACAGCCATAGTGCTTAAAAATGTATGGGGTGGACACGAAGACACAGAAATCAGGCTGGACGGGAGGAATTTAAGCTACCGAATGTAAATGTCCTGAAAGTAGGTAAATTAATCTACAACAAAAACAAACCAGAAAAATGCCATTTCTCAATACGAATCGATAATAAGAGTGATATTAGGGAAATACGAAGCGTAATAAGGGTGAAAAATGTAAACAAAAGTGGTAGGACCGGAAGCGTGTGCCGTGGCACACTGCCAAATGAACATGGAAACAGACCAGGATAGAAATACAAAGAAAAAACTGAACAGAAGTTCCAGTGACGAAAATGTTAGTGGACAACTAAAGAAATCACTGAAAGAATTTGATAAGGTTTACAACGCAAAAACTTTGAATAAAATTTTTTCAATTCATAATTATCAAAGCGTTAAACCTAACCTAATTAAGGCAAGAACAAGATCATCTAGCGTCACCTCTGTAACCTCAGGTGGAGACAAAAATAATCAAGAAAATAAAGTAAATGATGGCTTTATAATACCAAAAAAAAAACAAACAAATATAAAGAGAAAGTACATGCGGAACAAGATATAACCGATAAGAACAAATACGAAACACTCTCGGACTCAATGAGTGAAATTGATTGTGAAATCGATACGGAAACGACATCTACCAGTCAACGTAAGAACAATGGAAAGAACCAAACACAGAAAAAAAGCATCTGAAATGCCCCCAATATACATAATGAATGCAAATATAAAGGCGATGGTAAATGCACTGAAACAGAATAAACTAAATAACGACAGCTTCACAATAAAACAAATAGATGCAAACACGATAAGTATCACTCGGATGGATCCATAATCATATAAAAATATTATTGAAATTCTTAAAACCCAAAATAATAAATTCCACACTCACACACCAAGGTGAGACAAGCCACGAACCACAGTACTCAAAGTAGTACGAGGAGGGTATGACAAAAACGACATCAAAGCCGAACTAGAAGGGCTCAAATTATCCAATATAAATATACTAAGAGTAGGCAAATTAATTTTTAATGAGAAGAGTCCGGAAAAGTACCACTTCATAATTCAAATAGATAGCAATAGTAATATAAGTGAATTATGTAATACCAGAAGATTATTAAACCAAAAAGTAAGATGGGAGAGGCTAAGACGTCAAAGCATCTTCCAATGCAAAAAATGCCAACGACTAGGACACGCCAGTGCAAACTGTTACTACGACCCCAGATGCGTTAAATGTGCAAAACCGCATTCAATTGGAGAATGTAAAATTTCGAAAGACAGCCAAAAAGGAAACCTTCACTGTGCTAACTGTGGTCAAACAGGTCACCCAGCTAACTACTGGGGCTGCCCTTTCCTCAAAACAGTAATAAACTATAAAAAAAAGGCACAGGAGAGTAAAAATGCAATAGCCCAGCAGAAAGCAGAAAAAATCTATAGAAATGTAGACACAACCATACAGTTCTCTGATATAGTAAAAAATAAGGAACAACAAGCTCAAACACGGAGCACTAACCATGCCATCCAGCCAACAACCTATAGCATACCATTAGATAACAACAGGAGCAGAGAACAATATTTCCCCCCATCAATAGACAGAAATCAAGAGGAGAACGGGAATAACATTCTAGAATATATACTCAACAGTTTCAAAAACGCCATACTTGCTGACATGAGTTACCAGCTAGATAAAATAAACAACAAAATTATGCAAAACTCGATTCGTTCATAATCGTCCCATGTAAATATATAATACTCGAATAAGGACACCATCCTCATCCTATCCCCTCCCTTCATACTCCGCGTACCACCCATCATTATGTACATATATTGATTCATCCATTTCACATAAATTTAAGGATGAAATTCACAAAACTGATTGATGAATTTTCACTATTCCACTCTTTCTCATCAAATCAGAACCATAATAACAGATTCAACTGCTACAATGATGTGAAATTCTAGAGAGACCTATCATACGATAACTACTAGATTTGTATAACATAATAATTTGAACTGTTTTTTTTTCAAGATACTTCAAACTGTATCATGTAAAACGTTTTGAGTATCCAATAAACTATATGTTTCCAAATGAAAATGAAAAAAAAAAATCACTGAGCCACTTCTTATACATTAAATTTATTCGAGTCGGAAAATAAAATACGAATAAGAACAATCTTTGATTGATTAATATGCATTGGCAAAACATTCAATGATATAGCAATAATTCACTTTTGTGACAAACATGAGTTGCTCATTGGATTAAAGTTTCGCGTGAGTATTATATAATTTATTGCATCATATAAACTCCATCATAAATGTAATTTCAAGAATATGATAAGTATATATTTAACTCAACGTTCCATGCGATGGTAATCACATTTTATGAACTACTTGACGCTTGAACTACGTGCATGCTTACTATATTAACCAGGTCAACTGTAAAATAACCGTATCATTTCCATTGATATTTATTACTAGTGTAAGAAAATATGGCGGCTATGAAGGTGAGTACAAATAAGTATATATCAATATGTTTATAGGTTACTCACAGATTTGAGCGGATTCATATAAACATTAAAATATAATGCACAAAGTGTACACTGCTATCATTCTCTAACATTTTTCTATATACGTAATATTTCGTTTCGAGTATATTATGAATGTATTGATATACTGAAATAGCTAATAGAGTAACAATGAACGATTCAAAAGGAACAGGAATAATGGGTGAAGACTGTGATTGGGAGAGCGCATAATGAGAATGAAAATGAGATGAAACCTCAAAATTCGTGATAAAATTCCTCATCGGGGCCTTTTACTGGGGAACGGTATTAAACAAACATAATTTTGAAATACAGCGAGTTTTTTTCTCTAGAAAACATTATATTTCAGCGATCCTGTCATAATAAAATTGTTCGCAAACCGGATATTTTCTTCGTCAATTGACATATCGACTTTTCCGGATTTTCTTGAGAAAAATTTTCTTACCATACTAAAAACTGATATTCTTCAATAGCTATTATTATAGAGACCATTACAATTATATTAACTTTAATGTCACTAATCTACGCTTTTCATGATATTACAGTGTTATTTAAGTATTCTGTAATGTTAATTGAGCAATATTAATTAACACAAACGCTACGTATATAGCAATAAATGAATCGTTGATATGATTGGAATCCTTTCTTCGTGAAGCAAAAGGTTTTATACGGTAGGAAATAATGGATACTCCATTTTATGGTGATAATTGTGGGAGAAGAAAAAATATTATTAATCGCATTAGAGATTATAGTAGAATAGGGAATTAAAAAAAAATCTGCCGTTATTACTCTAATGACCGGATTGTTGGAGGGTTATAGAAGTAACGAAAAAAAAAATCAAAGAAATAAAAGCGTTTCTAATTATATAACGATCGCGTTTCGTGTCCTAATTTCACTTCAACTCATATACACCACGAAGTCCCCCTCTTCCAATTTGTCACAATCAGCGGCGTGAAATCGCCACTTAATTTTTGGCACCACTGCATGGGTTACAAAAAAATAAAACTCGTGTTGGCATTAAAGCCTTTTTTGCATTGCATGACAATCATAAATAAAGAGGAAAAAAAAAAAACCTAAAGTGTTTTTCATCATCTCCATCATGAAAAGGTCTTGGAACACGACTGGGTTTACCTTCAAGCCCATATTCCACCTGGCTTTCAGTTGAAACAAAAAATTTTAAAAGTCTCTCAAAAGTCTTTTCGTTTCATGAAAATTGTTAACGTCAATCTTCATACATATTTCTATGCAATTCACCACCCTATTAAGATGTAATCGTTGTGATGCCTTGAGGCTATGTACCAAAACGTTATGGACATTTTACCTTTTAACGGCAGGTTAACGCGTCAACGATTAGATCTTCAATACTCTCGACTTTATCTCCCATTCGCTGATACACATTGTCTTGTGTTCCTTTTGACACTTCCTTTTGTCGAGTGCGAGCGACGACAAGTTCTATCTTACTCTTCATTTGCGTCGAGTCACTGCCACTAATCCTTATTTAACCAAACTATCAGCGATCGGACACTAGGATTAACTCGAACTGCTATTGTTGCTGCGTTTAGTTTAGTATAAGAATGTATGCAATACGAAAAGTGGTGCTCTCATACAAACTCAAAACTTATAAATGGCAGCGTGTCACTTTGGTTTCCATCAACTCGATTTCATCTATAATATATACTGTATATAAATGCCATATACTATGGAAAACTTTATACTTTGCATTTTCTTTCGTGTGTATTATTTTCACCCGCTTAGTCGATATGTGAATGTGTGTATAGAATATATACATTTTATCGATCATTTCTATACACCATTTCCCTATTCGTTTTTCCTTTCTCGTCGCATCCGAGTCATCCATCGTTCCATCTGATACATCGCGCTCGTTTTGTATATCATGATGTGTCAGGAGTGTGAGTGTAGTAGGTAATGCCCATAAGGGAAAATCCCTTGGATGGCTTTGTAATGGAAATTGGGTGTGGTGAATGTGAAATATCTTGGATTGTGAAGTAAGAATTCACGTGGGATATAAATGCAATTTTCCGAATAACGTTGACTGCAATATATATATATATTGTCTTTCTGTTGGCACCTACAATAGTAAGTATTACAAGTTCAAGTGCCTCGTTCTTTTCAATCTCTCTCTTCAATCTCATTAAAAAATATCCATTGCATTTATTGTCACCTAATGTTGATTAAATTTGCATTAGAATTTTACACATACAGAATATTTGTCTGTATACATTTATAGTATTGTTTTCATGCATGAAATTATTCACCGCAATTTTATATTTCAGTTTTTTTTTCGCGTTTTCAATATTATCTTGCACTTTAGAACATCATTATATATTATTGGAATTGAAGTGCTTTATTCTTTTGAATATGAAAATATTTTTTTTTGTTTACATGCAGAGCTGATTTCCCGGTTAAATTCAATTCCAACATTTTTCAGCGATTTAAATGTTATTTTGCGCTTCACTATATCATCAAACTGTCAATTTCTAATACGATTATGGCTATATATAGGTATATGATGCATAGTTGAAAAGAGTTTATATCGATGCGAAACGAAGGATTCGATTTCTTTGCGATGTTCGCGAATATTGAGTGTAAACTAACTTACTCGTTCGTCCACCTTTTTTCTCTCCTTTTCCTTCAATTTTCTTCTCACCTCAATTTCCACGCAACAGGAATAATCTTGATGAAATTTCTCCTCTTATTCTCACGTCTAGATTCTTGAATGCAGAATATAGAGAGGAAACGACTTTTGCATTTATATATATGTGTGTGCTTGTGTATATATATATAAGTACTATCGCATGCAAGGCCGTGGGGGACGACCTCCCGTGGGATTCAATCAATGGCATCGCTTGGTGAGCATAGAGTGCCACTCGTTGGTATTTGCGTGGTGTATATATATCCATGTGAACAATCAAAAAATTAGTCGAGCTCGCAATTTCACAACTCATCGACGATTTTATCTAGATAAATATTTATTATTCATCAAATTAAAAAATATAATTGGGATTATTGTAAATATGAATAGTAGGTACATTTCAATTAAGAGTCCTACGAATTTTTGTACTATTAAGTATATGTGATAAAGAAAAATATATATTGTAGATGAATAAATGTCAAGAACGTCGTTGCATCATTATCTATTCTTAAAAGGGTTATGCTGAGTGAAAGGCACACGGCCACACATAGATTTGTATTTACTTCACCCTTGTGATGCTGCTACACGTCAAAGTTCGTTAGTGTAATATTTGCATAATTTTTATGGCTCCAGCCCTTTTGCCAGTGCTAGAAGCATATGGGGTAGGATTGGGTGAGAAGAAAAAAAAAAAGTTACTTCCTAATAAATGTGGCCATAAAAAAATTGTGTCCACTTATGTCTATGTAAATTTTATCTTCGCACTGAAACCAATCGTGACGTTAAATCAAAAAAGGTGTGCATGTGTATATGCATACATATATCACATTTGAAAAAACCGAGTATTAATTAACGCTGTTTATATTCCGCATCAATATGCTATGTGGACTATTTTTGCGGTGGTTATTTTGGTCGATAAATATAAAGCTGACGGGTTCATGAGCAGTTTCACCGTATAACGTTGGCATTCAGTTATAATATTTCAATACTTCATTCTTCTTTCAACAACTTCTATATACGTTCATACGCTGTCATGAATATTCAATAATTTGTATTTAAATTAATGTATTCGCATTTAATATAGATAAACTTTTGCAGAGTGATATGTTAATACTTGAAGCGTACATGAAGAACTTAGATTTAGGTAAAATGGCAGATTAATCTCAAATGCGATGTGAAGTACATTAAATTATTTTCCTTTTAGCGACAGATTCAATTAAAATGCGCATATGCTGTGTATACGACTTTGTCATACCCTATTTACCGTCTACTTAGTTATCCATCTCGGCTATCCATATATAAATATGTATCTGCCTTTCATAATTAAGAAATGATTACAAAACTGAAAGAAATTTATCTTCTATATTTGAAATTTCAAAATTCACATTGGATTTTAATTGAAATTGTTCTGTCTCACCACTACAGTTCACAAAAGACACAATTTTCTGCAATATTTGTGCGAAATGTAGTTGAATAGTATTGAAGGAGCAAGAAGCACTCTTGAAAAATAGCAATTTCTGTTATTGCATTTGCGTGTTTTCACTTCAAACAAACTGGTAATATTTAAGTTAATATCGCGTTAGCTTTACGTCATACTATTCCACTGCCATTTGCATTTATTAAAATTGCCTTTGATATCTTTAATCACATAAAATTAATTTTCATTCACTCTAATGAATTTCTATATCTTTTATTTCACTGATTTTTGTCTTGGTTGATTTCGTGTTTACAAAGTATAACGTAACATTGAGAATGACGTGAGGTCGACAAGAACGTAGAGGTGCACTGGCCTACATCTGTCTCAGCTCGACTACCTACACTGTAATATACATATGTAGCATAGCATGCAGCTTGGTAAACGTTGTGTCTCACGAACATAAGTGCTTGTCACGAGAGAAGTCAACGACTGAGAATTTAGTGCTAAACAGAGATCGTAATTCGATTTCGTAACGAGGACACTGTATAAAGTTCTTGAATATATACATCTACTGTGCACAGAGAATGATTGGTTGGAATCCATTGCTCATTGATGACTCTCCTCTGGTCCAGTGCATTACGAACAATGGATGCGAAAACAGGAATTTCGATAATTGATTTGGTCTATTTGGACGTTAGTTTACTGTTGCTCAATCGAGTATCAAACTTCCTGAATAGTCAATTGCGATACTCCAAATTCTTCCCTCTGCATTGAATCTCAATTCACAAAGTGACTTTCCACAAATTGTATTGCAGTAGTGATCACGAGACGAAATATTGGAAAAATATATTCGTATTATTCATATAATTTTCTTCAAATTAACATTCATTCATAAGAAAAACTTGATTAGGAATTAGATCGCTGACGGTCTTTTGCGGCAAATAAAATTAATTTTATTTTTGGAAAAATTTGAACATTTTATTTTAAAACAATGCAGAAGAACGTAATTTAAACTATAAACGCGTATCATTTTTCAATAGACAGAAGAATAATCGGAAAAGATTATAGTGTACGAAGAATAATTCCAATAATATTAATTAATTTTCACGCCATAATTCCCATTGAATGTGCTTTGTATAGCACTAAATAATCATATATCTGAGTGTACAAGTGGCTTAGTAAAGTTTAGGCGAATATAATGGCGGAGGTTAACTTTTCAAAATTCACACAAATTTTTAATTGTTTGATTCGGGTTTCCCATATCAAAAACTCGATTAGCAAATGACGTCGCGTCGCACTCACTGGCATTGATGTAACTCAAGAGCAATGATAAATAGAATGATCATTGTAATTATTCATTCAATGTTTGCGTGAAATTTACGAGATATCAATTGTACTCAATGCCACACCGTTGAATTAAATTTAACGGTGCAAGGTGGTTGGAACACAATTACACGTTATGCTACACACAACATATTAACTAATTGACAAGCTCTGAGACAAGTACTTGGATAGCCAAGTGGGTGACGCGCCTGAACGGAATTTAATGGAGGTTATCACTGGTTCAGATTCACCCTGGGGCCAATATTTCCTTTGTACTTTCTGTGTAATAATGACGGTTTTCATAACTAAAATTTGAAAATTTTGTTTCTTTACTATAATCCCGCAAGATATTGAACACTTTTAGATTCATCAGTACGTTGTTAATAACCACTGATAATATATATATATATATATATATGATTTTATATGAATTTCAACGGTCTTTTTCACATTCCACGAATTAATCTCCACAAACGAACTTTTGTTTTTCACAAACAGGAACTGGAATTTCAATTTTCTCATGCCATAATTCATCTTTTCCAATTAAAACCGTAAGAAAATTCAATCAAACACAAATTCACAATCAACATAGTGAAGTTTTGTCCTTCATATTATTGCATTAACCTTATATTATAATGGAATATGCGAAATAAAATTGTTTCGAGGACACAGCGCACTAGGAATTTTCATATTACAAGACGTTCAGATTGGTATATCTATCGGTGATATTAAAAGTCACGAGAATAAAATGAAGTTGGGTGAGCTATTCAAATGAAATGACACGTATAATAGCGTTCAATCTCAAACAAAGATGATTCTTCTCGTCGCGTATTTGAAGTAATATTGATTGGAGTAGGTTGTGACCTTGCTTGAATAAACAACGGCTTTTTTTTTTATTGCTTACTCAGTGGTGAATACAAGTGCATGTTGAGGCAGCTCATAATGTCTGGGATAATAGAAGACAAGGGTATAAAATGATATTGAGTGGAATAGTATAAGCAGGTTCAGCATATTAGCAGCAGTCATTAAGTGTGAACGAGAATTGTTTTCAAAAATTATATACATACGTTAAAGAGAACAATAGCATCCACCTTCTTGCTCCAAATATATATAAGTTTGTGAAATGGAGTGAAATGAAATCCGCACTCTGAAGAACTGAAAGTCGAAGGACTCTCTCGAATTGAATCACTTCATTTGTTCTCGACTCGTATAGAATTTTTATTAGTTCGAAGAATAAAACGAAAAGAAAAAGAGAACGCGAAATCGAGTGATGATGATGCATCTATTAACTTATTTTTTTTATTACATTCAGCTTTAGAGAATTTATTAGAGAGTTGTCGAGAGCAAAACTATTTAATAAGATTTGTCAAATGGAAACTCTTTTCACTGAGAAATATATTTGACAACCTGTGGGATTAAAATGTTTTTTTTTTTCCTCCGTCGCAATGGGTGTGTACGGATTTTCCTCCATATACGCAAGTGAGTGGCTCGGGGCCATACATTCATATCGGAGTATCCCTTTGATCGAGTGACAATGTCGAGCTGTCCAACCGATGCGGTTGTCCCGTATCCCAACCGTTGACGCGTGCACCAGAAAAACCTCTAATCCGCGTCGCTCTTGAAAGTCGTATCGGTTTTGCGTTCATCCTATGACATGGTTGGCATTGTCATGATATTGTATACCACCAAATAAAGTGATGATTGAATATAAGAAGAGGTAGACGTATAGTGTATTGGGTTAAAAGAGATCGTTTTTCTTGATCGCGTGCCCCATGGATATTTGTTCCCAAATTCGTATATATTGAGTATACATTTTATTTGTGCATATAAAGGTATATGTATACCTGATGGGCAAAAGTTTTCGAATCATTCTCGATTCCATCTTTGATATTTCATTTTTTTATTTTCCAATGTTTGATTGACTGAATTGACAGCAATAAGATTAGTGAACAGTAAATGTATGGGATATCATTTCTTTTTACTGTAGCTCTTGAGATCGAATCTATTTTCTCTTTTTTTTTTTTCTTCTACCATGAGAAACCTTAAACTCATTCTAGATTTTTAAGCATGATTACAATTATCTCGTTCTATTCAACATTGGAATTGTTTGTGAATGAATAAAAAAGGACAATGGACATTTTACGGTTTCGTTTCACATAGGAAATTGGAAATTTGTTTAGGTTAATTCATTCTTGAAGAAGAATTTTAATTATATTGTGAATTGTTGTTTAGCAAACTCTGCAAATAGAATACTCCTCAATATAGAATTTCGCTTCTTCGAAGTATTTAACAGGGGTAACTTTAATCCAAGCTGAGCTCTTTTTCTCATTCCACTGCTTTTCTAACTTTGATAAAACTATCAAATACTGTTTACCATGAAATGATTAAAAATTTTAGGTTTTCACAATATTTTCATCATTACTACTATGAATTCGGGTGATTTTTATATGGGAAAGGCCTGTTCAAGCGAAGAAAATTTGATAATTCATGTTTAATTCCGTACTGATAAATTGCAAAATATGCGGTATTCGTTTTATTGTCCTTTACTTAATTTATAGACAAGTGTTGAGAAAATTGCCCAATAACAATGATTGACAGGTGATCGAAATTGCGAAAAATCCACAACAATATAAACTACGAAAGTTATAATGGCCTTACAGCCATCTCTTTTTTAAGATATTGAATTTTTTTGATTAAAACTTCAATAACCTATACATTCAACTTTTTTTCCTGATGAATATCTCATATCATATTGAGAATAAATATTTATTTCCAATGTCTTGATAATAGAGCTATCTAATATTCTTTAATAAATATCTTGCTCTCACTCCATACAATATTTCGATTTATATACATATGTTTTTATCTTCAATATATACATATATATATATAATATTGCCGGAGGCTGAAGAAATACGGTTATAATTTTTCGCTTATAATCCCATCAACAATACTGAACATAAATGCGTGCATACAGCACCCATATATACGAAACGATAACTGAATAATATTTCAAACCCCGTTTGTCCACAAAACGTGTAAACGCTCTGTCGGAGACCTAAGCAAACTTTTCGCTGTCAATAAGAAAAAAAAAAGGGAAATAGAAAGAGGAATCCGAACAATCACCACCAAAAAATACGTCCAATAAAACCACCGAAGGCACCATAGTTCAATAGATATACACACTGATATATATCTGTTTGATATAAATCTTTACTTACTTTATTTAAGAAATAGTGAAATACATGAGAGCATGGACAGAGTATAAAATGCTTCAATTCATCAGTTCACGTATACATGAAAATAGAACGCAATAAAAATGAATGGGTGTTTGTTTGTGTGTGCGTGTGCATATGTTAGTTTCAGTCTCGCATATATCGTTTCAGGTTTTTGGCCCCTCATTGTTGGCACAAGCGATGCGCGCTACCCTCTAATACTGGATGTGTGCTCAAGTACTTATGATGCCCAATAAAGCGACAGGGAGAATGAGACTGGAACAGAGTTGGAGAAATACTGGTGGTGGGATTAATTCGTGGCTTGGTAAAACCCCGAGTCGATGTATACATATATGCAAGGCAGGAACCCCCTCATCATGCCATGTGCAATTTTAGGATCTTTACATTTAGTGTGGGTACATGTGAATGTTAATGAGCGTATGATACTTACTGGTGAGAACTTTAGAATCCAAGCGGAATAATAACGTGAAGTACTTGGGATGGCATTGAATTGTTTACGTGAAAAATATAAACTACAACTTGGACGTTTTCATTATATTTTTATTAGATCCGATATATTGTTGTATCTAATTCGGCGTTGATGAAAAGAAGTAGTTTGTTATTATATCCAGAGCTGGATATCTGAAAACAGGAATAAGTGAACGAAAGTTCTGGATGAATTGAGAGAAATCTATACATGATCCAAAGGCAGTTTGTTTGAATTCAATGAAGATATTAGTTAACGACAAAGCAGATAAGCGAGTTGAAGAAACATAGTATCCCGAAAAAATGTTCAAAAAGTTTTCGATGAAAATTTATTCCTGTTCGTGCGTTTGCCTACAACCCTTCATCACCATTTTAACCAACTTTCTGAGAGAACAATCGTTCATTCCGAACTGAATCATGTAAATATGTCTGCTCATACACTGCAGATCCCCGCAAAACTAAGTGTTTCAATTGAAAATATTCAAACATGTTATATCATATTTTTAAATTTCTAGACATTGTGGTGACTTCTAGAACACTTATAAACGTTTTAAAAGTGACTACAAGGTTAAAAATAGGGAATGAAACGTTTTGGCGTTTTAAATTGAAACAATTGATTTTGCAGTGTAGAATAACTCAGTAAACATTGCAGCAGTCCAGAATGAATCGACGAAACGGTTTGTTATTCTATTTTGGAAAAAAATTACAATGAATAGAAAAATTGTATCAATTTCTCAAGCCATTGTTAAAAGGTTCTATTCCAAACTCCACTTAGAATTTGGAATACATAAATGTTCAATTGATCTGGTTATAATTGCGATTAATTCAACGATGGGTTGATAAAAGGTTTATGTAGCTATCTAAACGAACTGGGAGGATATAAAAGACTATAGCGAATTAACGAACTGTGAGGAATATAAAAGTCTGTAGAATTCACAATTTTTTAATAACGAGAGCAAACTACAAAAGGACAAGATGAAAAGAAAGAAAGGAGGAACGTTTTATTGCACACCACTTCCGATAAACTTATCTCAAGTTACCTTCACCTTTACGACTTCCTTATGGATTCCACATAGGTATTGCACTTCGTGCACTCATTCTCCATCCAGATATATATACTCGTAGCGTTAAATGGAAAATTAATGCGTAGTCACAGGAGAATGCGAGGACGAACCAGGTCACGATATAGAAAATTAATAGGTTCAAGTGCGCTGCTATACGGTATGGCATCAGTTGAGCCTATCACTTTTCTTCTCTTTCTTTCAATTCCCTTTTTCTCAATCTCGACACAGGGTGAAATTTTAATTATTAACGCTCATTATTTAGCAAGCATTGGTGACAATGTAAGAAATTTCCATTAGAACACATTCCTAATAAGTAACTAAATAAATTTTGATATATATTTTAATACGTAGACGATAAATTTCAACTAATTAATCAAATGTGTGAATTTGGAATCGATAATCCAAGATAATTGACCTCTCGGTAGAAAGTATTTGATATTAACGAGTGCATTGGCTTTACTACTTCACATATCTGCGCATTTAATCTCCAACCAGGATCGAAAGACTTAATTGCAACTAATTGAGGTCTTTTTGATTTAATCCAATCGAGTGTTGGAGATTTATATCCATGAGTGAATTGGATCACACAATAAGGCTGAAAATCCCGTATCGTTGACGAAGATACCAGAAAACAAAAATGAACAGTAAAAGAAGAGGAAGGAAAATGAGAAAAAAAAAATCAAAGGCGGAAGTGAAATCGCACAAGATTAATTGGAAAGTTTGGATTAATAGTAGTTCGGGCTATTTTCCTAAATCAGTTGGATCCGAGATTTTGTTTTTTTTTTTTTTTTTCGGCACACAAAAGATCAAGCACATTCTCTTCTACCTCGTTATTTTCACCCATTTATGGCTTCACTAATTCGGAGAATGTCATTTATAAAAAGTGGGGCTCGGTCAGACACGTATCTATACTGGAGCTCGTAGGTGTGTAATTAACTCTGAATGGTACCTCGTACAATAGCGAACAGTTAATTGCATCGGTCATTGGAAATTCTGGATTAACTATCGATAAAATTGCTGATAATAATGCTGATACGCTATTGTGCGGATGCGATCCTATTTTCAAATTCATTTCACGAACGAACAATATAAATTGAAATGAATTCAGAGCGTTTTTATTATGCAGGACTGTATTTCGTGGATGTGAAAACGGGTCTAATCAAATTCGACAGAAAAGTACTTTGTTATTCATAATTTATAATATACTGATGATTTTAAATATTCGACATTTTTATATTAGTTTTCCTCATAATGTCATAATAAGTGTAACAAAGTGTATAAATGGCGGCTCCAATTCATCACTGATGTATATTATAGTTTACTGGGCTCTGCTTTTCACACTATCTGGTCGTGTACATTTTTATCATGCTATATAGTGTGCTGATAGTTCGGAGAATTCAGTCAGTCTTTGAATCACGCTACAACATAATTGAGGTATTTTATAAACCTCAAGAACAGTTAGCAACTAACGATAACAAGGGTGCATTCAAATTTATATGCCTGATAAAAAATAATGTGGAAAGTTTTAATGGTAGGGTCGGGGAGACTCCAAACTGACCATTGAGAGTTTGGACCCACTGACACAGATCATTTTCTTCTACCTGGTTGACCATGATCAGTCATATTTCAATCAAAACTTTCAGGTTTTTCAAACTGAACTATTCAATTGTTTTGAAAAATTATCTCGAACAGTTTCCATAATAAATTGCAGCATAAAAGTTATAAAGATGTAGAGATTAATTTTTTGCGAGAAGTTTTTTTTTCCTTTACATACCGAAGTTTACAAGCACTTTCTCGATTTTTTCTTCTCGCCAAAATCGTCGACAGTCTACATTTAAAATCTCCTTCTGAGTCAATATTTTGTCAAACGTCACGTGAATAATGGAAGTTTGTTTCAATCGCGGTGTATTATGAAATGAAACCATACTGACAAAAAAAAAACTGTATTTTCCTCCGGGAATATTTCTAGCTCTTGTAGCAATGCTGGTACTCCTACAGTCCGAATACTGAAGTTTACTGAATAGAGGGATACATATCTTTACCACAGCAAAACTTGGTATTGCTGTAGTAAATATACGAATATTGAAATAAAAACTAACCTCACTTTATTTGTGTAATAATAATCATTCAAAATAATCGATAAATTCAATCACAATCACCCAATCAGTATCACACTGGGTAACACACACTGTAAACTACGCGTGGAACGTTAGGATTTGCTAGAGTATGAGAGTGTGAGCTATTACGATATCAGAACGTATGTTATAGTCAACTAAGTTAGAGATTTAGCAGTATAAGTAAACCCGGTATTCTCGCAGTAAGGATACGTATTCTTACCATAAGAAAACTGGCTCGGTAATACTTTGAATTCTGGGAGTACAAACACTTTTTTCCTAGAGCACCTCTCCATGCTGTTAAATTCAAATCAATAACTAATTAAATTTAACGACAGTTTTAAGAATGATTTTTAAAAAGTAATTTCGCGAAATGTCATTAAACAAAGAGGTCCCAATAGTTACAAAAAGAATCATGACCATTGTCAATGGTGTTGCAGATCAATTGACATTTTGACTGGGCAATAGGCAGGGGGGCTCGAAAAATGCGCGGCATCGTCCATCATCAGTATAAATATCTCAAGGCAAACCTTATTTCCAGAGGTAGAATAAGTAAATTACGTCACGCCTCGAAGGGCCAGGTATCTGCCAGGTGCTGCTGCTGGTCGTGTATTGGCAGGTTACACAGCGTCGGAACGGTACCACTGCAAAGTATCTCTTTCGTTATTTGCTTCGTGTCCTAACTCAAGCGTTGCTCTTGTTCATACAAACATGAAATGATTTTACAAGCGTGACCATATCGTCCATTATGATTTTTTCATTTTTTTTTTCTTTACTTTATGTGTATATGTTTAAGGGTGTGTGCTCAAGGGTCTGTGTCGCCGCTGCTGGTATTGCTGGTATTCTCTGGCATTGGGTCCTTCCACTCTTACGAGTTGCCTTTGTCGGTTAGAGACTATTCGCCAGGGTTTGACAAATTATGGCACTCTAAAGCGAGTGCAAAAACATAGTTATTCGTCACTTATAGGGCCGATACATTTGAATACATATTTACTACGTGGTGGTCCTGAGTATGTTTCTGGGCATGAATATTCAATAGCTGTACGGTTTCTTTATATAAATTACACATGAATAACATTATCGGAACATTTACATATTTATATGAATACTTATTTCTTCATGTACGTTGTTCTCCAAAGATGTCACCTTCTTGGAGACACCTTTGACCTTATATAGGACGGTATCTTGTCAGTGCACTTAGCGGCAGCTCGGGCTGTACCGAGTTGATAATTCGATATAGGGTCGTACAAGGTGAATTGGACTCACTGATATATTGACTCACTTATACTTTTTATATTTAGAGAATAGTTTTTCAGATCACTATACAAAGGCCATCCACTAATGAGTACACAGCACGAATAATTGGCGCTATAGTTGTTATACATGAAGCTCATTGACATATAAAATGAAATGCTTGAGAGATTCGATTAAATCGTCATACATTAACAAGGAGTATTATTCAACTTACTTTGTTATCATATTGAAGCACGTTCCACAATGCATAAAACTGTGTTTGATAAAATTCTAACAGTGGAATAGACTGTCAGACCGGTCCAACTGAATCAAACATAAACAAAAAAATCGGTAAACTTTCATAAGACTATTCTAATAATTGCATGACAGTATATTATAAACGTTATGATATTTCTTGTGGATCCAGATCTGTTTGAGGAATGGTTCAAAGTTTATTTTCATCTTTCAGCCAAGTGCATTATGTCACAAACTTAGCTATGATGGTATTTGTTCTTTAGGGCGGATCAATGTATTTGACTTTGTTATTTTATGAAGATATTGACTGCTAACTTTGTCAAGCATTAACCATCTCTAAGAAGTTGGTGTAAGCTTCATGTAGATTGGAAGAATGACATGCTCACCGCCTAATAGGAACAATTGCGCCTAGAGTGTGCGGTTGTTTGTAAAATTCATTTTGGGTATCGTGTAACTATAGCATAACAGTCGCGCATCTTTGTGGATAATATTGTGATATCCAAAAATGGATATCACTTTAATAATTTTGAAAATAATTTGTCTACATAAATTCGACGATGACTGATTATTATTTATTTTTACATCAATTGGTCGTTGAGGGGAGGAAATAAAAAATCATTAAACACACTCGATCGACCGCAGGATTTATCGATGTGGTAGCGCGCAGCTGCACGTAACATTATTATATTCTCTCGATCATCTTCAACAAATAAAGGTAGGAAAAAAAAGTTATGTATCTGAAGAAATATCCACACAGTGCAGCACACTCTACTGTACCCCTATGATTCGACACGCGCCATTCTTCGCGGCACTTTATAATACTATCGCAGTGCTTGAACGATTTTCCATGGCCCCTCGACCACTTTTGCGCAAATTTACGTGTGAGTATTTGCGCAATGAGTGACGTAAAAGAGGCGAGAAGTATATATCGTAGAAGAGAATGAAAAAAATAATGTATATATACAAGTGAGGTGAAAAAAGGTATACTTGAGACTATGTGACGATTCTCCTATGGCAGATGTCTCTCTGGTTTCACGGTCAGTCGTTCCACTTGAATGTTCTATATTCCTTTCTCACTGCCCGTATATATATTCTTTCTCTCATTCTCGCGTCAACTTACGTTTTTCGTCATTCATTGAATATAAAACCCCACAACTTTTTCTTCTCTTCACTTTATTCCGATTTGCTTTTCACGGTTTCCGGCGTCATTGCACAGTCATCTTCAAACTCATGCGCGACTTTGCAAAATTTTTATCAATGTAAACTCGTCAACGCATCAGTTTTTCCCTAGAGCAACGGATCTTTTTTAAATGTTTTTTTCCTCTGCTGAATGCCGTAACGTCCGGGAAAATCACTTTCTGAATTCAATTGGAACAAGCATGTGAAGAAAAAAAAGGTCTACTCGAGCTTCATACATTCTTTAATCGAGAATAAATGTTCTTGTTTCAGCCATGGGTATATGATCGATCCAAGAATAAAATATCCTCTAAATGTTCAGAGAAAATTACAACATTGTTTTTCATTTCTATTATCGGGATTAATTCTCCCGTGTTTGTTATTAAAGATCAACAGCCCAAACAATTGTTTCATGTGTCATTATTATATTGGAGAAAGGATCGAAGTTCGTGAAATTATTATAATGTCAAAGGAGGTCTTGAAATCTTCATACCTATTACTACGTAATAGTTTTTTCTTTCAAAAATACCCGTTATTTTTCTGTGTGTGGGGCATTCTATATATCTTTTGTTCAAGGGGATACACCGGAGTGATACTCCGGAAAACATGAAACTTTCCAACCGTCATATTTTCACAATGTTTTAATATGTTCGAATAGAAATTCGACAGATTCTCCTGAGAAAAATAACAGAGTACTTTAATTTGTATCTTGAAAATGAATTGTGGGAAATGGTGATAAGAAAAAAAACTGTGCAACGCAGAGCGCCGACAATTCATGGATAGGTGGTCTTTGCACAATTATTTCAGGCGATGGAAATATTTTTAGGTGTTTGTTATTGAAAGATCGTGTAAAATGCAATACGGGTTGAGAACATTTCAGGAAAATATTGGATGGTATTAGGCATTCATTATAATTCGAGCTAAGTTTTCATCTTATTTCATTCTCGCAATAATTCCATTCCTTAGTAAATCATTCTCTGTATTATAGATTTGTGCTGTGGTTTATTTTTTCCGCAATCGATTTTGTCCGAGTCCATTTTTTCGGATTAACGAATTAAAAAAAAAACGCGCAAAAAAAAAATACAATCATTTTCTGCAGTGGTCGGGATTTTTATTTAATGCTTTTGGTAAACATGTGAGTGGATATGTCGCTGAAATTACAAAACTAAAATAATCACTATTTCAGTTTACTTTGATTCAAAGGATTTACAAATGAATTTTATTTGCACGAATAACAAACAACATTTCAATTATTTTATATTTATTATTTACCTATCGCAAATAGTCGAGGCAATTTATATAGCTTGGATAAATTTTCAACTGGCGTTCTCGTGTATATACTCGTTCATTAATTCAATTGTTGCACTGTTGATTCCTATTTTTAGTTCAAAAGGAACATTAAATACTTCTATCACAACGTTGAATTTCATTCGCAACAGCCACTGATAACTTTATCCACTCGTTTTAATAGCGGTTTTCACTATTACGTATAATTAAACATATACGTGGTTTAAATGGCACAATCACACAAACAAAGCAGGATTGAATTGTAGGTATTGGTAAAAGGCAATTTAAATGGGGTTTCTCATTTACAAGTCTTGGGATCCTGTAGTTTCATGGATTCCTATTATAGATCACATACCTATAGCTGAGAATTTTTTTCAGTAAGTATTCATTTCAGGTCATATGATTCGTGAAGTTTCGTTGAAAGAAAATATTAATATCACAGCTACTATTGCAATCAGATCCAAACTGTGTCGCGAGATCATCTATAAAGGCGATAATAATGATTCTATCTTATGTGTTAATGCGGAATGAAAAATATTTCTATAAAACAGTTATATAATCAGGAAAGATGTCTCTTTAATCTCTACAAGCATCATTTGAATATCATGACCAAAAAAAAATAACGAATTGAAGGGAAAAAGTGTTGTATTTGTCACTAATCGTGCAATTTTCGGTCAGATTTAAAAAATATCAGTATTGTATTAATTGTTTTGAATCTATTTGGAGCTAGTAAGAATCTGTTATCCGATGTGCTAATGTTTCCAAATCCATAGATACTAAGTCAGCAAAATATGGTTTTAAAAATAATATTCCCAAAAGGATAGAAAATTGTTCAAATTTCCAATCTAAAAGCAAAATTAGATTTGGCGAAAAACATGGCTTAAAAAATGCTTCATAACTGGTTTAGCCGTGTCAATAATTTCTATTCACAATCAGTCTATCTTAGACTCAATCAGCGTGATTGTAATCCTTCATAACTGTCATTTACGTTAACTTCTCGGAACAATTGTGCCTCACATACTTTTGGAAAAGTCATACAAAAAATGAGTGATTTTTCTGACGCGAAGCATGTGAGCATTTTGTGAATCTAGAGGATAAAATTCACTGCGCTCTAGCAAAATTAATCGTGTGCTTTTCCTGACAATGATAACCTGAAATGTTAATATGAACTCAATAAGGGTCAGAGCATTAGCGTATATGACCTTGGAGACTTGAACGCCTTTGGTTCGAGCATAAATATATATCTTAACTCCATTGATATAACCCAGCTACCACCCTCGCACTTCAAGTTTAAATTATCGCTCTCACACAGTGGGTTAAGGTCTAACACGTGTCACGAGAGAAATCCCTTAGATATGTGGCCTTTGTTGCCCTATACATATAATAGTTGGAATAGCAATCCCCAAAGCGAGTATTACAACGGTCCTCTCGATGCATTTTCTCATTTTGGAAAGAAAGACCATAAACCACCGTAAAGTGTAAGCATTTTTCATGACTACAACGATCCCTTCTTTTCTCATTTGGTTTCTCACTCTTTCTAACTGTATTATTCTTGTGTGTGTATATATAGCATAACGTATAGCAATAAAGTCAAAAGGCAAGAAAAAAAGATGCCCATTGAATACTCGTAGTAAAGTGAACTGGGCAGATGGTTGGACTGGAGTAGTATGAATTTCATTCACAAAATCCACCACTCCACTTGGTGACATTGTTACTTGGAGTACCTGTAACCTAGCGCGCACCCTCGATCTTCTATTTAAAAACCCACCTTCGTATAGACTGGACTGTGGGCAAGTTATTGAACGTAAAATTCAAATTTTTACGGAGTTTCATATACAGAACCCCCGAGTAGTTCTTGCCACCCTCAAAATGACAATATGAAGAAAAATGGACTTCTATTTTCCATTGATCTTCCTCTCATTTTTCAGAAGGTACTTCTCGCATTTCTCGCTTGCTTCTCATCCACTCAAGGTATTTTTCTTTGCGATTTTTAAGGAAAAGAAAGAAAGATAGGGAGAGAATAAGTGTAGGTCACTTCATTCAAGACATTATGTACGAATATATACATATATATATATATATATATGGTTTTGTACTTGGATATGAATGGACGCAAGTTTACGTTTATTTGGGAATGGCATTACGAAGACAGCGGGAGTTTTTAGGTGGAAAAAAAAAAACGGGTATATGAAGAATTTAATTTTTTAAAGATTCTCTAAAATTATGGGGTTTCTTCGATTACTTTACGGTAGTTCTATTGTGCAGAATAGTTTTTTCAGGTTGTACAGGTGAAGGCTAGATTGAACTCGACAAAAAATATTGCATTTTATCGTTTATGATGATAAGCTTTTGGAGTATAAAAAGCGGTATTAACTTTCAAATAATTTTCTCAGAATCGGCAAATTTACGTATCACGTTTCTTCGCTAAGGGTGACCAATTAAGGGATCACATATTTTTGATGGACTTGACATTAGGTTGGAACTTGCCGAACTTTAACTTTGGACAACATGTACCTCGTTAAAGAATGATAAAACATGTTTCGGCGAGTAGACTTTTAATGAAATTTTTTAAACATTTTCATGGGAATTATGAAATTTCTAGACGGATATCATTGCGAACGGTCATTGTTCTCATCCTGAAAAAAGGTTAGAGAAATTCCATTGCTGCTTGTCGGATTCATATTGTTCAGAAGTCGTTTGATCGCTTCTTAAATCATGATTCTCGAAGAAAAGTGAATGAATCAATATAACTTCGTTGTTTTTCTATTCCCATTTCATCAAATTTTTGAATTGCTTTAGAAATATATCAAACGGTTTCTATCATAATGTCATCAAAGTTTTGAGTCAATATTTTTTTCAAATCAACATTTTATTTTTAATCTGTCATTCGGGAATAGAACAACCCTAAGGTGAATCTCTGAGTTTTGATAAAGACACAAAAAAAAAATAGGAGGAAGAAATGGAGCAGAGAAATAAATGACAGGATTTATATATAGGATTGGATTGTCATACATATAGCCATGGATTTTTTTTTGTATACAGTCACGAATTCCTGTTTCATGATTCTCGTAAAATAGTAGCTCAAAGGGTCACCATAAATTTTCGTGACTGCATGATATATCTTCGTATTTTTTTTCCTTTTTCACACTGTTTATACGATCAATAACATAATGATAAAGAGTTTCGGTATACTCAATCAACCCATTCAATAATTGGGAAGTTATTCGTTATCGTTGAAACATAATTTTGTATAAATTTCCACCATATTAAAATTGGAGGTCTGAATATGGGGAAAGTTTGATATCAGCACTTATCATTGGTATACATACGTCATATGACCCAAAGAATTCACTCGGAAAATGTCGGCTAGGTTAAGCAGTTCAAAATTATGATTTCAAATATTCACGAAAAGTTTTAATACTTCATGCTGGAACTTTCATTCTTCTTTCATTTTTCCATTTACATTTCGGCAATAGCGATATCAATGTCTCATATTTCCAATTGGAGAAAGAGAAAAAAACAGCGTGGCAATGGCCCAGTAAAAATGTAATAATGTTGAATAGAATACAATTGAAAGTATTTTAATAATCGCTGCACAAAGTACTTCTGGTATTTTACAAAAAAAAAAAGTTTCAAGTGGGCGTGGATGATCTTTCCCACTATTGTATCGCGAATATTCCATTCACAGACACTATACACGACCTTTCATTTGTCGTGTCTATATATTCATAGGTTTGATACCTCCAGAGACTTCTTGGCGACACGCAGTCTCGCTTTGCCGATCGTAAATCTCGATTTGTCGACGTTTTTTCAGCCTCCCTGTGGTTCTATTCATTCATTCATTCATTCACATACCATTCGATCTATGTTCTACTATTTGTCGACGCAAGTCCTAACGCGAAAGTGGACTTATTTGGCGTATTCCTTGCAGCTTGTTATTGCGTGCGATAAATAAAAATAATAGATTGTGGAAATTTAATTACCACTGTCACTGTAATTCCATTCATATTACCTCCGAGTATTACGTATAAACTTCCAGGAATTAAAATAAGTTTGTTGAAAAATATTTATCTGTTCTACATGTATTTTTATTTACACAGAATATTTTCACCATGTAGATATACGTCACTGTTGATTTTTATTTTTGTATCCTCGCTGAGTGGTTGTAATTTCTTTATTAGTGCTCGGGGGATTCATTGACACGATTCAATCGACGAAATAAATGAAACAACTCGAATACTACTAACGGATCATAAACTACTGTATGTTAGAATACATAACATTTTCACAATAAGTTTTTGGTTTATTTAACTGTTTAATCGTGTGTGTCACATAAATGTGTCATAATAAAAAAATCCGATGAAAATCAATTCTGAACATAATGATTTCAATGAATCTCAGTGTCTGGGAGGTTTTGGCGCTGTTGTTTCAAATTTGAAGTAAAAAGCGGAAAATTCCGAATAGCCGATCCAATATGGCCACCAGAAATATAACAAAAGTCTGATTGAAATAAAATTGTTTTTTACGTCACATCATGGGTTTGTTGGGACCACTGGATCATATTCAATATTGAAATTATTAAATTGCGAACGGCTGATTCAATATCGGTGCTGTGAATTTTTTAAATCTTTGATTCTATTGAAAATTATTTCCTAAATTCAAGGGTTCGAAGTGCACCACAAGGAGGTTGCCTGGCAAAATACACCATATTAATTTTAGTTTATTTTTTAGCTATTCCATCTCCAGATTAGAATTCAGCGACTCCAGAAACGTTCGCGGAATATTTTTTATGAAAATTGAAAAAAACCTTTTTCAACACAATTGTGTCACAGAGAAAATTTTGTTTGTACACTGTTAAGAGGTTAAATGGTGACATTATAATGTGTATGCACAGTTTCAGATAATATTCTTTCAGTTAATTGCCCGATGCGACAATTTCATTTTGTTGATATGAGTTTTTTTTAACTATTTCACACATATATTGATCAATTTTTCATTATGACGCTGCGGCGCGTGTGAATTCTCAGAGTATGATCATTAAGATAGAAAAATATCAGAGATTTCTTTTCCATCCGCCAAGAAGTCGATTCAGAAATTCATATTTTACTTGCAAATATTCTCAATAATCTAAGTCTGAACATTGTTGCTGTAAGGAATATTAATATGAGTGAAATTATATTAAAATTTAGAATTCATTTCCAATTATTCGAGTGGTGATGGAGCGACTTGAAGTATTTCCAAAGACGTTTATGGATAATAAAATAATACATAACATAATTTATGTCACTGATCAACGAAACGATTCTGCGAATTTGATTTTAAGAAATAATAGATCAAATGATATATGTTTAATTGATGACAAAATATTTGAATTGATGGGAAGAAATGATTTTTCATTTCTATACATACATGTATATGTGTATATCATTATGAAATTTTTTAATAATACAATTGAGGGGTGTGTTATAGGGAGGAACTGACAAGGCGTTTCTGTTGACATAGTGGAGGGTGAAACATCTGGAGCCACGTGTACGAATCTCAAATACCAGAAGCTCGTCATGCTCGCAGCTATATAGATCTTGCCACCGCCTGATGTAATAATTAGTCACGCGCTCGTTGTACTAACTGTCACTGTACTCATGTGCGATACATAACCCAGCATCCTTGTTCCACCTCTCTTGTTTTTCCATTCTGTCCCTCTAAATATCATTAATTCGTTCTAATGAAAATTCATTGTGATTTCATAGTGTATGGTACATATGACAATTATTATGAATGGCAAGAAATTAGATAACAGGAATTTTATACTTTGCTTCAATATACACTGAATTCAATGATATATTATATGATATCTTCGAATAAGAGTATTTTCGTTAGTTAATGGTGAGTATTCCAATTTCGAAGATTTTCATGACAAATTTTGACCACATTGTCATTGCGTTGCATCCATGCCCATTGCTGAGACTCAATTGGAATAAAATTAAATAATTATTGTAGTCATATAACAGTTGAGCGAATAGCTTTCGAAATATAAATGTATTTGAATGCCATAAGATGGACAGTGGTGGTGTATTGTATCAACAGCGTGGTGTGTTTAGAATGTAAATATACGTCATTCTATATGTAGGTTATTGCTGGTTGAAATTCTGCCTGGGGTAAATATTTGTCTTCGGACTTGTATAATTAATTCAGAATTCCACAAAATCAACAAAATATGTCGTCAACTTTAATTACATAAGTGTATCGAACAAAATATAAATTTACGCTGGAGGGATGGTTACTATTGCCAATAATAATTGTATGGTGTGGTATTTCAATTGCATTCCATTTTCATCTCAATGACAAGTTGACGGGTATACATAATAATGAATATGTATTCGTGTATTACAATTTGTCATGAGATATATATCGATGGGAAAATTGGCAATAGTCTGATATTAATTGGTCTCTAGAAATTTCTACAACCCAACCAACATTATGAAATATATCAGCGTGGATCAGTTACGAATGTATTCACAAGGGAGTGATACACAAAATCCATTCGATAAAATAATAATAATCCCAAAGCATTAATTTTATATTTGTCAAATTTAATGACAATTTTGTGTCGTTATCAATTTGTCTCTCATGAAAAAAAAAAGGGGGAAATAGTAGAGGCAGAGAAATTATTAAATAAATGAATGCACTACACGCTATATCATATTCATGTTTCCCATCTCTTTAAATATAATGGAATAATTGCGTGTAAAAATATATCTAGCTCATGTACTATTGAAAGTATAAGAAAAGAACAAGTATTCTATTTCAGGTAGTTCAATCACCAGATGACGAATCTGGATTAATGCCAATATTTATGCGATGAAGTTTGAAGATAGATAGGGTATACACGACTTTCGTGAAAAAAATATGGATCGAAAATAAGATTCGATTTAGTGGATCCTGGGGAAATATTTGTAAAAATGCAATGACACAATTTTGAGTAATTGTCATTACCGAATCAAGATAAAAATGATTATAAAAATGTATACTCCTCATTCACCAGTTATTTATGAATGAAAAAATATATATATTTTGGCGAATTGAATCAGACCCTTCTCAGAAACTTCCAGTATATGTTTCTGCTTTGCAGAGCTGCCATGATATATACATGTTCATAAAATTCGAATACCCATACATAGGTACATAATTTATATATTAATTATATACGAAGGTGTATTTCATATACCTATATGGAATATGGGACCAGACCACCCGGAGTTCTTTAATGATATAGAAAATTTGCTTCATCATCGTTCAAATTATCACATCATCCTGAATGAAGATATCTATTTCAGGTGGTAAAAGTTATCATATAAATGTGAGTTGAATTTTCTTAATTGCATATAACCCACACGTGTGTTGTGAAGCGTGTCGAGAAACACAAAGGAGAACGGCCGTTGCTTTAATCAAATAGTAAAATAAAAATTCAACAAAAAAAAATGATTCTATACGAAAATATCATCCATGAATACATCTATGGATATATACATGAACTATACACATATCCATAGTTTGCTATTCGTATTCTGTCTTGTTAGCTATTCAAGGAAAATAACCCGATGTCACGATATACCTATAACACCATGTATGTATATTATATGCACATATATAATATTCGACGAGTGTATAAGTGGCAAAAAGTAGTAGTAGATGAAAAAGAGTGACGAGCAACGTGTAACGAGCAACAGTCGACCAGGTCAAAGGCGGTTCATGACCCGATCACGAGCGTCTCACGTTTCTCAACATAAATTATTCAGTAACGATCGTTTCCTCGTGTTATCCGGGCGCCATATTCTAAACTGAGATATATGAATTCGATATACCATTACGGTAGAATATAATTGTCACGACGTGAAGTTTCATTTTATGAATAACTTATGGAGTTTTTTTTTTTTTTCTCGAATCCAATAATGAATACCATCAATACGCAAAAAATAAAATTCTATTCATGAGAAACGAAATAATTTTTCGATAAAATATTCTTGCGGAATTTTAATTGGCTCCAATTGAATACGAATCAATAGAGAGAAACTGAGAAGCAGAAAAAAATTTAGACCATACTGAGTTGAAGCTATATCAATTGATGTAGAGATATGTATATGTCTTCCGATCATATGGATCTGCCCTCCTGGGATGTATGTGTTCGTATTATAATTGCCGCATGTATCATAATTTACCGGGTCTAGTCGTGATACCAATAATGTATTCATGAGTTTTGCACATTGTGTTCGAAATATGATGTACATTGGCGAAAGTTATAGCAAAACGCGAATGCAGCGATACGCAGAGAGGATTTACAATTGCGTTACGCGGCGGAAGTTGCACTGAACTACTCTGATATACCTTCATGCCTCCGCATTTTTGTTTGATGACTTATAACACTGTTAAAAGTTCACATGATTTTTATTTGATATCTTTACTTAGAGACAAAAATGATGAGTAATGAAATTAAAAAGCAACGTAGACACAAAAATTCAATAGGATGTTAATTAATACTCCAATTAATTTATTGATTCAATTAAAACGAAGAACATTGGAGGAGTATTCTCAAGTTTTGGGGTCGGCGAAATTAATTTTTTCTCAACATTTTATTTTTCCACGAAAGCTGCTAAATTGGATGTGAAAGAGAATTTTTTCAGGAACATGACAACGCAAGAGTTTTTCCGAAGTATTTTTCATAAAACTATATTTCTCTAGCTCGTTAATATGATGCTACGGGAGGGAATGGATCGATTGAATTGGAAAAAAACTGCATTTGCGTCGTAAAGAAATTCTTGATTTCGTTTTATTTAATTTTTTTTTCTCCTTTCTTGTACTGTTGAATAATTTATTGCACCATCAGTACATCTTTTTAATCCATCATCATTTTATTTTGCGTATTTTTTCTTATAATTTTTATTGGAAACATAACGACAAACATTTTCACACCGATAATCAACATTAATGCTCTACAAAATATTCACGAAGGATCTAATTATGTCACGAATATTTCAATCTCAATGCTATTACTGTTATAATTTTGACCATGTTTGTAACCAAGTTGCATGCGTAGCTTGTTAATATGGACTGAGAAAATATGCTTCGAAATAATTAGTCGCCGGTTCTTTTTTTTACAATGACGAAATTCATACACTAATTTATATATTTTTGAAAGATCTGTATATACCCTTAATGGTGGAGAAGAAAGGATTTATTGATCATACATACTTGTATTCGATACGTTCATCAATTACAACCACTGATTCGTATCAAGGCAAATTCAAAATTTAATTAAATCGAAGTTTTGTATTCGTTTCACGGTTAATTTAGCGTGTCCTATTGTCACTTACGCATTCTTCCTCTCGTGTTGTACACCTGCATGTCCTTTATTCTCGGATATATATATCAAATGTTTCCCAGCGTGTGTGCCAAATCGTTGGAGCAACATTGCATAGTTGTTTGTCCCATTTGCGAAGGGGCATATCGTGTGAGAGAGCGATAAGTCTACACACCCAAAACAAATATTCGTGCACGAGAGCCACCCTCAATAACCTATATATATATATATATCTATACATAAGTGCTCTTCACCCCTAAATGATCGAATTATATGAAAGGCATATAGACGACACCGTGAATTCATTGCGTGCCAATAGCATTCATTGGCGTCAGTTTTCATTTTTTTTATTATCACAATAAGTGCGTATGTAATTCTAAACTTCAATCATAACAGTAATTGCCGATCAATTATGGACATATAACATATTTCCATTTGGTATACGATTTAATACAAGACTTGGAAAACTGACGATGATGAACAAAACTATATTCTCATATTTACATATGTATAATTATTATTATTACATTTTTTTTCCAGGTATCGGATCAAGTGTAAAATTGAAAAATTTTCTTTACATGTATATGTGTATATGTCACCCTTGTCGTATCTTATGGGACACGTGCGTCAATGTCAACCATTTTGTCACGCTTTGTCGAGACCGAGTTATACGGTGCGTTGACAATCACTGTATAACACGCGCATTATTCGCACATCAATATCAAGTTGATATTACATTTCACATTCATCACAAATAAAAATAATTCATATCAACTAAATACCATTTCAGTTATTTCTGTGAAGTGCAACACCTGCAACATTATTGTGTTTATCTGAATTGAAAGACACCTCAATGCAAAGCAACATATTTGAGAATTGGCAGGCTTTGTGCACTTTGTAGACGACGGGTAGACAAAATACAACTTTTCTGTATCATTGTTACATTTTCTGCGGTAATATTTTGTGAATAGTATAAATTGATTATATATTACAGAATGACAAAAAAATTGAAGAGCTCGTAGCGTTACGTCTATTCTGCTGGAGAATGCACTTGTATTGGAACGAAGATCTTATTAGCTATACGAGGACTTGGCTAGGTGGAGTACATCCATTGTGATTGGTAGATGGCAACCGTATCGCATCAGCCGTAAAGTCGCTACCAACGCAGTATTTCGTCTTCTTATTATTCATCAAGGGGATCACTGTGATATAAAATGATGTCATGAAATTTGCTATACAGTTTTCACCTTATTTATTACTATGGAATTTGCGCTATATTTGATTCTTTGTTATGACATTTGATGGATGGACTGTATTGACGGCAGGTGAATGCTTAAGAAAGAAAAATTCTAAAAATCGCGTAAATATGAATTTTGATAGTGAAAACCGAAACATGTGTCATATCATGTGGCGAAAAAACTAATCACTTGATTGTATGAACATTACTGCTGCATTTGGCATGAAATGGTACTTTGATACCGTGATAATGTACAGATAGATGGTAGTGAAAATTTTCATAAATCATTATTAATTGGCGAATTACTATATGCATGATGCGTTTGGAATCGATATTCGGATATTTAGCGCTCACGTCATCGAAGTGAACAATATATATATTGGCCCTGGCGTTTTTGTTTGTTGTTTGTTGGGACTTTAGGTATTGGCTAATTTTTGCAATTTTGTAAGAGGACTTCGTCTTCTCACACTTGTACTATGGACGTACGAGATTCCAGACGATGACGGGCGACCATAAATTAAAGGATATAATGATGGAAATTATGAATACCGCTGCAAAGATGGTTTTATCAGTAATAGCTAACGACCATTAAATGGCATCTATACTTGATCTCGATGTCGTTTTACTGGGAGATATTTTAGAAGCTGATCAATACGTTCGTACATCTTTATCGCTGGCAAAAAAAATATCGAAGAAGATGACTGTTGTTGAACTGCAGCCAGAACAGAATCGACATCTTTGTCGTGTAGATGTCATGCACGTTGTAGCACTCGATGAAATTTGTGTGCAGTTCGTTTACCGCGGATGAGAGTGAATATACAAAATCATTTCAATATATTGCAAACAAAATTTGGCCTCGGGCTATTTGAACTTCCGAAACTTTTATTTGAAGCACAACTCACGAAGATACACCCACCATGTGGTATGTCAACGTGAATATCAGTGTCAAGCGAGGAGACAACAAAATAATGGACTGCAATAAAGCTAGGAATTGCTTCATATAGAAAAATTTGAGAATTCAGTGAAAAAATCGATACATACCTCGCAATTTTTCTCTCCTATTCTCCTACGTAATAGAGCTCTGATGTTCGCCTTTATATGAGAAGGATGGCATAACCCATGAACATAATACTACTCACACAAAACAGATGATGGTGTATGCGTTCCGTAAAAAAATCTCATATGTCAGTGCCTCTGAATACTCCAACATTAATTCGAAAAACGACGCCAATGATGAGGCTATGAATCTGTAGCTGCTGACAACTCAGAGTATGTGTTATTGGATTGGCAGCAGTGCACATTCACTTCATTGTGGTTTGCCTCCACATACATTGTCCAGCACGTCCATTCCACTATATATTTCTGTTTAAAAAAAAATAAAAAGTAAAAACAATTTTAATTCATACGGAAAAATTGTTGATTTGAAAAAAAAAGTTGAACATCAGATCCATCATCGATTTCTATTCCGAGAGTATTCAACTATATGAAATAGCTGAAATTGTGCAGCTGAAAAAGGGAGAATAATATATATATATATATATGTTGTCGTATATATAAAGGTCGATCAATCTCTCTCTCACTCGAAATGCTAAATATTGTCAACAAACTTTATATCTGATGTATCATATACACACATATCCATCGACATCTATAACGCATGTATACATAACCTACATCGTCTCTTTTAGAAAAGGAAAAAAAAGAAAAAAAAAATATTCAATATAAAATGAAAAAAGGAGGAATAAAAAAAATATATTTGAAAAGAGAGAGAAAAAAAAACGCAATGATGTTGGGTGGAAAAAAATATACATACAGTTCTTTCATGATTATTACGACTGCTTCGAAAATTATTTTCCTCTCTGGAAGGATATAAAAAATATATTTAATGAAGTTGACATATACACTTTTGTATATATATATATATATATATATGTATAGAACATCTATGTATATACACTGTTCTGCGGCTGCAAGGATCTTATCGACAAATTCGTATTAATGACTGGCAACTTTTTCTCTCTACCGTGTGGCTCACCGCACTCAAAAAGAAATGAAAGAATAGGCCAGAGGGACAATATAACAGTTGGCACGAAGTATTGTATGGCTTCTACTTGTATATGTGTATGTGAATTTCTCTCATTGTCGGGGATGTATGATGGCTGAAATTGGTTGGACGCATCACAGAGAAGTGACAACTAGTGGCGCCTGTGAAATATATATTATGTAATATATGTATATGAACATACTACACACTGTATAGTGATGTGAAAGACACAAGAGCATGGCATGAGTAAGCACTTTCACGTTGTTCAACATTATTCATATATACATGTCATGCAAACAAATCCCATTAGCTTGGAGATAATGTTAATAAAACATCTAGTTTATTGAAACAGTAGACATATAAATAAATGAATGAATGAATGAAAATACGTGTGTGTGATAAACTTATTGATCACATTATTCCTCCAAACCAAGTGGTTATAATGAATGAAAATATTGTTATGCTTCATTCGAAAACTCCTGGCTACATTGATGTGAATAAAAGTAAGTATCTAAATATCAAGAGTTATACTCAATGCAATATATAATACAACGGCGACCAACTATATCTCATTAAGTTTTATGGCCTCATTATGGTAATTCGTGAGCGTGATGTTTGAAGTGGCCGCGTGACTCCCATGGGATGTTTCCAATATATATGTATAAATTTTTCTTCTCTCTAGCATTCGCACATCACTGCTCCGATTCTCGTTATTATTATTATACCCCCGCTTTTATACACTCATAGACTTTTGTATACATAATATAGTAACAAACGTTTTATATATGTGTATTATCATAAATGGATGATCGGACCTATTTGATGTGTGTAGAGAGTGAGCGAGACCGAAACAAAAGTCAATGAATGCAATAGAAATTCAGTAAACAAGTAGCATATTGTCGACGTAAAATTAGTCAGCCATATGATTTGATATATTGGGTGGAGGCCACGCGACAGCTCTTCAAGTTCGTTCGTGCGGTTCGTCAATGGCTTTGTGATTCTCTCTATCTTTGATATATTCACATGTATTACATCTATATATATTTATATACACTGAAATCAAAAATGAATGAATAAATAAAAATAATAGTATATTGATAAAGTGAAAATATATTTATTTTATGGTTACAAGATGAATTACGAATTCAAATTGACTGAAAAGATAATTTGTTAGTGTGTAAGTTTGTTTGACATTCTGATGAAATGGAAAATTTTACGGTTCATTTATACAAACATGCATATGTATATATGTGTAATATATCATTAAATCTGTTGCGCGTGTGTTGATAGATTAACGTATAGGTGACATAGGAGTAATAATATATCATCCCAAAAACGTTGCGACATTTCGACCCACGCACGTGGACATAACAGCTAGGTAGAAGTATTATAACCCGAATATAATAGGTCATCATTTGAAAAAGAAAAAAAATAATAATAAATAAAAATGGAAACGAAAATGGATGATATGTATCCCTCGAAATTCAAGAAGCATATATAAAGGTACTGTATACTAATAGGTATACTTATAATAAATAGTCACATTGTATGTTTGGTGTAGAGGATACATATCATGTTCCTCTTTCATTCTTGATTTTGATGTCAATGGACTTACTGTACATATAGGGCCAATGTGGAGAGGTTCGTCGGCAATTTTCCACGACATCGATTCCCAATAATGAGGAACGCGCTTCATTGAGGAGTGGTATGTGAGAAGGAAGTCAGTCTGGTTTAACGCCTATCTTATATATATATATATATATATTACTAAGCACATACAGAACTATGAAAGAATTGTCACCATACTTGTACACTGCTTCTTTTTGTATATTTTCTTCTCATTCGTCAGCTATACTTTCATTTATATTATTTCATTTTTTTGTCCACATTTTCTCCATGAACTTCTTCACCTCCACGGACCAACCAATACTTAACTGAGAGTTTCTTCTTTCTATCATGGCGCACCCCTCATATACGTTGCCAACAACGGCAACAAGGCACACACATGTCCGTGGCAGAGGATTTCTTTGTTGGTGATTGTGCAGGAGGTTTCGTTATTTCACTTTTTTCCTTATGCTTCTTTTATTCTTCGAGAGCAGGCGTTCGCCTCAACCATCTATTGGCGCGTGGTCGATTGTTATTAATGACTTGAAATAGGTTTTTGGACGATGTCTGTAACAGAGAGTGACGATGGACCTTCGCACAAGGTCATGATATAGATCAATCTTGCAATGAAATTGCGAAAAAAGCCAAATTGATCTTTTAATTTGATTTATTAATTTTTTGTTCTTTTTCATGTGTTCAATTCCCTCGAAACTTTAATTACGTATAATCCTCTTATATTTCGAATTAGGTTCTGAAGGTCAGCCCGACATTCGCAAAAAGGAAGAAACAAAATTATACACCAAATAATAATGATGATAATAAAAATGAGCTCATTCCTCCGTACTTATGCACTCGTATTAAGTTAAACAATGTGTGACATGAGTACTTTACTCGAAATAATTGTCTAATAAATGTCAGTAAGACAGAGACTCATACAGCTGAAAAATCAATAACATATACGGCTTCCAATTGGTATTATAAATTACCACACAAAATAAAAAGTGACAGAACCGATTACTGGCTCTCGAAGACTGGCAAGTGGACATAGTAAAATGAGTTTCGAAATTTAATTGTGATTGTAATATATTGCGTAGATCTTTCAGTTTCCGTCTCCTTTTTGTAAAATAGCAGGAGCTACCCCACAATGATTATTATTATTATTGTTATTGTTATTATTATTATTGAATCAAGACAATTACGTATTTGGTCGTGAGGTTATTGACCGCAGGACTTCAGCATCTCGTAAGATGTATATCACCAATTCAATTCCCTGATAAAATAATATTAAAGCTTTCACTTTTTTCTCAATATCATTCATTATGTTATGATTATTTGATAACTCACCGTCTCCATGTCGAATTTACTGCTCAACGATTGATACTGGTTTCTTGGAGTTCGAGGATATATTCAATTAGATACGACGGAACCAATATCGGTGGAGGATATTTTTTGGAGAGTTTCAAACGATGAGTGATCTCTAAAACTTAATCCTGATTTGTTTTGTATTGAATTAATTATTATTGGATCATTAACGATAAAACTATATCATACTACTATATTCATAAATGCTTTGCCATTATGCTTCCACCCTTCGTTCATTTTTTTTTCTTTATTTGCCCTATTACATTTATCTTTGAATTTTTACAAAGCCAAAACCGCAATGTAAATATACTTATTGCCTATCATCATCTTTTTCTTTCATTCATTCTTTTAATTCTCTCTTTCATTCCCTGTGGGATTTCCTCGGCGTAGTTACATCCTTCATTGTTAGTCGACTGTACTGTCGTTCTATTCTTCGAATGTAGAGTACGCATTTATTCACTAATGGATATATGTACATGCGAGAGGGTCCAATATTGAATTTGCACCAGTACAAAATACAACACATACTGAATAAATTTTCTTGTACACGTGTCATCTGCATTTAAAAATTGTTTACACACGTCACGTGTTCTGTCATCAATGAATTTCCATCACTATCCGATTCAAAAATATTATGAACTATTTGTAAAATCGAATACAATTCTATTTTGATCGCAGAATTTTTTGTGTATATGAAATCTTTCCATTGTTATATAATGATCGAAAATAACATTATTTGAGATATAATGTATTATTGAGAATATCTCTTTGATTATATGACATTGTCCTGTGGCTTCTAGGATCAATTACATACACGTGGAAACCCCAATCATGTCCAAATCCAAACTAGGACCTATTATATTTGTATAAGACTTCGGCTATAATAAGCATCATCAGAGATTTCATTTCATTTGTCAGAGCTAATTGCATATGACAACTCACTAATTTCCCATTCGACTAATTAATTCAAAAGGAGAATAATTATTTATTTATCCAATAGTAGTCACAAAAACATTTTATTCATAATTTACAACCAACTTATGATTCTAAAAATAATACCACATTTCTCCGACTATTCTTTCGTTCGTTTAAAAAAGGAATTCAAATATTTATAAGTTGTTTTGATTGTTGACCTGACTGGCTTTTAAAGTCCTTCCATTTTTCAATATTAAATTGTCGAACTATTTCGCAAATACATCAGACAGTTTTGATCAGAAGACTGCCACTTGTAATTTATATGAATATAAAGAATGATGAAAGATCCGAATGTATTCTTTTCTCCCATGAGCAATGTTTTTTGTAATCCATCGTTGGTTGCTCCATGAGTAGAAATTTCTTACTGAATCCACGAAGAATCATGTGAAAATGAAGACACTGACTGGACACTAGACTCATTAATAGCAAACGTCCTAATTCTCTTTCCGTTCTCACAAGGGCAATGTCAAATTCTCTCTTTACATCTGAAAAGCTGAAAATTTATACTGACTCACTTCCTGACAATGTCCGCTGAATACTTTATCGAATGCAATTACAAGTTAAGAAATATACCACTTGGATTTGGTTATTATATAATTTGATTTGAATATTTCGGGCGGGGGGGAACTTTGTGTAAATTCAATATAAAATTATATGAAAATTTCTGTGTGACATTGCCATTGTTGTTGGGATGTGAACCAACGAATGAGAAACTCGGCAACATCGCAAAAATTCCAACACAGCAGCGCAAGGTCGCAAGCACATCTGGACTTCAAATTTTCACATGAAAATCGTCGATGACCTACTTTCGAATATTACCAATACAAAATGAACAACAACTGGAGAAGAGTTTATGAACAATTGAAATTCATGTTTCGTTTGGTGGCGAATGTATGTTAAACTAGTACGGTCTGTGTGCGAAAACAATTACTATCATCAGCACAGTTAAATGAACGTCTTGAATGAATCCCATTATGCCAAGATTAATTGCAATCTTACGGGTAAATATATATAGCAGCTACGGTATGAAGTAAATCACAACACAATTGGCGCTACATAAATCACCAGTCGTTTGTTCGCTGATTCAAATTTACGGAACAATTGTCTTTGAAGATTAATCCAGTATTCTCAGTTCATAGCAGTGTCTCTTTCCATATCTAACATCTTCTCTTTCTCATTGTCTGCCATTACTTGTCGTCGCATTTTCAATTAAACATGTTCAGAATTCGCAATTTATCTACACATATACAGCTGTTCATGCATCTTGAATATCGCCACGTCAATTTCCTCGTTGATTCCATACTGAAACGAGAATTGCTGGTGTTGCTGCCGACTACACTATTCGATGAATCTAAACGTGAATAGAATACGTTCGTAATTAATGGTGCTTCTGTGCGGTATAGAGTCTCTTTGACTAATATATCTTTGTGCAGATATATACTACATAAATGTACATATGGATGAAGAACTCGTGGTGCATTACAGACATCTAACTGCAGCTAACAACATGCTGCAGAGTTGAGAAACAATTTTATTTGAAATAAAATTCAATAATTGAATATTCATGGTTACATATACTTTATATAGTTTGTATACGGTTGGATCCTACTGTGAACAAACTGTTTGCATATATATGAAGTGACTTTGAAGAGATATTCAGTCTTTATGGAGAAATTTTATAGGGAAAATTACGATACGTCAATCGAAGACATCTAAAGATATAACACAGTGTATGGTGAATTTTTTCATGCACATATTCATTCACACTTTATTCATGAACATGAATTAATATTTTCCATGGTTACATTCAGTATGCTGTATGTATCCTTGTGCAACTCATGCTCACTTCCTGTGACCTATATGTTTTTTTTTTTCAGTAACTAATTCTTACTGTTAAATCTCGAGAGTGATATTTGGAACAACCTTAGACTTAGACGAATTAGAAGAAAATGATGTGATTGATTTTTTTTTGGTTTGCAGTTACTAGGGAAACTGAATAAAATATTGACATGAAAATATTAAAATTTGTGTCATTGTTGACCACAGATTTAGCACGGCAGTTGCACGACATTGAATAGTCGGTCGTGTGTTGATGAAAATAGGAAAATAATGAGTGGTGCACATGTGTAAGTGATAAAGGTGTAAATACCTTTGAAGGGATCTGAAAAATGTTGTAATTCAATGAATTTGTTTCGTATGACAAAAGAGGTTTGGATGGAAAAATTATATATATACATTTCGTAATACATCATTTAAATAGTTTACTGGAAATTTAACGATAATATGTGGAGACATGGAGACGTAATGAACATCTTCGTCTAAATTTTCACGTCAAGCTATTCAAAAAAAATAATGCTCATAAAATCAAACATATAGTTTTTCATCACAACTTTCTTCATTTTCAATTGATAAAAAAGACAAAAAATCGACGACTCGAAAAATGTCTCTGACAAGTATTGTATAATAGAACCGAAAATAATACTGCAGGGTTTTATCCACATCGTTTGAGTAGTTACTGAGGAAATTTTCATAACGATTTTGGAAACATTGGTCGGAAGAAGACGCTCTTGAACTTTCAATTAATTTAACTTCTTCTTACCAGGTATACTGTCTATAAACTGCACAAAAGTAGACATTTGGTCATTTCATAATACAACTGTTACCACCAGAACCCACTGTTAAAACGTCGGTATTATAAATCCGACATTTATGAATTTCAAAATGAAATTTTAGGAATGTGTTATAAAAGGTTACCACTAACTGAATATATATACTGCTTAAAAATCAATTTTTTCAACCTCCATCCGAAGTATGTAACTTCTTGGAGGAAGTTGCAGGATTATTTGAACTTTTTCAAATAGAATGAGAGCACATTATAAAATTTCCAACATTTGCTTCGATACATTTTAGTAGCTCAGAAATAAAGTTTAGTTATAGTATGATTGATTGTGATTAGTTCCAGAGACAGTCGAGTTTCTCGCTGACATAAACTCGTGTGAGAGTTATCCCGCAAGTTGTGCGGCGTTTTCTGTATATTTCAAATCAATCAACCAGTGGTCGTCAAAAGTATTTTTATAAAGAATCATATGTCCACAATCAGACAAACGACAACAAAAAATGGGAGAGACGATGTCAACTAAACAGAAACTTTACAGTATGCAAAACCTCTAACAGCAATTCCAAACATTGAGAAACATCCATGGCTTCAACAATTGATAAGGATTGTTAAAATTGCAGAGACATTGGACATCTCTTTCAGCGCAATCGGCTACTATATAATTGGCACTTGGAATTTAAATATAAGTTTACTGTAAACCGCGTGTGGAAAGCGTGGGCGTGATCTCATATCGATTTTAGTTAGAACAGCATATATTTACATAGTTACCAAGAGAATGTGCAATTTCTTGGAGGAGTGAAGTATATATATGTGTGTATAGAGACGGGGCAGGTGGTGAGTGAGAGTCAGAGGACTAAGAGAAAGGCGCGTATATATATAATGTACACACACTTGTAAGCTCCTCTGTACTGGCAAAGTGCACGCACTGCATCGCCCTTCAGTGTCAGTTAATGGAGCCGGCCCTAATTGAATGTTATTAACATGACAAATATTGACATTGAAGGAGTTTATACAGCGGTATATAATATATATATGCACGTATAGAGATATGATATCGTCGGTTCGAGTATAGAATATTATATTTATCTCACTGTATCCCTTAACTAGCGTTTTACAATGATGTTTGTCAAATGAGATTGTCAAATTAACGGGACACGTATTGAAAGAGTTAGTGAATATTTTTCATACTTATTTGTATGCCATCAAATGGAAATAATAAAATATTTATTCCGACTTTTTTGATCGGACCACAGTAATATTGGCAAATTCACTTTTATTGAAATGTTTAAAGCGTGTGAGTGGTTCCTGAACATCCGCAAAAGTTTTCCACTCTATACGAAATTCTTTCTGCTTTTTCATTTTTATTATTTCTCTATTCTTTAATATTATTTCTCTCACCTTTCATTTTTTCCCACATTCGCCGAGTGGCCTTCGCGCTTACATACGTAAAAATACAAAGAAATAAAAAAAAAAGTTATAACGTTGTGAAAATGGAAGTTCGGTATACACCTACATTTGTTTGATGTATCTATATGTAGAAACACACACACACACACACACAAATATATATATATATATCTACGTATGAAGGGAGAGAAGCCGAATTTTTTTTGCATCGAGTGCGGGTATCGCGAGTACATGTGTTCTGCCTTCCCCCTTTTGAAACGAGCAATGGAAGGGTCATGACAGACATATATGGAGGATGAAGGACGAGTTAATGCGCTCCCTATATATTACGCCAGAATCTAATATCCACCGCCCCTATAAAAGAGGTATATCTATGTATACTCCTTTCTTATAACAAACCGTTTGTAAAATTGTGAAAATATATTTTTTTCCTTTCGCACACTGTATCAAAAAATTGTTTTACATAGAACAAAGATGATATCGCGCGGAAAAATCAGTCTAACAAAGGTATTTGACAAAAAATCTTTAAAATGAATAATAAAATTTTAATAATGCATCTTTCATTTCGTCACGCCCCGCGATATCTTTATTTGCATCTATATATCACTTTTATTTTCCCTTACAGTGAATAAATAAATATATATACATATAGTATCTTAATTCCCCTGCAGCACTTTCATTCTAAAGCACTCAAGCGTACATCGAAAGACGATTTGCTTTCAAAGCCACGCCCATTTCTTATTGCCACATTACATGTTGTTGTCTCGCGTGCAAAGTAACCCGGACTAGTTTCACAAATACTGACACTACGGCTATGTATATTTGTATAGAAATATGTTTTGGTTGAATAAATGTATAGAGGGTTTGGTTGGCTCAAGACCGCAAAATTTATTATCTCGAGTTCCCACTCGACACCATCTTTACTCGGCCCCATTTATTACTGGTATGTATCTATATATATAGACGCATAGTTTACACCCTTCATTCATTTTTCATTTCATTCCGGATTGACAAGAAAGAGTCTTTAAATATTCCAACATTTTTTTCGACATATTCTACTTAACCCTTCTGAAACATAGCACTCTCCCAGGATGTCACGTTTTCAATTTAGGTCTTTACATATGGCGAAAAGGAAGAGCTCGAAATATAGCAAATACTGCCTGAATATAGATCAGAAGGAATTCTAATTTGGACGGAGGGACGGGATCAGGATGGTTGAGATAGCAAGATTTACTAAACAACACAGCAGAAAAATAACAGTGTGTGTGTAGTACAGTTTCTTGGCTTCTGTTTCGTTGGAAATTTGCAGAATTACTATTATATGTCGGATGGTAACAATAGTTGGAGGTATATATATGGAAGATTACAAAGCATATGATAAATTGAGTGTTGTATGTCTTAATGGAAGAATCAATGTTTTATTTAACAGGATTGAAAAATTCCTTATCTTTATATCATTATATTTTATATATTAAATAATGATGGTATTATGAAAATGATATTCTGTATTCAGATCATTTTCTAACTCAACGAATTGTATTATTTCCATGATTTCACTGATAATCCAAGATACACTAACATAATTTAATTTCTCAAGTGGTACATTCCATAAATGATCAAGCTGCTGGAAGAAAGCCATGATCTTCTTGTAAACTAAAACTCATTGCCATTGGCAATAAATATCAATCTGTTGTAATGTTTGGGGGGGGGGGGGGGGGGGGGGCATGTTTTATTTCGTTATTAACAAAGAATATGGAGTTGAATTCACGAGAAAAATATGGCGAATTTATCGTAGTTGATTAAGATTAAAAAAAGTCTATTATAACTTTTAAAAGTGGAAAAATCAATATTATCACGTCCTATAACCACGGTTCATCAAATTCTTATAGCAATTCAGTCACAAATGGATCTTCGAAAAAGTATATGTGTTTCAAAGTATCAACGTCACTCATTATTTCTTATGTTTTTCCTTTTTCCAATTAACTGGAACATTAAAGGGGAACGTTAGTGTGGAATGGAAAAAAAAAGTCAATGTTTTCTCGGCATATTCTTAGTGCATGGTACTAAGACTATTTGAACAAAATATTTTACTGAACTGTAGATACTGTCAAAGATACACTCATCTGTTTCGGAATTCAAATAGATTCGCGACATTTCAAATTTTAAACAAGTTTTTCGAGACCATGATAATAGTATAATTTACAACCAAATAATCCGATTAACAAGATTATAACATGTCATTATTTATAATTATTGTTGTTGCAGATACACAATTACTTTAGTAGCTGTGCCATTCGATTTATTCGTTTAAATCGTCACGAGTGTGTTGAAGATTAAAGTTCCGAAATAGTGTAACTGCGAGTCAGTATAATATTTTTATATATTCAAAAAGTATATTTAGGTTTGTATCAAAATGTTCGCAAATTCGTAAATTCATATTATAATTTCGAATATTATTAAATCCAACGAAGAAAATTTTTCTTCAATGTCTTGTATGAATATCGAAATCCTTTCTTCACTCACCCACTCCCCGAAATTTATTTATTGCGAATTTATACGGTAGTATTTCGTCGGTATTTTCTCCATGAGATAGCAGATTTCATCTTCGTCATTTATTTTTTCATTTCTAACCATTTCAGAGATCGGAATTCTCGGAAAAATACTAATTTTTTGCGTTGTCACGATGGTATTTCCGCCTGAATATAATGAATAGAACAAAATACTAATATCAAAATGTTTTATAATTTCCCTAATTAAATTAACAACAAATACATATGAAAAACACGAATGGCTATGGCCAGTATGATCTCCAATTCATAATGTAGGTTATCAAATTGATTAAATATAATTTATCATCATCAATTCATTACCGTATGATATTATACCCACAATCTTAATTCAGTCAATGATATGTATGGGATTTCTACAGTCTATATATGCAGACCAATCGCTATCGGGGCGTATGATGCAAATTAATCCATCCATATGTATACATCCACCTGTCCATTATATTGCAACTGAGTATAGTCCATTCTGCCAATAGTACTGATTCAATACTGAATAGTTATCAATCATGGTAATACGTAGCATGTAATTAGTTATTCCTATTACATGTATGTTTAATTAAATAACAATCAATCATTTATTGAACAAAATTGAATTGATTGGACAATCATAGGATTAACATTAAACTAAAATTTTCCAATACATATATAATCATATACATGTTTTTTCAATGTCAAATCTATAATTAATTTTATCTGATATTGGTTGATCCAGTGTACGCATGGAAAATGAAGCTTTAGATACACAGCAATCGACCTTCATAACCTTCCTCCATGATCAACCAAGACTATTAATAAATATTGTGCAAACGAATTGATTTTCGTTAGGCTATTAAACAAAGAAGATGGCAAACATTGTGCACACTTCACAGATGCGTTTATCACGTGTCTTTAATGTCTTCATCCGTTCATAGATTTCTATATACATTATATTTTATATAATATAATTATGCTACCAAAAATAGCAGCAACCAACGCGGTATTTTAATCATGAATTGAAGATGTAATCGTAGGATTACAATGGAAACATAGGACGTATGGTTGTCACGCGGGTCCAACCATGGATAAAACATGATTCGATTTGACGTCAGTTTAAAATTTCTCTCCCCCCTAATATATACATACATATATACTCTATCATTTTCAAAAGCTATATAATATCTCTTCTTTCTCTATTTCTTTCTATCCGTACCGCGTGCGCGTGGCAGATGTTTGATGCTCATGATGATAAAATAAACCGAAAACATTCAAAAGATATTTATGTATGTATACGAGTCTATATTTTTAGTGTGCTCAGACCAGTTTATTAAATCAAAATTGATAAATATTATTTTTTTTCTGTATGACAATCAATGTCAATTGAACTGAAATCATTTTCCTCCTGACCGATGGCGTTTTTTCCTAATTTGTTTGAATTCTTTTTTTTTCCTCTTTCTTTAATGATAATTAGGTGCCGGAGCCAGTGAAATTCAATTTAATGACTCATAAAGTGGTAGATAATTGAATAATATTGGGTCTATAAAAGGTGCCAACCCTCTGTTACTTTTTACCATTTACTGCGTCAGTTATATAGAGTCCCGTTCAGCATTATGGCAGTAATTCGACACTAGAGAGAACGATAGTATCGTGTCCAGCCCTCAACATTCTCACTCTTTTTTTTTTTATTTTCCACTCTATCTTTTTTTTTTTTTTTCTCACCGCGTCTGTTTCAACCCATTCTATATCCTTCGTTCTCTCACTCACTCTTTGTCTCTCTCTGTAATCTCATGGATCCAATTGCAGCCGAGTGTTCGTAGCAGCGTTTTACTCCAATGCTATATATATATATATCCGTGATTGACGATCGTTTGCCTAAGCGGACGCTTAACTTTTTATCGTTTTTTAAGATCGCTGACAAGGGGAACGTCACGCGTAAGCGGATTATAATAGACTTGTACTTATATATCTATCTGTTTTTCTCCTCATTGGCAATGCTTTCAAGTGCTAACAAATAATTTCAGGGAGACGACGATGTCAATTATTATCCCACTCGGCGTCTGCTTTTGTACTGGAAATTCACTTTATCTCATTTGATTACTGACTATTCGACAATAGATAATTAATGACAGCCAACCCTACTTGAGAAATAGACGGATTTTAGTCGTGATATATATTTATGTGCTCACTCCGTTTTTCGTATCAGTATACGATTTGATCTGATACCGTGATAATTTATTTTCTATTTAATTTAATTGAATCTTGACCTTATTTTGAGAACATATGATTCGAATCATTTGATTTTCAATGATTTTGTATGCAGTAAACTACATTTAGGGATTTTTTTCCATTGCACCATTTCCCACACGACACAATAAAATTTTTATTCATTCTTCTACATATGCGGCTGATATAAAATTACAATTGCTGTCACAACACAAGCCACACTCGATCTGAAACGATTAAAAAGCCACCTCGAGTTGTTCCGACTAGACCTTTCAGTTGTGAAACTAGAGCGAAAAAAAAAAAAGAAAAAAAAACCGTTCTTTCACATGATCACCAGTGTCGCGTGACATGCCGTCGCTCTCTTTCACTTTTTCAGTTTCATTCTCTCTTGCTTGTGCACCATTTACCTCTTTCACCAGGCTCACGTTCGAATTACTCGAGTGTCAACCCCAAAGCACTCGTGTTACTTGGGAAGGAAACACTAAATTATGACTCCAACCTGGCTCCCATTGGAATTTAATCAGTCATGCGAATGTTATTTTGTTCAATTTTATTCCTTATTATTATTACAACATATAATTGCTTATTATGACGACGATGAAAGATTTACATTCAGCTGAATGATTTGCTGTGTATGGAAAAAATATTAAATTCTATTGTTTACAAAAGTTTATATTTTTTTTCTAAAAGGGGATCTTCATTCAGAGTTTTTAACAATTATTAATGCGAAATTCGAATAAAATGAATAGATCTTTTATCTTTTGCAGCTTCGAGATTCAGAGAATAGAAATTTTTGTTAAAAAGCAAAAATGTAAAGGAAGTATAGTGACTGGACTAAAAGAAGTTCCCATCTCTGAATAATCTCTTCAAAACTAATCGATCTGTTAGTTCAAGATGTACAGTTTTGAGAAAAGCGGGTTCAAAGTTTTCGAAGTGCATTTGTATACAACTTCGCACGGTGTTCTACAAACTATATGATCGTAACTGCAGTGTTTGCCAACACTTCGATAAAGTTCTTCTATGTATTTACTCTGAGAAAATTAGAAAAATGAAAGTTAATGAAGAGAAAAAAATACGTTTTTGATTCGAAACATGAGAATATTCCCTTTAAACTACAGCTGAATTATATCTTCCTTTCAAATTTATTTTCATAACATAAATCTTCTTAGTTAATATATATTGGAAAATTTTGTTTCATGGTGATATCATTGATAGGTATGACGTTGAAAGTTTTGACCAAGGACTCAGAGGGATAGAGAAGTTTGAAAATGGGGGTTTAAGTGAGGTTTCAGTGAGTCTCCAAGCGCGCACAGACACGTGAGCATCGAAGGCACATGTTCCTCGGAGTTCGCCTTCTCACCCTCGCTCATTTGCATTTAGATAGAATTTCATATTTTTCATGTCACAAGAATTTACTATACATATACATGTATGAACTCATTATTTTTCGTTCAACGACATGGCGTTCTCAGCTACCTTCACTTTACTCATACAACATTATACTAATATATAAGGTTAAATAGCATCACAACATTCTCTTGAATATACTTCTGACAAATGACCAACAGAATTATTCTACAGTTATTTAAAAAATTAATGTAACAAATATGAATATTGAAAGTTCGCAATTGAATTTAAATAAGATGAACATTGTTGAGTTTGGAATTAGAATTCAATTACGGAGGATATATTTCAAATGGCGGACATTTTTTGAACTATAATTACATAGTATCGTTTCAAAACTGGTTTCACCTTTTGCATCTTTCACCATTAAATAATTATCTGAAGATAAGTGGCTTTATGAAATCGCTATAGGAATTAAAGGCCGAGTTGAATGTTGGACTAATTAGAGCGTATACCATTAGCAAAATAATGCAATCGTGATTACTAAGCAAATACGGTATACAATTATACCACTGTACATATTGATAAGCGGGATTAGGAATGATTAAATGATTAAAGTCAAAATTGTTGGTGGTAATTTTCCTTTTTTTCTTTTGTTTATTTTAGGCATAAATTCATGTGTTTATATTATTTTCGGTCAATTTTTTGATATATATGTATACATATATCCGGCATTTTCGTATTGTTATATAGTCATTTATATCGTTTATTACATATAATCTGTATATGATGTACGTTAAATGTAGTGATAATATTAGGTGTCATTCCAAATTACAATATTTTCATGTTTCATGAGTGTGTGCTTATTTTCCTTCACGTTCACATTTTTACACATATTCAATCTAAGGTCGTGAATATGTGTACATATATTTTGATTGATGATGATTTAAGGGTTCACAATATACAGCATTGATAAGAATATCTATATAATTCCTGAAATTTATCATTTTAACTCTATTTCTTTATACTTAATGTTTAATTAATGTTCTTTTTTTTTTTTATCAATCCGTTCATTGTTTCACGTTTTGTCAGTATAACTATTTATATCTGTGAGGAAAATCGATCACTCGTTCCGAGTTTTAATGATTATTAAAATGATACTAAAAATATCATGAAGCTCTAGAGCCATCTGAATGAAATTTCGTTTTCTCGATTTTGTATACATTTTAAGTGATATCATTAATGAAATGCTATGTTTATATTATTTGTTCATGCTCGAATCACAACTCAGTAAGGTTGAAGAGAAAGCTTGCACGATTGGACCCTTATTACAATTTGAATATTATAATTTATTCATATACGAAGATGTCTTAGTTCATATTATTTCATTGCAATAATTCTCATGAAAAATTTGTAATTATGGACGTCTCTACATATGGGTTATACGAATTGCCGGATAAATTTTTACGAACTCCCGCAATCTGAATGTGTAAATTATTAATAGATTATTTCAAATGGTATAGCCAAAAACAAAGTGATGATAGATACAATAATTATTTACTATGTTAAATATTTTGTTGAATGAGAATTTTCTTGTTATTCTGAATGTTATTCTGTATATTTGAAGGTATTTATAGTGACAAAGTGCATTCCTAAAATAACATTTGGAGATTTTTATTATATTAAAAGTAACCTACAGTTTAGTTTCAGGATATAAACACATAAAATTTCGTATAATTGTATATGCAACCGAGACGACATTTCTAAAACGTATGAAACGTAGAACATAAAGATGCATATATGTATATGATTTTATTTTGTGTCGACTCGGTGCACGTTCTACTATTAAAGCCCGGACCACATATTTATCGCGAGACCCGTCAATCTCGCACGTACCGTTGCACAACGGGCTCTCATTACTTTTATCTATGAATTAATTTTTTTCTCAAGTTACTATTTATTAATTCTAAAAATTATCAATCATTTCATTCCATTCGTGGTTCAGCATTAAACACAACATTCTAACAATATCTAAACATTTATATGCTGCAACTTTTATTATTTTTATTATTATACTGTTATTATTTAATTAACTTCATATATTTATTATCGTGGCAAATTAATGGGGTTTTAGTTTATTAATTTTTTTCATTGTTTCGAAACAAATACTAAAGCAAGTCATTATTCCAATTGCTCATAATTCATGGCTTCTTCTTCGAATTTATATAATTTATCATATACTCTCAATAATTAAATATTTCATGCATGTTTCCATCGAAATGTCCGTCTGGTTTCTTTGTATAAAAATAATTAAACTCTCTATTTGAGTGGAATTCAACGATAAACGTCCAGTAAAGCAATGTCACTAGACAAATTTTAATTTTTTTCTTTTTTTTTCTCCCCTCTTTTTTGTGAATAGTCTGTCCTTATAATTTCACGTTCACCGAGTCATTGAAACTTAGAATCGTGGATAAATGTTAACTTGCATATTTTTTATCTCTCTTCTCTTTAATCCACTCAATTTCATTAGCACCATATATATATATATTTCTTCTCTTTGGTTTCATCAAAAAAATTCTAGTATATTATCAATACATTTCTCTTTATTTTCATGAGTTAAATCACCTGATTCTCTCGAAAAAAAAAATATATAAATAATACCAATATATATATATATATATATATATATAATTAACCCATACGTTTCAGGTCTTTAGGCATTGGGATTCATTAGTGTTAATTGGGTAAAAAAATCTGAAAGAAATTCAAGAATAAATAAAAGCGTATGGTGTTTTTCGAAATTCACAAAAAAAAAAATATTTCACGCAGTAAAAGCCAGGTAATATGATCACGTATAAAAATATAACTGGCATTAGTAGCGAGGAAAAAAATAATGGATAAATTGACCTCGAACAAATGTCTAGATAATTATATAGAAAGTGATACCGGGTACAACACATAATATTTGCCCTAAAGAGACATCTAATCGTATTGCACCTACGCGCTGCAAATTACTTCATCAATTAACTCAATGAATTTTCTCCTCTAGATCAAAACAGCGAAAAATATGCACTTTTATATATGTATACATAAGAATTAGGTTCATTCTATACATAGTACGGATCTTGGACGACGAAAAAGCGTTCGCTCCATATAAAAAACAAAGTAATTTTTATAATGCGTTTTTCTTCTTTCATGTGAGTCAATCTATTTATCCAATTTCTTTTTTTTTTTGTTGAATAAAACTTATATCAGAATAATTATTTCTCTGATATGTGTGTACAAGGAATCTAGTTTTAAATTTATCTTCGTTTCCTTTGATATGATAAAAAAATTATTTTGATTCGTAATATTCGTTAATGAGTTGTCGTTTTCATCTCTATATACATACATTATTTATGAGAAGACCCGAATCTAATATAAAAAAAAATAAACATATCAAATTTATATATTAAGCAGGACTTGAAGCTCGATATGTAGAACTTTGTTGTATATAAATCTGATAATTATAAAGTCACTCATGACACTAGAAATGGTTTATTCCAAGTGCTATTTGTTGAGGAAAGTTGTTTTTCAAAAATTCCGTAATTTGAAATGAATCGAAAATATTAAATCTATATTGCAGCATGTCATTTATAATTGATTGCATGTTGAGATTTCAGACGGTTTTATCAGGTACCTACGAGAGATGAGATATCAATTATATATACACACCTACACATCTAAGCTTGATAAATAAATTCTTTTCTTTGTTTTTTCTTCTTCTCGTTTTTCTCTTTTTTTTTTTTTTTATCTTTTATCATTTTGTTTCTTTGCATTCACGGTTACCTAATTTTTCTTGTTTACGATATCATGATTTACATTAGTTCTGCACTCTCGGCAAATGTAATAATGACATTACAATTATTTATGTCTAATTGACTGCATTAATTCGATAATAAATACGGACGCTATACTTAATCAAAAGTTTTTTTATTACAGTATTACTCTTTTGTGCCTGAAACAATTTCTTGTGTTTCATTTCATTCCATTTTGCCATACACAAAATGATTTTTGTGAAAAACGCTTGCACAAAAAATTTTGGAAGTACAATAAAAATATAAGTAACGATAACTGGCAAAGAATACGAGTTTCCAATACCGATATAAGTGTATAGAAAGTTATATTGCAAAAGACTAATAGTAAAAAGCTATAACTGGCGATCAAAAACTTTTTTTATTCAAGAGCGACAAAAGGATAATATATTAAATACGAATGACTTCTTCTTCCGCTGCATTTTTTTTTTTTTTCTTATTTAGTTCGTTTCTATTCTCACCAACTATTCCTCTCCAATAGGCGAATAAATTTTCCTTCTGCGTTGATGTTCAAAGTGATAGATATCAACAGAGTTGTACATAGTATATTGTTAAACGTCTATACATCCGACTTTTGATAGCTTATTCAATCGATCGAATACTTATACACCAACTTATTAATTTATAAATACTACACACACACACACACATACATACACAAATCTATTTATATAAATGATCTATAAACACTCCTAGAGTATATAGTAGTCAAAGCATTATAGAGTTCAGTCAAGAGAGCTTTTGAGTTATATATTTAAAAAAATTGTTTGGTTTTTTTTCTTTTATTTTTCTTTCCCTACAATTAAAGTTAATTTCCGCTAAAAATTCGTCAGCATCCTCCATATTACATTTATATATTTATATATTTATCTGTTCGATTTGTTAAATAAAATATATTCTACTCAAATCTAAGTAATTAATTGCGAATATCTTTTTTTTTTTTTATGTCATTAGGAGTTTCCAAAAAATTAGCTTTCTTTCTAATGTTACATTCGTTCACATTTATTATAACTCGATAATATCTGGCGCGCGAAATTGCACTCTGCTAGAGAATTTAACCTCCTGAACTACTTCCTTAGTTGACTCCCTGTCTCCTACCTCATTTCCAGCATCCACCTCTTCGTCATCCTGCGCTTCATCTTCATCGTCCTCGTTTACTTCCTCCAGTATTTTGCCATCAAGTGAAACTCGCTTTTGGCGCCTCGAGGAACTTCTGTCCATAGAACTCTCATCAATGCATTCCCTCAGGCGAACAGACCGCCGTGGTTATTTGTATCTAAACCAATAAAAATTTTGAAAGAAAAAAAAAAAAAGAAAACATTTATTTCGCCATTTTTATTAAGGAGAAACACTACTGTAGTGACACGAACAATATCCATTTTCCCCCATATTTGGTATCTCTAGAATAATTAGTGAAACAAAAATGTATATATAAGGACCCAAAAGTTTTGTCACTTCATGAAGGAAAAAAATGCCATGCATTTCTATTTGAAAATATTGAAATTTAGGGAAACTATAGAGCATTAAGTATAGGTCTGTCTAAAATTGTCGTCGAGCCACTTGCACGATAAAAAAAAGAAAAAAAGGAATATGTGAAAAATACATCCTGAAATATATTGAACATATACATCAATATATATGTGTGGACATGTCTGAATTTTTTTCCGTTTCCAGTATATCGAAAAATATGTGTTTTCAAGTTAAAAAAAAAAACAGAAATCTGATTGGCCCAATACAACATAAATTCAAGCTATATTCATGATTATACTGATCCATATATGTCGCGATATAGCTAAATTATATATATTCTCCGAATGTTTACTGGACATATATTCCACCAAATCCCTTTTTTCGCCGCACATATATTTACTTGTATATGGATATATTTCAGGATATATGTTCAACATATTATATTTCTATTTCAGTGCGGACATTGTCGATTGTAACTCGAGAATACTCGCCGCACGAAAAACATCCACTTGTGAAAAATATATGTTAAAATATATATACAACATATCTTCACCATACACCGATTGGGAATATATAATGAAATAAATTATATATGTCATAGAAACAAATCGATGTTCAGACTATAGTAATGAGTATACTCATGTTTCAACATATATTTTTCTCTCAAGCGAGTTGTCGAAATTAAAAAAATTTTAATTCAAAAAAATTATAGCAAAATAAAATAAACAAAAGAGACTACACAGTAACTGTAGTAACATAACTTAAAAAAGTTTTAGAGCCAAAATCATGACAATCGGAATATTCGTTTTTGAATTTTGATAGAGGCGGTCACAAAAATCATCGTTTCAAGAAAAATGCTGTCAAAGTTTGAGCATTGCTTGAGCGACTCAGCTTCTCGTCGGTTGTAAAGTCGAATATCTCCACTAATTTACCAAACTACATATTCTTAGAAGTATGTACTTGCAGAATATGCAGAAGAAATTATTTTTCCCAAATGTGACCGTGATGTTGAACTTTAAATTAAAAAACTATATATTCTGTTGCCGCAAGCCACAAATCAATTTTGATGAACATAATAGTTTCTGTAATCAATGAATTTACATCATATACATTGCGCAACTGTTCATGTGAATAAGTTTGTTCACGCTTCTCAAGATACAGTTTCTGAGGTGGCCAAGTTACATAAAATATTATAGGGCGTTTGTGGATTTATCGGGTGGTAGCTATATCATCTTGCTTGCGCGTAAGTTCACTATACCATGTTAGCGGACTTCGTCTTGTATTTCTCTCTTCCCCTTTGCCATCCGTTTGCACGACCACGCGATATTATCGATTTGTCTTCAACATATGCACTCATGAAATATCACAATCCCTCTGTTTTTATATTTATTAAAACTGCTCTATAAACATTCATTTTGTTTCCCAGTCGCATTTCGTGAATTTCGCCTGAATTACGAAGGAAAAAATTGATGGAGAATAAAAATTGATTTGACCTAGATCAGATTATATTTGAAGTCGGTGCATTGGCCCTAAACTCAATTATATTGCAATATTGTATATAAATAAGTTGATGGAACAGGAGCAGTCAGTGCCTTCGTGGCTGACACATCAATAATAAAAAGCGAATAATTTGTGAAATAACATGGAATGTGAGTGAGGGTGTGGATACGAAATGAATCCCAATACTCGCCCAAAAAATTGAAGTAAAATAATGGCTGAATTGGAATGGAATTTTCAATTTCATTCAAATAATTCGCAATGGATAATGCTACTAATAATCCATTGCCTTTCGATGGACAATGGAAATCATTCAAATTATTCATTGCATTACGAAAAATAATCCCGATTTTTGTAGAAAAAAAATTAGAATTTTTTCAAATCAAATTCAAGATATGAATAGATAAGTTCAGCATAATTATTCAACAACTTCAATGGGAATTGTTATGCCGCGTATTCCAAATAATAACTAAACGAAATGGGGATTAAGAATATGAGAGAAAATATTCCTTTAGTGTTTATGAATCGAAGCAAAATTAATAAAATATTTATAAGAATAATTATTCTCGATTCAATAATACTCTTTTCAGTGAATGTAAACTCTGAAGTATACCACATTGAAGTTCGAAAGTATGATTTGGTGAAAACTTTTTTCCTCGTTGAAGATTGCAACAATAATAGTTCAAAGTTCTTTAACCGACCTCACAATCGATTATCGAATATTGTTTTGTGGTGAAATTCCAATTGTTTTCCAGAATATTTCTCGCTTTTGTATTTTACAAGAAAAGTTAATCGAACAGTATACATTGGTTTTGCGAAAAAAAATAATTCCATGTATGATAATTAGTTACCAGTGTAGCGTTTAGGTAATTCAGAAGAATTGTACAAGTGTAGGTAGTTCATGAACGATGTGCTGCAGTTGCGGAATGGTTGACACATTGAAAAATAAACAGTATTTTTTCACCCGTAATGTTTCTTGCTCCTGTAGCAATACCGATATTCCTATGGTACGACTCCCAAAGTTTTCTTAATGGACGGATACGTATACTTACCACAGTAAAATTTGATATTGTCGTAGTAAGAAAACCAACATTAAAATAAAATCACCGAATAACTTCACTATATTTATGTAATATACACAGTAAAACACGCAGGAAAAGTTACGATTTTGCAATAAGGATATGTATTCTTTCCATAGAATAACTGACTCGGTAATACTTTGGATCCCAGAAGTCAAAATATTTTTTTTCACTGTAGTTTATATTTACAGATGTTTTGAAATCACAATTACAACAAAAATGACAAAGTATTGAGCATTTATAGAACTTTTCTCGTTTCAGGCTAACTGGACGACAATTCTACATAATTTTGAATAAACAATTGGAATTTTTCTCCGACCCTGAATACATTCTACACAACACATATTCTCAAACCGCACCAGATAGCCATGGGCGTTAGCAGGTTGAACTCGAATTATAGAATTCATGGTTCTGGAGAACTTTGGAGTTGTTTGAACTCGAGCTCATTTAACGTAGAAACAGCGAAAACTATTTTATCCACACGATCACATTGAAAAAATAAAGGAAAAAGCTCACTCTGTGCTGGATATGGAGGAAAGTGCAACTTGCCATACTTTTCGTCATTTGTACCAAATTCACAAATAATTATAATTCAATTGAAAATTAAAAATTATGGGGTTAATGGCTGCAATTTGAAAATTCATTGAAAAGGTAATGTATAACGGTTAACATTTCCAATGTCCTCAAATGTCCACGTGAACATGCATAATGGATCTGTCTATCATTATCAAATAATGCATAATTGTCCAATAACGCATTGTTTGCAACACTAGTCAAAACATATCACCGAACACTGTCCGTCAAATAACTATCAGCATAATACTGACCAAATTTTCCATGCCATATACTATCAGGAAAACGCAATGTGTTAATATAAATGATGAGATGCAAATATATATGTGAATAATGCGCACGGACTACACGACATGGGAATAAAACTAACAGTTCCATTATGTATAGGACACGTAGGATAGAGAAACTACTAGACGCCAGCAATCGCTGAATTTAAGCAGAACTGGGCACGGTTACCAGTTAGATAGTTGACCATTCGAAATACTGGTTTAATCAGCGACATTTTTTTTTGTTACCAATTAAGATTACTGATTGTGTTTCATTCACCCCCTATGGTGCATAAAATGTAGTGGAATTGTTTTTTATTTATTACTTTGACATTCAGTACTGTGGAATTAATTGGATATATTTGCATCACATGAACGACTTATGTTGGATTACTTGAGTAAAGGAGACCGGCATTAAATTAATAAATGTAGTATGCTACTACGGCACCAACACAAGCGTCATATGAAACATCTATATGTATAGTATAGGACAGATATATGGGATCCAATTTTCATGCACTCTGGATTCCAATAGATACGATGGTACCAATTAGATAGATCCATTTATTATGATTGTTCAGACAAAGATTTTCCCCCATAGTGTCAGCTGGTGGTACCGTTACTTGATATTCTTTTTCCCACATATAACAGTACATTTACCCACAATCTATAAATATGCCATGTATTCATGATGAATATTAATCATAATGCTTGATACAATTGGGTCAAGTGCTTTGCGACCATACATCGATGGTGGTATAAGAGAGTAATGAAAATAACTGAATTTTTCATAACGATATGAAATATGTACATGATAAAGAAATATCTTGAATCAAAACATGCTAAAAATAAAGTGGTGGGACTAATCGTTTTTGTTTTTTCAAATTATTTATAGGTGCGCAACATTTACCTTTCGAACCATGGGCACGCGAGAACTCTACAAACAGCAAGGCCTAATGCTGTTACGATGCTGATACCGAGAACAGTGTAAACGACGCCCAGATGTACCACGGAAAAGATGTAAAGTGGTTTGGCACACCAATGATCCGGGTCGAACATTTTAGCTTCAAAGTCCGGCCATCTGATCTTCAGAATCCAATAATTACCTGAATCGAACCGGGAGAGGATGATAGTGTGAGAGAAATAAAGAGACAAAGTGACGAGGGAAATAAAAAACCAGAAGAACAAATACAAATTGTTGATAGTTAAAGAATAGTATAGTGAAGGAGAGAAAATGCAAATAAAACGGCATAAAACAAAGATCGTAAGAAGAGAAGGAAGAAAACAGAGAGATGGAACAAAAATGGTGTGTTCGATTAATGAGTCGAACGTGAAGAAGGACGCTGATAAATATTTGGGGTCTGTAGAAACTGCTGGGCCATTATAGCGAATTATTTATAATAAGACTAAGAATGGGCCCAGTTGGAAAAATTGCCTCATATGAGTCTCACCTAACGCGAACCAACCAGCAAGGAAGCATGTGAGAGCAATGGAAACCAATTGCATCGTTGATATGTGCGGTGTTGCGCTCGGTATACTGATATTCTCCAGCCTTCGTGATTGTATTTGAGAGTACAAAGCCCAAAACATCTTGACGCTGCCAAATACACCACCCACAATCATATAAACTGGTATTTGAGGTTCCTTCGGACAGTCTTTGAAAAACTGTGAACCTACACAAAGCACATAAAAAAATTCATGTTGATTATTATATTTATTCATCATGAATTACAATTGTTGGACGGAAATTAATTGATATTAATATAGACGATGGTCCACGGGTTTCAATCTATCACGAACGAAATTACTTGATGAATGATTAATATAATGACAAACGAGCATTCATCGACGTTACAATTTCGCCAAAACCTCATTAACGCGTTTGAAACGTTGTTATTCGATAAACATATACATGCAGCTAACGTTTTCACCACCCGTATATTATCACTAACGCCCTTAGTGGACGTACATGAAATTGTTCATGTCATGTCCACACCGATAACAGTTACCGAAATCAATATCCCAAACCATTCAAGTTTTGATGCTGTCGATAGTGTATTAAGTTAAGATTATAATGGACAGCGATGTGGTGACAAGCTGGACAGCGTTGATGTATTGAATTCGACAGACAGAGAATTGTCGATCGAGTACATAAATGAATTTCCAAACGACATTTGTGCACGAAAGGACTGTATCATTTCCGAATATCGAATATAATATCCTATTTCCTCCAGCACAATGCAGTGAATATTTCTCACCGACTTTCGCAACGCTCTTCAAAAAAAAAAAAAAAAAAAAAAATCATTTTGACATTGAAGTTTTTAGGTTTTCAAATTGAATATTCAGTAGTGCACGTTTTCGAATAGTCAGACGCAGAAAAGTTTATTCACTATGTTGATGAGTTCATCTGTATTAAACTTTAAACGAACCACTTCAGAGATCAAATGAATTTCTTTTCAACGTTTAAATAAGTGGGATGACCGTGGACAACTTAATCATTTCTTTGGTGAACATTGCGTGTATTTAATCAACGAAAAAAAAAAAAGATATTCTGACCGGTCAAATGCCCATCATTTATTGTCGGCACTATATGACATCTCCGACTAGTGTGTAATATAATGAATAGCTACGTCGATTACTCATCTTGGTATTTAATATACGAGTATAGCGTGCATGTACTATACTGAAAGATATATATATATATATATTTATATTGAGCTCAATACATCGATCTCTCACTCGACGAGAGGCCAGTGGCACGAGTGAAATTAAGTGGGCTTGCATGTCAAGAAGAGCTCGCTTCACTAACCCGCTATGCTTTCAAAAGATTGCGTGTCATAACCTGCAGTCAATTATCGCTGTGGATCAATAAATTATTTCGACCATGTTGGTAAACTTCTATCCCTATACCTTTATACATATAATATACATCGAGTTAAATGGACATGGAGGAGAATTGCGGAAAAACTTTTGTATCGTATATTTCCACCTCGTTCACATCGTGAATATAATTTGAATGTTTTCTTTGATACTTTGAATTATATTGCTGAACATTTGTTTAACTTTTGGCATATAAATAAATGAATTAGTTTCGTAGTGCTATTTTTAATGGTAAAGTTAAGATGATTGAGTTGGTTTGAATTCTCTGCATAGCAATATCGCAATTAGATTCATTATTCAATATTTTTATAATTAAGTTTTGTAGGGTGAATTCGGAATAGTTCTTACCCATGATCATCATGATAATGGGCATTGTTGAGAGACAAGCAAGACCTATCGTGACAACCATAGTTTTACTGAATACCCGCATCGCACGAAACACAAAGTCGCAAGTGCCATTTGCCTCACGATGTGCATCCTTCAGTTGGAATACCAGTGAACCGTAAGTTGCGACACCCAAGCCACTAGAGCTTGATGTTCCCTTCTCAGTAGAATTCACACTCCTCATACACAATCTTCGAGACTCGTCACCTGAAAACTATAAAAATAAACATAATATCAAACATTTTTATCTTCGTCGAGCAATTTTATTTTTCTGAGAAAAACAAAGTCTTTCTACTTTTCGTATCAGACAAAATTGGTCAAGTAAACTTTTTATATTATTATTATTATTGATATATATATATCATTGAAGATAGGTTGAAGGCAAACGTATTTTGTGAATAAAGCAAGGATATTTTACAGAGATATGACTGCTATTGATTTTATTACACTATCATTACTATCGGATACTCTTATTCTAGGTGAAAGTCAATGCGGTCAAGTATCCAGACAAGATAGCACAAAATACTCATGTCAAGCATTGTCGGGACGCGGTGTACATGCACATAAGTATCTTATATACCATATGAAAAAAAAATCGCCATATAATAAAAAAAAGTCCGACTTTTTAAGGAATGAAGATAACAACAAGCTTTTCTCACTCTCGAAATCTAATATAGTTTTGAATACAAAAAAAAAAAATATTCTGAATGAAAATCCATATCTTCACACTATTCAAACAACCTTTCATGTTGTCCGCTTCATTGAACATTCGACAACGTGAACAAATATGACTGGCACGACAATATTTTCTTTTCTTACTTTGTACCTTGACAAAACTCGACAGATTTCCTGTGCACACATGGTCCAATGCTCTTGACATATTTCTCGTGAAGTGAGAAAAGCAGAAAAAAATAAATATAAACTCACTCTTTTCTACTGCCGAATGTAAACAAGCGTTTCTCTCAACTTTTTATTCTAGTTTCATTTTTCCATATTGTCATGAAGGTAGCAGAGAAAACAAAAATTTGGAGAAGCGAAAATATTACATGTATAAAAAGTCACTGTACATTTAACTGTGAATTCTTTATCAGGCAATTGTCTCACAGGCGTTGAGAAATTGAAAAAGAAAAGAAAAATAAAATACATAATACGTACTAATAAATTTTGTAAATCTTTACCAACTGCAGTGGATATAGAGTGTGAAATTAAATTATATGTTGAATTCATTGGTTTAAAACAAGAATATTATGAAATGTAATGTAAAAGCCGTCAACACTGTAGCAAGAATATTCCTCGTGCTATCCGCCAGATATTATTGTGCGGTGGTTCCGCTGCGTGGACCCTCTGTAATTCACATTGCCCATGATGATATTATGAGAGTGACATTATTTTGTACCGTAATGCGGCATCGTTCCGCTTTGATTACCCCACTCGTCCTCACAGAGAACGTCATATATAAAATATATAAAAAGCCCTACCCGATGCCGAGATAGAATGTAAATGAAAATATTCACCACTGAGATTTCGTTGATGTTACAAATAACGAAGGTGTTCCACTTCAGCGTCATAGAATTCCATTGCCATCAGGTAATATTCTCAGTAAGAAAGATTCTGAACATTCCTGCTAATACATGAAGCACCTTATTTACGTAAGCATTTTCTTTTATTATATACCTGTGATACAGAACTGCTCGCACGTCTTGAGTCCGCCCACGCGTTTGTTCCATATCCAAGATTTGTTTGCGCCCCATAACCGGCGCCAGATCTCACGTTACCAGAATTACCACTTTCGCGATAACGATGAGATGGTGAAGTGCTGCGATTTGCTGATGTGCCTGTAAAAAAGAAAAAAAAAAAAGGAAATAAAAATAAAAAGACTGGAATTGCGAAAGAACGAGAAAATTATTCTCAACCTTTTTATGTGGTGTATCATTAACAGTTGTGGGGAAAAAAATAAGGATAAAAATAAAATTCTGTGCTATTCGAAATAACATATACAAGTGTAAGAAAGCTTAAACGATATAGACGCAGGAAATTTATAACCTACATGCGGTGCTATATCTCGTTAACATCCCTCTCAAGCTGCCTTCATAAATCGTACGATACACGTTCTCACAGTATCCAAAGTTTATCTATTTGTTATTTTATTTTTTTTTTTTTTGCATCGTTCTCTTTTCACTTGCAAACAATTCGAGACCCTCTATCCATACATGCGGTGCAAAATACCGGTGGAGTGAGTCTTATCATCATGGCGCAGATAGTTGAATATACCTACTCACATATACTCCTTGATTCCTATCTCTGTATATATATATATATATATATATGAATATAGTCTTGAGGTTTGGGTCGTGAATACTAGAGTAGATACTAGAGTAGATACGATTTAACGAGGATTGACTTACGACCTCCCTGTACATTCTAAGCTTGGTGTATATATATAACTCTATACAACATGAAAGATTTCTTTTCTTCTCCGGAAAAATATAAAAATCATTGTAGGTTTCACTCCAAGTTGTGTATTGCACATTCTCAGTATAATATATATATAGAAAAAAAAAGAGAGAATATTGTGATTTCGGGTGACTTTTTGATTGGGGATAAAATGAGTACCGTTCCAATGGTAGTGGAGGAAAACGAATAGAAAAACTGTGATACTTACCTTGATCCGCAGATGCTCGACGTGGTTCTTGGAAAGTCAGACTGTTGCCGCGATGAGTTCGCCTCTCATGGCCGCTGAGACTTCCTCTCGGACTGCGATCAATTTCCGGACCAATACTATTTCTCGGACTCCTACTGATTCCACCTTCTTGTTCACCAATTGAACCACGTGGATTCCTGTCAAAGTCGGGTAAACCAATAGAACCCCTTGGGGAACGGTTATTACTCTCATGTGGTACAATAGAGCCCCGAGGGCTACGTGAATTCTCGGGACATATAGAACCTCTTGGCGATCTATTCATATCAAGAGCAATTGAACCGCGCGGTGACTTATTTGATTCTGGCATAATACAATTTCGTGAAGTTGAATTATGATATTCAGAAGCACCCGCACCACGTGGTATTCTCTCTTGATCCATTGGTGGTGCTATACTACCTCTAGGTGACCTAGACATCTCTGGACATATTGAACCTCTTGGACTACGATCAAATTCAATATTAGCAACGCTGCCACGAGGACTTCTTGCACCATCTGGAACCAATGAGTGCCTTGAACTTCTCATATTGCCATTGTCGGGCATCAAACTGTTACGCAAAGGACCAGCTGCTGGTGAACCAGGTACGATACTATTTCGGGGACTGCGATTGTACGAAACATCAGGACCATATGGATTTCTTGGACTGTGTGATCCATCAGGTACTAAAGAATGTCGTGGACTTCTTGAACCATCTGGTATCAAGCTGTTCCTTGGACTTCGCGCTGAATCGGGAATCAATGAACCACGGGGACTTCGACAATAGTCATCGGGAACTAGGGAATTGCGGGGACTTCGATTGGATTCTGGCAGGAGACCTCGTGTTGATCCACATAATTCAGGATCAGGAAGAATCCGCCTACCGATTGGCTGTGAATCATATTCATTCTAATTCATAATCTAAATCAATTTTAAATTGAATAGTCATTTGAAATAATTGATAGAGGATGTTGTTTCTACCTCTTCAACACCATCTCCAACATCGAAGGCAATGTTTGGTACAACACTGCCACGTGGTGAACGTTGTCTTTCCATATCGGGACTGACGTTACTACTTTGTGTTAAAGATATTGATACCTTATCGGTGGCTACAGAGGCCCTGCGCGTCCTTTGAGCGATTGCCCCAGGTACACTACCAGATTGGGGCGAACTAGCGACGCTCCGCGACGCCCTCCTGCGCCGCGACGACGTACTCCTCAAAAGCATCACGGCATCCTTTTAACCCTGCAATCAAAATTTGTATTTCTTATGTCGCTATTTATAATTACATTTATTTCTCAATTTTCATTACGAAGTCTTTCTCTTACGGTGGGAAAATGTAATTGATCATTCCCATCATGATAGAGTATCAAGATGAATATAAATTAGATGCCGTGATTCGAGAAACCATAAACCGGATGTACGATTTCCTGTACTATCAGATTGCCAAGCACCGTGAAATCGAAATTCAATTAGTTGTGAGCACTGCGGGCTCTCCCGCCTAAGTTAAATACCAGTTTGCAATTAAAGTAGTCTCGAGTCAGAAACTACCAGCGAGCGCTTATTTCGCAAATATCAATTTTTATTTATTAATTGGGACTACACATTTTTTTTTTTTCAGAGTAATGATAAAAATCCTACACAACGTTTTACTTCCATTTCATATGAGAATGCAAACGAAGGTTGATTCGATGTTTTTCTCTTCAATTTATTCCGCACCGCGTGTGTGTTTTCCCGTATTCAATTCTGGGACGTGAAATGAAAAATACATAATTTTTGTATTTTTGAAACCGATATTACACATAGTTGAATTTCTATTTATTCAACATCAGTATTGCAAATTAAAAGTTATCGATCCAGCAGTTGTATCGCAAAAACCAATAGTATCACTGGTTTCTTTCATCTCATGCCCGGGATCCACACGTCTATCATTCGTGTAGCATACCAATTAAAAGGTAGTATATTCAAGAGGTGAAAATTTAACGCTCACACATGTTCGCAAATTTAACGAGCCCGACTAAAGAACGCATTGCTTCAACTTTCAATCGATCGTGTTGTATAGTAGTAGAGTGGTGTACTGATTGAACGACATTGTGAGAGGGATTTCCATGTGGATGTAGCATGAAAACTGTGAAATATTTCGATATGCAACGAGATTAAAAGCAAAAATAAAATAAAATTCGATGTAAAAGTAACAAGTGTGAAGTCCGGAAAGAGATCAACAACTAACATTGATTGCAAATGATTATTCGATTCGTTTTCTTCATTCCCAATATCAAAATTTTAATTATAGACGATATCTATGTGTTGCACTTTTGCTTAATCCATAACTTTGGAGGGCTCCCAATCGAGTGATAAATTTCATCAATTTATCGTACTGAAACTTTATCTTCATCTATACATACTTCGAAAGGTCAATGCAATTATGAAAATTTGCAAGTACAAAATAAATTATACAAAAAATCTGCCGTAATTATCAGAGCTAAGTGAATCTTCAATTTTTTTTTCATGTCATTTTCTATAAATCGAAGCGTATATTTTTCCCACTGTCATCTTCCAACTGTATACAAAGAAATGTTTTCCACATCGTGGAGTCTTGAACTTTTGATATAGAATAAAATAAATATATTCATGCATATCGAAGAATTTATTTATTATTATATATAGTGGTAAAAATGTCAATGATGCAGTGACTGCGTCGCAGAATGTCAACCCTATGATGTAAATAAAATATATTGCCTTCTTGTGTCGTGATGTTATATCAGGTTAGATAACTTCTAAATGATTATCTGTGCTCTCGTTTCACATTTATTGCCACAGTATGATTTTTTTTACCGTGTCATTTTTTGATCTACTTATCCTTTGGCAACTACGTTACAACGAATTGCATAGATCTCAATCTCGGAATATTCTATATACATATAGTCATCGCGTTATACAGTCTATATAGATACGTCAAGTTCTTTCGCAATTTCCGTTTTATCTTTGTGAAAATATATATAGCTCATATCTTGGATATATCAGGCACTTGATGGCACCCTCTTTAATTTCATATCTCCCATATATCAGACAACTTGACGAAACTTTCCAAATATTGAAACAATATTTTACAAATAACAAACATTTTTCACCGTGTATATATATTTCGTTTTATTCAATATCTCTTCAAGTTATAGAATAATTTTAATCTTTTTCCATCTCATATAATCTCACATTGCAATTAATTGAATAGTATTGAAAAGTGTTCGTCTGAATAATCTTCATCTTCGGTGAGAACTGAGTGCAAAGTTGTGTGTCTGATCTAACTTCGTCATGTTCTTCAGCAACACTTTTGATTGCACTAGTGATTGCAACTTTTTTTTCACTCGAAGTTGTACCAGGTCGCACAATTTTCAATAATATATTTTCAGCGAAGGAAAACATGAGCACTGACAGCTGTATCTCGTTTGTCGATTGGATCACTAGAGTTATACACAAGATGAAAATAAAAAAAAAAAGAATGACGTCAAACTGTGGAATGAACTGATTGTCTCAATAAAAAACCAAATAAAGAAGCAATTCATGTTTTTTCATTTCAAGACACGCCATTGTTATCTTTCATATCTATATACGACATTGGAGCTATTATATTTCGCGTGAGCTATTGGACAGCATGACTCGAATGCTGCAACGCAATTCAACATATACTGCAGAAGGGAAAGGCGGGAGATGGAGAGAAAGGAAGAGTATAGGACTTAACTACTACACGAGAGCTTATACGTGTGTTAGACGAACATTGTTACTATTTGGAATTGAGAAAGCTCAGAAGCTGGTAAAGTGTCAGACAAAAGAGGAATAGAGTAAAGCTAGGGTCGCTTTACATACTATTGTTCAATGTAAAATATTTAGGTTCTGTACGAAATTTCATAAAACTTTTTACATAGAGAAAAAAATACAAAATCCCAGTCGTAATAACTTCACAATTTATTCATCAGTTTAATATCTCCCAAATTCCGATTGTGTATTTAATTTTTACGTGCTATGATTGATTACAACAATGCACCTTCATGTGGAATAAAATATTACAATGGAGCTCACTGCAGGGCATCTAAAATTTCCTATCTAATTAATAATGGAGGCGAATTATGGAGCTCGTGGTATATTTTAATATATTACATGATGGGGCAAGATTAAAATTCCAAATTACATGCTTTTAAATAATATCGAATTTTCTGGTTGGGTATAATTATTTAATTAGAACATCCTTCATTTTATATTCATCACTTTTGTAAATATCAATTATCTCAATCACACAACGTTGTAAAATATGTAATGCGATCGTAACGTTTCAAAGATGAATAAATGTGAGTTGATTTTTGTTTGATGAGAATTTAATACATTATATATACATATATAAAATGTTTCCCAAATAATTATCAAAGTCATAATTTCCATAGGGCATTAATGGGTCTACTTTGATGTTGCTTTGAAGCTTTAGACCTTTGACGGATTGAATTGGTTATTACCTTCAAACATCTTTAAATTTTGCACGCAATATGACCATCGGGGAAATTAAAATACGGATATAAAATGGATCTAGGAAAATTCGTCCTACGGAAAACTCGGCCCCGTTAAATTCATCCTAGCTGAAAGAAGGAGAGAGGATCTGTCTTTCTACAGTCCGGTTGAATATCTTCGTTTTTTTTTTTTTTTTCTTGGCTATGCGATGCATAAAGAAATTCTTAGACCACTGTACAATTATGTGTTATATGCACTCTACAAAATGTACTTGAAAATAAAAAATGAGTCAATATTTTGCACAAATGAAATCTACAATTTCGTATATGCCATCATCGTGTTTGTTTGTTTGTGCTTGGTAGCCAGATTTTCCAGTTACCATATAAATTAGCTCTAGCCAAATCATCAACGGCATTTTTCCGTTATTTTGTTTTATATTCATATTTATATATATATTTTCATTCCAGGCACTCAAAGCTGTGCAAGTTTTTACTTCACAATTGTTGTTGTATAACGAGCTCATCCCTAGCACGCGCAAAACAGCGTCCCAGTTAACGTCGCCGTTTCATTTTAAGTAGCCGTTTTGAAATGCGAGGTAAGAAATGTAAGACGTTTTTCCCTCCATTCTCTTGTATTATTATTTTCATTATTATTTGTTTTGCAGTATCGTTATATTGTATCAACATTAATATTCCTAATAAAAATAATGGACAAAGGAACAATACTTTACTTCATCATCATCCCACAAGAGATAAATATTTTGTAATAATTTTCTGAATGGTTGTTTTAATCACAAAAGCAGAAGAGTAGACAGCAAAATAGAAAAATTTCAACAGAGCATTATTGTTTTCGTTACGATATTTTTTTTTTCTTCCACTCCTGATATTGAACCAAATGAGTGAAAATGCGATGGTAGAGAAATGAATGAGAAAAGAAAAAAAAAATGGAATTTTGGCTTGACACAAAGTGCCACCAGAGTGTGAAAATAGTCACAGGAAAAGGAAAGGTGTGTTGAATGAAATAGAGCGAAGAGGAGAAAATGTAGAGTTGAATGTGAATACCATCTCATGCATTCCCTACTAATGAATTTCATGATTGGAATTTTCCAGTATTTTTATAACGCATAAGTCGGGTAATAAAATTGAACACGCGTATGTGAAACTTTATATAAACATAAATGAATCAAAAGTTTTTAATTTGTTGGTGAGAAAAATAATCGAAATACGTCAATGAACTAAATATATATTGAACTTACCCCAAATTGGGGTCATCGAACACGCGCATGTTGCACAAATTATTTCTCGTTGGCCCGCCAAACCAGCTCTTATTATAATTATTATATTGAAAAATAATTTTTAAAAAGCGCAGCACAGAAAATTTATTATTTTCCTACACAATAGCCGCTGTTGCAATTTACGTATATATTATTGATTAATTACACATTGAGTATATGACTGCCAAAACATCACTGTTTGATTCTATATTTTAGTCCTCAATATTTTATTTAATATCATTCTATGATTCGTTTTCTCTTAAATTTATTTCATTGATAAGCAACAATAGTAAATGTTACACTTATTTATATCTTATATATTCAGTAATTATATTTATAGTTATGTATTATTAATTAGTATTATAAATAGTGAAGATTAAATAATAGGGGAGAAAAAAGGCGCGCCGCGAACATGAACGAAGGAATAGAAAGAGAAATTGTTGACGCGCGGGCTTTCTGTTCGCCAGGGGTGGACTGGCAGCGCGCACAGGAGTTGTTGTACTACTCCATTCGCCAGCCCCACCGTTACTGAGCGTGTCGCAGATATAGAGGACGAGAGTGAGTCGGCGTCAGCGCACAGATTTTCTCCTCTGCGGCGTTTCTGTCCGGCGATTGTGACTTCTCTACCACATCTCTACCGTCTCTCAAATATCGAAAAAAAAAAAAAAAAAACAAACATCGTTGCATATCATATACACATGTGCCACCCAAAAAGTTCATATAAATCGTAATTAAATGCGTTACTTTCATTTTTCACCGATGAAAATCTCGAATATTTTCACACCATTCTCAATTCTCATTTTTTTTATTCCTATTTTTGATGCAACAAATATTTTGCCGGGTTGTAATAAAATACAAAACATGCACAATTTTCCGTTAGAATGATATTGATAACAGACTGACTTATGACCGGTGAACTGTCTATGATACTATTTCATGTTGTTACACGTTGAATTTATTACTCTATCTATTTTGTATAGTGAGTTTTAATGTATTGTTCCAAGAGATATATATATATATAACGGTTATGTGCACCAAAATATCATCGGATAACATTTAATTGTGACCTCACTGTTAGCTGATAGTGCTATGAATCAAAGAATCATCGAATTTCCACAACCGAATATTTATTCATGCACACGAGAGGAAAATGTTATTGTCTTATTAGCTATCAATTTTTTTCTTTATCTTCTACGATGAAAAACACGGAAATAAAACGTTCATAAGGAAGAGTGTACCTTTCAAAAACGTCCAATACATAAATTGGAACTTTTGAAAGAAAATGAAGAATGTTAAGCAAAAAAAAAAACAGGTTTATTGAGGTAATGTTCTAAAAGCATAAAGAGAAATTCAGTAAATATACGGAGTGGATAAGCTTGGGATTGAGGAGGCCAAAGCGAAATGGATTCACCCGTTTTTTTTCTTTTTTTTGTATTTTATTTTCAGTTACTATAAGGATCATATTCAGTGATGACAAATATGAAAACGGAATATTTTATTTTTCTCGATTTCACATTTACTATCTAATGCAAATAGAGAGCTGCGATTACTGAGAAATGTTAGAGATAGAATTCTCGGAACTTTCATTCGATGTTTATTCGGAATATTTCTCAAGACATCTTCGGCAATAGAAGAAATAAGAAAATAAGAAGAAAATTAATGTTGAGAATAATATTCAATAGAAGTCTGTAGAACTGTTCTAATGCACTGCAGATGAACTAGCAATAGACATCATATTATATACTCATGATTACTTTGTAAACACATAGGAAGCGAATGAGATTGCAGTGGAAATGTGCAATTGTCACGATTGGAAATAAGTTGCAGAGGAGATGAATCAATTAAATGTGAAACTATTTTCACTGTCACTCATCTTGTTCATTCCAGTATATATTCCTCATATGTTCTTCTGATAAAAACTAAAATTCATCCACCTATATCTACAAATTTTGTCACTGAAACGTGTCCAACCATAAACTTCCATCGAAAATCCAGCATCATATCAAGCTTATCCGATATCATAAAAGAACAGTGCACATGAAATATCATATGAAAGCGTGCTATTCTCCCAGCAAATATTCTATACAAGGTCGAATAGCATCGATCGACGATTTATACTAGATGAAAAAGATCATCTTCATATAATTTTATTTTATTGAAAATGTACTCTACTAAGTACAGTGTGTACAAATAGAAACTCCCGAACGAAAAAGCAAACATAAACTTATCAGTAATCCCATATTGCGAAAGACAGTTTGCAAAAGTCTTCTCAATGAATATTTTTCATCATCATCTTTTACTTTCACATTTGTCATTGGGCTATGTAGATCATGCTTTTATCGTCACAAAAGATGATTGAACAAATCTATAAAATTCCACAACAATTGTACCGTGTAACTGTTCTTGTATTTTTCATTACCATACATTTTTACTTTATATTTCTCATAAATATATATATCATTGACAACATGTGTATAATGAAAGACAAAAATATATACCGAAAGTATATATCATATTTTCGTACGAGCATATAATAGCCTCACGTGTTGAGCATAACGCTAGAAAAGATAACGTAAGAATGGTAGTATAATATACCTTCATTCTATAAAGCATGAGGATTACGTGAATTTTACTGCACCTCTTTACGTATGTATATATTCTGGACTGCAAGTAGAGAATGAGTGACACCTCAGACCGAATAAGTGATTAAACTCACCCACATGCCCTGTCACATGAAGATAATAGCCTCAACATAATCTGTATCACGCTAAATTGAGATAATTCAGTTGATTACTCTTATAATTAAATTATTCAGAGTTAAGATAAACAGTGTATTGGAATTATTTGTTAGAACTTTAATTTTATTAACAGTACATATAGCTACCCAAATGTTCACATACGCATGCGGGGTATTAATTACATGCGAGGTAATTGTATTCAAACTTGCATATACTGCCATCAACATGTTTCATACGTACACACTCACACACATCATATTCTCTGCTTCTCTTCCACGTTATGTATAGAGAACGTTTATACAAATACTACTGAACACAACTTTTAGTATCCATTCATGTACTGAAACAATATGTAGTTGGAGAAGTAATTGGCGAAAATAAAAGTACGAAATATTTATGCATTTTCCTCGCATTAACGTTCCAACCACTCAAATAAACAACGAAACCAGTATGGCCTTTTCACACACTGTATATATGTTAACACTGAATGAATTTTACTCTAATATCCACAGTATAAATTGGTGAACAAATGAAGTGTCATGACACATTTCAGTTGGTGATAATCCAATTTATGCAATATTATTGTAAATTGAAGACGTTAATTCATCAACAATGATTTTCATTATTATGCGAATCATGTAATTAATCAATTGAAAGCGAGATATTATTTTTCGATCCGCTTTTCAAAGACAAGATAATGAAAAGGTTAAAGTGGAAATTTAATCTAGAACAAAAAGTTTTTATTTTCTCTTACAAATTTACATCCACTTTTTTTTTTTTTTTTTTTTTTCAAAGAGGATTTATTCCGATCATCCCTCTGACAGTATTGCCCACCGATCTCCTCTGAGCTTTTCTCGCCCGTTTGTCTTCCACCACTCACGTTCTTTATTTATGTTTTACTCCATTCCATTTTATCCCAATTTCTTTTTTTTCTCTCTTCTCTATCTCGTTTATGGCCAATAGAATTCAACTAAATCGCGAATAGATAGATCAAGTGGATCCATCTTTTTTTTTATTCCTATTCATCACTATCGCCATTTGGAAATACACCCACACATTCATTATAATGTAACGTACGTCATATACATACATAATGGATGTCCTTGACGAAGAGAAATGGAGGCGGCAGCAGTTAATAGAAGACATATAAACAAAAGAGAACAAGGGTGAAAAGGGACAAGAACATGAATGCGACAGTAGAACACGGTGGCCAAAGGAATTGCGTGAAAGCCGGAGTTCCCGTATCGCTGTAGCGTGAAATGACCGAATCCTCAGGGAAGATTTTATTATTTTTTTATTTTTCACGACGGTATTGCGAAGAGTAAACTGTGGATTTGTGTTTGTGTGTATGTATGGTAGTGATATTAAACGGTGTGCGACAGGGGGAAGGGAAATATCCGGAAGCTCAGGAAGCAGAGAAGATAAAAAAGAAGAAAAAATGTTAAACTAAGGTGGTGGGTTGGACGCTTCTGGTGATGGGCATCCTGGACCTCAAGAGAATTGTGAGAAACTCGAGGAATAAATTACGAATAGAATATGATTTCCTGTGGTTGCACATTTTTTTTTATATATTATTTTCATTCCTTGTTGTTCATACAGGATACCTGTTTAATTATTTATGTTTGACGAATGCCTTCTGAATTTATCCGTTGGAAAATATATATCTATTTGTATTATTGAAATACCACAATAAAATGTTTTCGTTCGAATATTAATAGAGGAATAATTAAATGTTAAATTTTGTGGCATTTGCTTAAATGCGAGTACTAATTAAATATATTATATAATGTCACGGAAAGCTGCGTAGCGTATGGTTAGTCAGGGTAAATATATAGTTGCTGAAACTACTGAAAGTCGTGGAGTACCCAAAACTCGTCATCAGACAGGAGAGAGTGGGAGAAAGCGCGAGAGAACAGGTTGAACGGAATGAAGAGAGAATGAGACCGTGGTTTGGTTCACTTGAGAAAATAATAGTGAAACGTCAGGAGTATAACGGCGAAGAAGTCGACGTCACGCGATCAAAAAGTTTTTATCCACGTGACGAAATCGACGTTTCGTTCTTTCAAACTCGTGTTTGTGTTTTTTTTTCTACCGAACCGAGACCTAAGACCACGTTAAATTACACGGTTCAACTTTCATTACCATCTACACATATACATGTAGATTTATTTCGAAATTAAGTAACAAAATATTCGTTTTGTGATTTCATTATTGCATTGAATAAACAATTATGATGGTACAAATATATTTTAATTATTTCTCTTGAAAATTCATCCAACACTGTATACTCTAATAAATTATAACTGATTATTGAGTTGGTACATAAACAAAATGTTAATCATATCTGCTCTCTTCCTTCTATAAAGTGCGGTTGCATGCCACAGATCCTTCAGCGAATAATATCATATCTCCTTGCATCGAATGGGCGTTCTTCCTCAACACACATTATCATAAATATCACAAGACTTTTAATGTATTTCCATTAGAGTCTCTTGCGAGTTGTACGCGTGTAAAAGTCATCATAACTCTCTGCTTTGTGGAATAATGATGAAAAAAAAAAAAGGATTGGCTGATCATACTCGTATGTTCATCACTGCAACCTCATTCATCGATCCGAATTCATTGAAATGTCTACGAATTACAGTAGACCACTCCCCGTGCATATTATAAACTCGGACGAGGAGAATGGAAAATAAAACATTAAATCCGTGATTGGATTTTTGCGGATTGAATGTTGAAAAAAAAATAAAAAATATTCAATTATACGTGTGGAAATTTTGTTGATCTTCAGATGATTGTACTTCACTGCCACTTTATATTCTGCTCTAGATTCGAGCATGACTTAATTGTCGTCTCGTTGCGGTTTACAATAGAATTTGCATAGTACACATACGCCAACGAATTTCCGTACAGTCTATCCCCCTTAATTTTCGTATATGTTTCTAGGAAATGTTCGCATCGGTACACTGTTTAAGTTATAGTGTAAATACAGAGCAAATATTGTTCGTTATACGCAATATATAATACTGATAATCTCCATGACATTTTTGACGTGAAAAATATTTATTACCAGTTTGACAGGCAGACACGACATTTACATACGGTATACGAATAATTGAAGACTTAGGAGAGCGAAATAACCATTGGAATCGATTGCCATTGCTCATTCATATAAAAACGAACAGTTATATATATGATATATATATATAAGTAGTTGAAAGTTCACATACACGTTTTGTCATAATCAATTATCGTTCATATTTAATGACAAATTTAAATCCCGTTTTATTTCGGCTTTCCCGCAATCTACAAAACCGTGACAACAACCCATCAACCCTATAAATAGTCTCATATCATACTACTTTTATTAGTAACATAATAAATTGACTTCGTGAAATATCTACATTCATGTTTTTTTTTTTTTTTTTTTTTTTCATGAGAATAAATAGAATAATAAAAATATTTAACGACAATTCTTTCTTCACCTCATTGTCATTGCGGAGTTTTAATTACTGGCACAAATCCCTCGTCTCCTTCAAGTATTTAGATTCGCTGTACCGACAAGGCCAATTGGAAAAAAAAAAGAAAGAAAAATTGCTTCCACCGTGCATGTTCTAAGTATTCAGAAACCCCCGTTTACAGCCGCCCGGTAGAAAATGGAAGACCAAAATCCCGTTGTTTTTTTTTTTGCATGACGCGAAAGCTTTCGCTCAGGTCAATATGAATAATGGCGTGAGGCGTGAAAACATAATGCAGAAGCTTCGTAATTTTTACTTCCACTCCATTTTAAAAAGAAAAGCAAAATCAAACTGGAGTCATAAAAAGTGGAGCTAGGGAAAAAAATAGTGGACAGGCCTTTTCACTTTTTTTTTTCACCGCTGCTATAAAAGAAACGATAAAAAAAAAAAAAAATCCAATACATTTCCACATGCTAGAAGTGTTGTGTAGTGGCTGACCGAATGTCCGTGCAAGCTGTTGATTTCCCCAACTGAAATTTTTACATCCACCCACGACTTTCACAGTTTATTTGTGTGGGGATGAAATAAACTACTCAGACCTTTCGACCCTCTTATGCCCGTCCATTCAACATTATCACTCTTTTTTCTTTCTATCCTCATTTTCCACATGACCTTGCATAATATCTTTTAGCGTAGGTGATAAAGCATCGATGAAATTGATTAAATACAAAGAATGTGCATGCAACTGTGATGGAACAAGCAAAATGAATATTACCCAGAGAATAAATAAATGAATAAATCAAATGTATATTCTGTATAAATAGGACGGAAAATTTTCATTACTGGAACTGCAATTACATTGCAACTTTTTTTCTCTCCATAACGAATTGAGATTGCGAATTCATTTCCACTAAAGCTTTTTAATGCTCAGATTAAATTGAATCACAAAAATTTTTTGCTTCTATTCAATTTGGAGTTTAGTTTACAATTGCATTCGAACATTTTCCACCGAGGGAGATAAAAAATCAGTATTGAAGTACCATCAACATCGTCAATCATGAGAGCTATTTTTACATCAACTTGATTGACATGGCGCACATGAAGAACGTAAAGATTCAATGAATTCTTATGAAAAGAAGTGAATACATGGAGAGATGATGAAGCTGTATATCTGTCTCATTATACATAGGTATGAAATAGAACTAATGTAGGATAAATTGTACAACTAGAATTCTTACATTTGGAGGACAATTTTTCTCAGGTTAATTATTACACATCTTAAAGTTTCCTATATTTGTGCATACAATCAAAAGTTGTCAGTGTCATGATTGCTATTCGCAATTTTATGTCGGAAAAGGGTTTCCTGTAACATCCGCTTCGAAAGTTGGCTCTTCTCTGTGCATTCAAGTCAGGTAGGAAGTGTCTCATTTCAACACAACATCGACAGTGATATAAAATGAACGATCATCCTTTTTTTTTTTTTATTTTTCATTGACCAATTGTATGATAAATTCACTGTGCCATTTCTTTTGTTTCTCATTTGTTTTATGTCATTTATTTCCTGTTTATTCACTGAATCAACAATTGTTATACAACTATTGATCACATGTATAACGGAAAAAAAAAGTGCGTGATAAATGTGCTGGTAGACAATTTTTTTACTCGTTTGATTGCGGCAATTCCAAACTTGTGAGGTATCGTTCTCTCATTGCAGTGGTATCGCGAATAAATATTGTGTAATTTACCAATGTTCCTCTTCAACAACTTCACCAAGGTCGAATACAAATCACCGTCAAGTATCAATGATCTTTTTTTTTTTACTATCATATGGATTCACATTTGATAATGCATGATATAATATGTAATAAAATTGACGTCAGTCCGATTATCAGTTAGTTAATCTACCAGTCAAACGCTCCAATGCACTTGTGTAGTTCGGTAAGTTACATACTTGTACATTAATACATTTATGTTTGTCCGGTAGTGTAATAAAGACTGTACATCTACCGTGAATTTTTATCTCTTTAGCGAATAGTCGAAAGTTTATTTTAATTTTTTGTTCAAGCAAACTGAGTGAGACAAGAAGATGTCGAGAAAAGAAAAATGTAAACATTAACGCAACATCCAATGACGAATAATCCACAGAAAAGTATCAATTAACCATCAAATTACAATTTATTTATTTGCTATTATATCTTGTGATAAATTATTGAATTACACGACAACGATAAAATAAATAGAATGGAAAATCCACCCAGTACGGTCAGACATGTTAAAATAAATGGGAGGTACGTAGATATTTTTATAGCCACCCAGATGAATCCGCGAATAATGGAACAAGAGTTGGAGATATTCTATTTCAAGTCACAGGGGCGTGTGACACTGACGCAATGAAATGAGTAAAGAATGAAAAATAGGGGGAGAGGAAAAGAGAGTGTGAAATGTATGGGTATATGCCTCTCGGGCATATACTACTTTCACGTTTTGTATACTGGCGACAGTGCAGCCTCATCAAAAGAAATCCTCGAATGATTTATCACGAGTCTTCTTGTTTTGCCTCAGGGAAAAGAGTAGAGTTATTGTTACCCTTTATCACATTGCCTCTACACTTATATAAACTTATATATTTATTTATTTATATATGTGTATGTCACACATATTCAACGAAATTTCATATCATATGGCTTTGTGACTGTCGCAATTTAGCTGATATAAAATTGCTAAAATAATCTTCAACTAAACATTTATAGATTGAATATATATTACGTATTACAATTATTCACTGCAATCGTAATTAATATGCAAATTTATGCGACAGTGGAGTTTATAATATATGAATTAAATAGGATATATAAAGCTTGACTTTTTTTCACTCGAAATAAAAATTTCCAGCACAATTTGCACAGGATGCGTATAGTCATAAATATGCATTCAGTGGAATTTTAAAATTGATAATGTCGTCGCACTGAAACCACTTCCAGGGCTATTTTTCTATGTGATTGAACAGAACATAAAGAAATTGTATTTGGAGTGTTCCATACGATATGGTGATTGATTCGATAGGTTATCATCATAAATTTCAACTCCTGGTGAATACTTCGTAGATATATCTACAATATATATGTATACATATCTGTGTGATATATATATACACGTGCGATGCACACACTGGTTGATTTTTCTTCATTTTCACATTCAGTTCGAGGCAAACATTTATCATCAACTTTTTTCCGAAATTATTTATGTTACTTTCAAAACTTGTTGTGGGAATATTTTTGACTCAATGAAACATTTTTCTCGCCATTTGAATTCATCATTTTTCTTCTTTGCAACGTTATAACATTCATTACATTTTGTATATTTGCAAACTCGTTCATCACTCTTTTTGTATTCAAATGTCATCTGGAGAAAAGTGCAATAATCATGGTCGAATGCCCGGTTATCTTTCGCCACTTTTCATTTGATAATATTTCACTCAGTTAATAATATTTCATCAGCTGTATTTCCTCGCACTGTATGTTGTGAAAGACAGATAAATTGACTCATTCACCACTTCTAAAGTGTCTCAGCAATCAGAAAAAGTTTTTCCACGAGTTCTCGAAAGTCAAACGACGGAGAACTAATTTAGTAAAGTTAAGAGCTCTCTAATGATCAAGTCAAAAGAAAAATCTAAACAAAAATCCAAGCAAAAAATGTTATATATTTGAAGATACAATTTTTTAAATTAATATGAAAAGAAAAAACGGTTTCCGTAATTCAAATTCTTTTCTGCTTTAATACAATTTTCTTCTCGTTATTTCAGTCAATCAAGTAGAAAAAGAAAAAAAAAACCATTTATCAATGCCACTTCATTTCTATTCGTTTCCACCTCCCTTTTCATGTACACTTTTTATTTCGCCTTTCACCTACTCTCGTTCGTCGTCCTCTTATCATGTTGGATGGAACGGTACTTAGCCTCGACAAATTTCCAGTTGCCATTATAGATATATATATATATATATACATAAAACTCACAACCGGGTCGAGAAAAAGTCCGGCTTGCAAGTGAACCCCAAGCTGCGCGGACGTCAATTTCAACTTTCTGCTTTTAAAATTTATTCCAATGTGAGTGGACAGTCTCGTTTTTACTTCTCCTGTTTTTTTTTTCTTTTTTTTCCACCTGCTACAACTTTATCGAAAACTAATTCAACAAATCGATAACTTACTCTTCGTTTATTTCTTTCATCGATAACCAATGAATTACGTACGATAACGAATATACTTGAATAAAATTCAAACAGAGAGGAAAAAATAAATTCGAATGATTCATCAGAATTTTTTCAAAATAAAGATGAATATTTGATATCACTAAATAGACTGAACGATTTTACATTGAATATAGTTCAATCCATATTTTTGACCTCAGTGCAGTCTGTAGCTGTGGGTTTCAGAATTAAACTAATCGTATTTTAGTTATAACTCGCGAGAACGAGCAAGTGAAAGAGAGAAAAATCAATGTGATGTTTTCAAGAAATGACACGCTGCCACCCCGACCACATTTACTCGTAATACGCTGAAAAATACACAGTAGACATGTGTACAACGACTAATAAAAGTTACTGAGAAAATTTGGATTAATTTAATCATCGATGATACAACAGTGTGAGTTCATATTTCAAAAAATCACAAATAAGTGAAGGGTATTTAGAGGATAATGGGAAAATAGGATAAAGATCTAATAGATTTTGTGAGAACAAGGGAAACTAATTATCTCAAACAAACTTCAGTTGCTCTTATCATTGACGCTTTCTCTTTTATGAAGCAAGAAAAATAAATATACTTTCGCCTTCATTCTAATTTTCCAACCCCTCTATACATTTATACCACGCCTTTATCCCTGTATTGACGCCATCATTTTTGTTGCCATCTCTTTTATTGTCTCATCAAGAGAAAAGAGCTTTCATACAAAGTGTGTCTCTCCTTCATCAATCTTGGGCCTATGCAAATTTTACTCCTCGTCAATCAGTTTAACATAAATCTATGAATAATAAAATATTATAATTATTTAGTTAAAGAATATCTTTTTCCTACATCGTAAATGGAAATCATTAAATGCAATCATGTTACACGTTTGACCTTGATATAAATTACGTGATTAATAGAAATATATCAACACCGATGTAGTGTTTGAATGAATTAAAATGGCGTTTAGATTTAAGATATGCCATTTGATTAACACGAAACCGGAGTCAAGTAACCTGCACATATATATATATATATTTTGAATAGATTTATCTTACATATATCAGAAACATCCGAGACGTCCTGGGTGTGCTTCCGCAACGCAAGTAAAACTTATCGCTTCTACAGACGCGATCGTGCCTTCAGCCTAAGATTTAGTGTGAGTGAAATAGAGAGGGTTTATAGTGAGAAAGAGAGTAGTTGAATACACGTGACTTCGATACTCGAAAGCATTTATATACAAATGCTTTGTGATACTGGCGTGACACAAAGTAAAAAGGTGATAATCAATGAAACATGAAAACAAATGTTGGAAATATCGAATGTAAGATGAAAAAGAAACAATGAAATGAATACAACAAATAGAAGATTGTGAAATTGAATCATTTCAATGTCAGCCGTTCCATCACAATAAGAATACCAACGAACGATTCAATTTCCACAGTGAAATAAAATTTTAATTAAAAATGACTAATGAAATATCTTTAATTATAGTTGGCGAATGAAAATACTTATTCATCACAGTTATTCAAGTATTTCAGTTGCTTCATCAGATTTCATTCCTTCCTTCAGTTCATTTATTATTTTTCTTTATACAAATATAATAATGAAACGCCTCATCATAAAAGCTTGCCAATTAATCATCAGCTCCATGTTACCATCAATTTTACATTTAACCAACGAGTATTCATCAAATTAATTGGATCACTTGAGGTAAGCCCACAAATCACTCACACACTTTCTCTTCCCTTCTCTCTCTCTCTCTTTCACTACATCTCTTTACCCCTATTCTCTTACTGATTTAGGTGGTCTTCAGTGAGTTCAGAGCAGGCATCAAAATCAGCTATTCGATCAATGTGAACGGTGAGAGTGGTTTGGTCTGGCTTAAATTCAATTCAACGGTATATGCAACCGCAATATGTGTCCGCGTTCAAATCACATTAGTTAACGGTCACCATACCCTTGTATTCTTCACCATTAATTGAGAATAAAACACATGAAGATAATGACGTTCAATTAATTAAAAGTGAATATGTATGTATGAATATATCCATGGAATGGCATCGCAAATTCAATTTTGATTCTGAATGTCATGTGGTATGTGGTGTCATGAATTTTTGGAGGATTAAATTGATGGACGTTGATGAGATTGAAGTACAGAATACCACAAGGAAATTGATACGGGAACTCTGGCATGGAGTCCAGCCACAGGACTCAGGTTGGCCTGATCGCACTGAGACTTTGACTACTGTCGCGTGCAGTGATTCGTTTGTGGGCTTGGCCATTCAAACTGCATCCTATAAACTGTCAGAAATGTTGCGTACATACATGCCCTATATGATAAACTGTTTTATGTTAATAATATATTGATATAATAATTTTGATACATTTCTACATACTCAAGTAAATTTTGATGAATTTTTTCACAAAACCTAATTTTATTTTTTTTTTATTAATTCGTCAGTGATAACTTGCTTGTGTTCATTGCAACAGTATTCGTTCACGATAGATATCAATATGTTCGTTGTGGTTCGACATTGCGAAAAAGGATTAAGTTTCCAATACGCAGGGACTTTCCATTGTGCGATTGAAAAAAGAATTTTTTTTTTTTTTACGAAACAAAAAAAAAGTCGGACGTATATTTTATTCCATCAACGAATTGTATTCAGCGTTGACCAGCAAGCAAACCAAAAAAAAAAAAAAAAAACAGTAATCAAATCCGTAGAACAAAAGGGAATAAAGAAAACAAAGCTCTTCGAACAGGATGCGTAAAAGTCTTGTCGACTAGCACCCTCATTTTATGAAAGATTAAAGCGAACTTTGGCACGGGAAAAAGTGTGATGGTGGTCACCGTTCAACCAGCCACGAGAGACAGTTATACATACATATATATATAAACTTTACCCTCAGCACTTGAATAAACCACCAACTGACAATCAGTTCAAACAATGGACAGCCCACGAGAAACTCGAACCGTTTGCCAGAAATCACAGCAATTCCCAAGTATTCCCATCAACATAGAATTTCATTCCAATTTGTGGAAGGTTAACTTTGTCGACAGTATTCAATAAATTTCAACCGAACCCATCACACATTTAACTACATTGGCTTCGCAATTGGAATTCACGCTGAATGACATAAACGAATATTACTTCATATGTATTATTCATTTGTCAACACAATTCTTTGATGTTTTCGTCATTTTTTGTTCCATGCTCTTATTTTCATTTCCATTGTCCATTCTTCCATCAGCATTTTTCTTTTTTTTCCTTTTTTTTTCCATGAGGATTTCTTGTGTGTCCAAACATCACAAGATGAGAATAGACTGAACTACAGGGAAGAAAAAAAAGGCCTGTCCATTAAGAGTTTTTCCAATACACTTTTTTTTCTGGTGAATTTTCTGATAGGTATTCGATGTCTAATAGCCCTCAACATACACTGATGAATGCACTGGGACAGCTTGCCAGGCAACCGGATATCTTAATTGCATGCTAGTCAATCGATGTATATAGTCGCGCGGCAAAATCAATTAACAGATCGACGTGCCATCGAAATAGCGCGCGAAAGGCTTTATTTCCTTCTTTTTCTTCTTTCACGATTTCATCCGTCCACGACTTTTGTTCTACTTTTTTTTATCCAATCCGATATATAACTGACACAAACACGATACGCAACTGAACTTCAATTCAATTGTCTACTCCATTAAAAGTCAGATGTGTTAAATGATTTGATATATTTCATGAACAAAACTTTTCAAATAAATACATATATAAATAACAATATAAATGATTATATAAATGATTAATGATTCATACAGTTCAATTCAAAGAAAGCACTCACCAGTTAATGAAGAATATGCCCCAGTTCACAAAAAAAAAAAAAAAACTAAAATTGAAACGAAAAATTAATGAATAGACGGTGTATAAAAAAAAAATTGTATTCGAATTATTGTGTTTTGCAATGAGATCATCACTGACAATTGTGTGACAGAGCGGGAATGAGCTTTAGTATATTACGGCTTTATAGGGGCGAGTACCGTGCTACGATGCGGCCTGAACCTGACTGAAACCTACACGTCTCGCCAGGGGCAACGCGTCCGCGCAATACCCACGACACATTGACAGACAAACCGTCGACCCGAAACACCGGAGTCGAATCGTTCTCTGTGGTTCGATGCCCCGACGTAAATAAGAGAATAATTGAACTTGTCCATTATACATTCACGTTATCAATCAATTGGATAACAAACACAGTCGAACTGTATTTTCATATATATATATATATATATCGAATGAATGAACTTTCATAACAGTGAAAATAATTATTCGTGATTCTTTTACAGTGATAAATTCACGTGAAAAGATCCCGAGAATTAAAATAGTATGGAAACATGGTCTCTTATTCTCCAGTCCAACTTTGACGCATTTGAGAAAGTTCTTGAGTAGACAAAAAAAGACGAGGGAATGAGAATAAGTGTGAGGGTGGAAGAGGTAAACTCAAGGAAAAGAAGATATATAAGCTGACGTTCGTATTCAACTCTTACGGATCTTTTATTCTATGTTTCCCTTTGCGATTTTCGCCTGATTCGAGAAAGAGGTTCCGCGACGAATTCCTAAACTTGATTTAACACTTCGAAACTGAATAGTTTCAAGATTAGATGTGGCGCTGTGTTTTCATGAAGGATTATACGAAAGTTTGACGGAATAACTGATAGAAATGATGCTCCTTGCATTTGTTGGAATAAAAATTTTCTTTGAATATGAAGATGGGCGGAGATGGAGTCAAAAGCAGATAACCACACCGGTTGATTTTCAATTGATATATTTGTGAATAAAATAAGATGAGAAACAAATAACTAAATCCTACTAGAAATTTTTTACTTTTTGTGTTAAATTAATAAGGAAAGAAAAATAAAAAGGAAATAAGGAACATACTTCATAAACACCGTGAAATTTGTCGTTAAGCCGTCTATAGTAAACTGTGAGGACTTGACACTGTACGATCTCATTAACGAGATAAAATAAATTATTTCAAACTGATCTGCCGTCCCAGTGGCATTGTAAATATTATTCCCACGATTATTTAACATGCAACCTCCCGACAATTCAAAATGCAGTGACTAAAGTTGATAAATTCTCAATGCATTATTACCCGATTGCAATATTCATAACTCCATTTTTCTACTGGCTTGTGTTCACTCTTTCTCTCCCGGAAATAACTATATTTATTCCGCAACACTGTTTGATGCTTATCATGCGCAGTACATGGGATCAGTGTCTGCCAGAAGATTGTAAAAGCTTCGTCAAAATGTCATATGTAATAAAATATGAGGAAGAAAAATGTTGAGACGAATATGGTCTGGAAGAAATAAGAAAAAAAAAGTTGCGGGATGTTACACCTGTCTCATCCTAAACTTGAGTTTCTATTTGACTCAGAGTGAGTAATATTGAAAAATAAATCGCAGAGTACGAGAGTGTGGATCTGTATGATGATTCTCAGACAGAAATGAAAAAAAAAAAAATAAGGAAACCCTGAAACAAATGGAAATGGCACTGAGAGTAAATTGAACACAGACAAAAGGCAAGAGAATAAACAAAGAAGAATAAACTCCATTGATATTTTATAAATCCTCGCGTCCACTTCTCAGACCCAATTATCATCTCATCCACTTTTTGCACCTTCGTATTTGTCATTCTTTCTTTGTCCAACTCTTCATTGATTTTGCGAATCCAGGCAATGAAATATGACTTCACTATGATTGACCTTTTCTACGATACCGAGATGTCATTAAGAACAATGTAGAAGCTTATACCTTATATTCCCTCGCGATGCCTTCTCCACATGTTCATTTTTGTTTCTATTTTCTTTTTCAAAGAATAATTGCACGTGGTATGCTATTATATTATTTATAAAGAATTTAGATGCGATGGTGAACCGATCGATCGCGCCACCGCCGCCACCACTACCACCAATGCAAAGTGAGTGAGGGTGGTTTATATATACAGTCAGAAGGCTTACTATAGAGATGAACCAAATTACTTCCAATATTGATGATATCCAGATATAGTCTCACTCGGCGACTCAGTCGGAGTGACTTCGACGTGCCACCAAATTTTATTTCATTCCCTATCTCTGAGAACACATCGTGCACACCCCAAACTCAAGCCACTCCCGATGATATATTGGCTTTCGATATTACAATTGCTACTTTAGTAACTACGTATATATGTATATTCCTCTCGGTGACGTTTTCATCACGTGAAATAATTATACGTCAATTGACTTGTGGTCCGACGATCGCGAGTGTCATCCCTCTTGTGATAGAAAAAAATCAATAGTCGGCTGCCTTCACTAAAGCTAATATGCTTTGTTGACAAAATAGTCGATCAAGTAAATACAAATGTTTCGTTTTATTTAAAATTTTCACCTATTTTTACGACTCATCGTATTTCATTTTATAATAAACTATGGCTATGTGTTAATTAATTAATATATTCCATTTATTTTTGTCTTGAAATAGTTTTTATTTGAATCGAGGGGCTCACTACTCGCTCTCGGAAACGGATTTGCGTGATACAGGTGATGCGGACCTGAAAGAAGAATAAAGGCAGAATAAAAAATTAATATCTAGTATTATACGACAAAATCCGTCACTAAGTATTTTGTGACTAGAAAATTTACCTTGCTGAACCACTCGCACTTCGAGACCTACTGCGGGATCCACTTCTTGATCTGGACCTAGATCTCGATGCACTTTTACTTTTTGACCTTGACTTAGAACGCGAGCGAGACTTGGATTGACTTCTTCTCGATGCACTTCCAGACCTTGAACGCGATCGACTTTTTCTTGATTCACTGCCACTTCTCGATCTTGATCGACTGCGTCTTGATCCACTACCACTCCTGGATCGTGATCGACTTTTATGCGAACCACTACCACTCCTAGATCGTGATCGACTTTTTCGTGAACCACTGCCACTCCTAGATCTTGATCGGCTTTTTCTTGATCCACTGCCAGACCTCGAGCGCGATCGTCCCTTTCTCGATCCACTGCCACTTCGTGATCGTGATCGGCTCCGCCTCGATGTACTGCCAGATCTTGAACGCGATCGACTCTTTCTCGATCCTGAACTCCGCGATCGCGATCGTGAGACTGAACGTGACTTTGAACCACTTCGCGATCTCGATGCGCGTGATTCCTCCGACTCTGATCTGATTCGCCGTTTGCCTTTACTTCCACCTGCCTCATCACCGCTCGCGTTATTTCCACCTTTGTCGCTTTCAGATTCACTTGTCGAAATTGTTTCCTTCGATAAGAAGCGCGAGTTATTTCGGGTTACTTCTGGCGCAGGTTTCCGACCTTTTTTACCACTGCCAAGTTTCCGTCCCCGTTTTACGCGTGGTCGATCACTCTCGGAACCTCCACTCTCGTCATTCTTTCTCCTGCCTTTGCCGCGGCTACGACCTTCACCACTGGCCTTCCGCTTTCGTTTCTTTTCACGCGGAGCCGCATCCTCGCGACGTTCATCACCACCCGAACCACCGCTATCACTAATATACTGATCAGTGCGTGCACGTCGTCCTTTCTTTCCCGGTTTCTCATTGGGCATTTCTCCAAATACAAGAACATTCTTCGTCTTTTCCACGTATTCTTGTCGCTTTTGCAGCATTGCTTCTTCCTTTTGTCTGCGCATCTCTTCAACTTTCCGTTGTTCCTCAGTTTGTCGCAGCTTGAACGCTTGTCTGCAATTAAATGTGACGAGAAATAAAATTTAAGACCGAAAAAAAGATAAACTCTTGAAAAGAGATAAAGAATATCTGACCTTTCTTCTTCTTGTTTCCTTCGTAACATTTTCTCCTCTTCGTCCAATCGTCGCGCTCTTGCAACATGATATTGCGCTTGTGACAACAAATCTTGACATCGTCTCGCTTCCGCTTCTGCAAGTTGATCCATTCGATCACCATGCGTCGCTAAATACTGGAAATATTTGTGTGACAATCCCAATTCATGTACGGCTTGCAATACTGTTGTTAATGTAGATTTTTCATCCTTCAATATTTGTGTAGCGAGACGTTGAAGGACGAGAGCAATATTGTACAATAGCACAGTGTCTTGTGGAGCGACTCGACGAGCCTAGTAATCAACGACATGATGAAATCCATTGAATACAATAGTATCGCATTGCATTCAGTACTACAGCAATTTTAAACTTCTCAACTAATACATACTTTCAGTAATGTCATCTTTGCTTCCTTCAATTTCCCAGCTTTGAAATACGCTCTCGCGAGATATTGAAGCACTTCCACATGATGGTACTTGTAGAATTTCCTCAGGCAATTTTCGTACTGTAAATACAAAGTTAAATTACATTAAATTTACGTTGCTTCCAATGCAAACACTCAACCATCACACATGAAAACTGGTATTCAACTTATTTTCACTATAAGTTCTTCACAAAGTGATCAAAGTATTAATTACCATCTGAATAGCACTGACGAATTGTTTCTGCTCAACGTAAATGTGAGCAATGTTTAGCCAAACGTCACAAAATTCTGCTGTTGCTTCTCGCACCTGTGCAAATATGTCACGACCCTCATTCACACATCCTTTGTGTGCTAAAACAGCACCGATACCATTGGCCGCCCAAATATTCTTTGGATCTGTTCTCAATACTTGTTTGTACATGGCTAAAGCACGATCCTGATGACGTTTTTCACGATCCTTGTCCTTCCCACTTTGATGCAATGTTTGTAGCCAAATATTCCCCAATGCAATTAACGAATATGCGTCATTACTTGTCGATGGATTTTTTAATATTCTTTCGAATTTCTTCTGACCTGGCCCCCATTCCATTTTTGCTAAATGAAGATTACCAAGCAGCGACCATGCATCGGGATGTTCATTGTTAATACGAAGTGCGTCTTTGAACCAATCGGACGCTTCGTAAATTTGTCCTTTATCTCTTGCCATGCAACCGAGTCGCAAATAGCAATCTACATAGTTTGGATGTTCTTTCAAAATGTCTTTATAAAGTTTTTCAGCCCGATCGAATACACACAAAGCTTCATTCAATCGTGCAAGATTATACGTGGTAGTCACAGCAATTGAGTTGTAATAGTTAGGATCATCCTGAGCGTCAAACTTTGAACGTGCTAGTGACTCTTCAAGATTCTTTCGTGCCTCCTCAAGATTGCCCAAACGATAATGCAACGCACCAACATTATTCAATATCTCCGGTGGAATGTCAGCCTCAACTTTTTCTTTCAAAATTCTTGTTGCTGTTGCATAAGCATTCAACGATGCATTCAAATCGCTTTGTTCAAGGATTTGTGCCAATTCAATCCACGCTTCCACATCATCAGGAAATTGTTCCGACACTTTTCGCAAATGGTTTTTTGCAATATCGCGCTTAGATTGTGAACTCGAGTTTGCATAAAGAGAACCTAATATTTTCATCGTCTCATAATTCCCCGGTTGAGCTTTTAGAACTTTTTCAAAACATTGCGCAGCATTTTCGGGATCACCACGATAGACATACATCTGACCAAGACCAAAATGTGGTAAAACAAATGCTGGCGGTGCGAATTGTGTAGCTTGATAATAATATTGAAATGCCTGATCATAATCTCCCTGAACATGAAATGCACGTGCCAATTGATAACAACTTTCAGCGCGCATCGCTTCATTTTCGGTATTGTGAAAAGCGTGTAATGCCAAATGTTGAACTTTGTTGTAATCTTTTTTGAAGAAAAAATGATTGGCAAGGTGGTTCAATACCATGGGATTTGTTGAGTCGATTGTATATGCTTTAGACAACATTTGTACACCACTTCTGATGGTTTCGGGCTGTTGAAGATTCAGTTTCAAAACCGATAACCCGACTAATGCCCCGACACACTGTCCATCCAGCTGCAGTGCTCGTTCAAATGCTAATCGTACCTTTTCCTGATTATTCAATTTCATAAAACAGTGACCCATGCCCAAACGTACTGCGGCCGGACAATCTGGATTTGTTCTCAGAGCTTTTTTATAAAACGCGAGCGCTCCACGATAATCTTTCTTATTGAAAGCAATACAAGCCTTACCGAGTAATGACGGAATATTGTTTGGAGATTGATTGAGTACGAAATTGAATTGCGCATCGGCTTGTTCGAGTTTGTCACCTTCCAATAAACAAAAATATGCTCGTCCTAATAAATGATTCTGATCATACATTATAATCTTGTCCGCGGTTGTATATAACAATGTTGCTTTCGTGAAAAGATCACGTTTTTTATCTTTATTTTTTTCACGATTTGCCTCTTGTACATAATATGCTGCCAACATATCCAATGCACGCATTTGATCTTTTTCATAATCACGATAGTCCACATTTGCATCAATACGTGATGACTCCAAAATTTTGATAAAATCTTCGATCTTGTGTTGTTTGTGATATTCCATCTGTGGATGAAAAAAATTTAATGAAAATTTGAAATGATAAAATGTTATCAGACACGACCGTATAGCGTCGGTGTACGAAATGTCAAAGTTGAAGTATTCTTATAATATAACACTAATAATACCAATTAATCAAGAGAAAATATAAATTATTCCTGATCATCCTTCTGTTGACATCATCTATCGGTGTTAAAAATAAAATTGACGACGATGATTTAGCAGTGATATTTACGAGATTTGCAAATTTACATAACTTTCTTCCCCCCTATCTACTTTTCAAAACTCAATTATTGAAAACCAACTTTTTTCCTAATTGTTCTTTTGAAAATTGTCAATGACCTGCTTCCAAAGCTTTGTATTTGAACAAATATCAAGTTGTGAAACATTATACGAAGAGTTTAGAATTATCAGTAATCTTTCGTCGGCCGGTAGAGATTATCTCAATAAAAAAACAACAAATAAATAATTATATATTGTTTTTTCTCACAGCCAAATTGACCCAAATGTGTAGTTGGGCATGTTCCTGCCGTAATATTCCAAGCACTTCATCACCTTCTGGCAACTGATCCAGACAAAGTTCAATCACCTGCAAGTAATGAAAATTGTTTTGATACAAGTGATAAATAAAAATTTCAAGTTGAGCGCGTCAAAGTATCAATGCGAACTAAAACATTGAGGTTAGTTTTGATGGAGCACGGTAGAGTGCTGATAAAAACCATGGGAAATCATTTTGTACTGCGATTTCACACTGAAACCAAATTGTTAATCGATTGTCGAAACTCACTTCGTCTGTATCGCGTAATGGAATTTCTATGGACCCCGCCATTGCCACGGGATGAATACACGAAGTTAACGAACACTGAACAGTAATACACAATCACAACGCGAAATGAAAGTAAACTGATAACCGATCCGTTTCATTTCAACACAAGTAACAAGATTTGTCTTGCTAGTGGCTTGTGTAAGTTCTTTTTACCGACTGCAGAATTATTACATATATCCATTCCTTCCCACTCTTTCTTCGCCCATCCTTTAACATATATATATATATATCCACATCCGTGCGCGCGCAGAGCCCGCCAAAATTCAAAAGTCTGGATTTAGAACTACTGAATGATGGGAAAAAGTAATCAGACAAAAATGCTGGCTTCTTCTCGCTTTTCTATCTTTGAGATTTGTCGAATAAATTTCGATATTATCGGAATAACGTAATCTCAATTGTGTCAAAGTTAATTGAGCTACATATTTTGGTAACTCAAAAAATGAATTTTTTTTCGTCCCAAACGTATATTCTCGATCCGACAATTGAATTGTTCATGGAGAATAATTCAGAGAACTTATCACCAAAAAATATCATAACATGTTCTGGCTCTGCATAAGAGAACGAATATGAATTGTTGAAATTATCAAAGAAATCTCAAAGTCAACACAATTTATCTGGGGAACGTATAGGCATTTGTACACAAACCACTCCCATATTTTTTCATTTTTAATGAATTTATTGATAAAGAATATATAACAAAGTGTCCTAAAAAAAGTTATAGACCGTGAAACGATTTTTTGAGCAATAAAAATTATCGATGACTATACGATATATTCGAAGACAGATTCGATTGACGTCTTCAGTGTATTGGATTAATATTTGATTATACGCGTTACAATTGGAAGTCAAATCATATTACTATTTGTAGTGAAATATACAGAAAATCTTTGAAATATTTCATGATAGAATAATGAACTAGAGTGGAAATATTTGGCACATTATTTGTCATTCTAAATCACTCTTACTCCTCTTTGAGGTACGATATTTTGGGGCTTTCACCACAGTGCTCATGAAATACATAAATTATTTCACATATATAAATACAAAATAATTTCCCTATCAAATAAATCCTTAAATAAATAATAATACTTTTTGCATTCCGTTTGACAGTGTGGGATTGATCGAACATCTCATAATAGTTCATCTAGTGTATAATGAAACAGATGGAACAATCGTGAAAAAAAGAATATAGTGATGAATATTTGATTGAAGATGAATTTTCATTCCTCTACATATAATATATATATATAATATAATATAAATTGCATTCCGAAATACGTCTTATCTTAAGAAAAAATTTTCTCAAGTTTCAATTATTAATTATTGTTTGTTATTTTGAAGTTTCCTATTTTGTTTCTGATTCCCTCAAAAAAGAAAAAAATGGCGTTCATCGAGGATGGTTTAACATTCGGAAATTTCTGGTGTTAGTCTTCTCACCCACGAGAGAAAAGAAATTGGTATTGTAGATATGCGAATCCTGCGGACGATTCTTCGGAGCATATTTTTTTTCTACACATTCCCTTTCTTCATCTCATTAATCGTTTTGCTATCAATTTTATTTCTGATTATTACCATCATAATCGCATATTAAGTTCAAATGAAATTGTTTTACAAATTCGCTTGACTACCGTAAAACGATGTAAAGGCTGTATCAGAGCTAACACTCAGTGGCAAACTCGTCGCGTCTATTGTTTCTCTTTCACTTCCAATAATTGATGACGGTTTGATGTCTATGACATCAAGTGTTCCATTAACAGCAGACATTCCAGAACTCGTTGCCATTTCTACTTCACCACCGTCTTGGTGTGACATTCGTCTTAAAATAACATCACTGAATGTGGAAAAATAAATAGAAAATTCATAATTTATAAATCATCAATAAATAATTCATGCGGAACAGTAGTCAGAAGTTTAGTGCACAATATCAAATTAATTAATAATATATTCTTTACCTATAATCTGGTGCGGGAATTTCCATTTGTTGCTGTCGCCGTGAATTACTCGACATCGGAGTTCTTTTAATTGAATAAATAAATATCCCAGTCATAGTAAGAGTATACGATAAGAAATATAAAGTGTGAAACTGAAACAATTAATCATTACGTCAGATATATGAATATATATATATATATATATATAGATTAACGATTCCCGAAATTTTGTCACTGTTTGAAAAAAAAAAAACTATTATTACCTTATACTGATGCTTCAACATCCCCACCAAGACATTAAAAAAGTCTGCAGTAAGTAGGAATAATTGCAAAGCTGTTGCACCAGATTCAAAGAGAATTACAGGCACAAGCGAAAAAAATACAAATTGAGTTATGCAATAAAATGTTAGAGCTGTTATTACAACTGGTGTTGCAGTATTCCATGAGGCGGATTCAATTTGCAATCGCTCTAGAACGGCACTGAAATAATTCATCCAATTAATCATTTACTCAGTTCATCAATCAATCAAGCTAAAAACAATCATGAACAATTTGATGAAATACAACGATGTATCACTCACATCTGACTGCAACTAATAATGGTACCGAAAAATCCAATCATTCCCAAGTATTCAATTATATCAACCGTTTTCACTGCAAGTTCTTGAAGAACTGTAGTCACAGAAAAAAGTACAGCACCCCCTAAGCACAGCATATCTCCAACCAACTGATTTTTACCTGTTTGGAAGCAAAATTAAATTTTCCAATTTATTCAATTCGAAAAAGTTTGTATTCAGTATAATAATTCTCACCATTAGCTCCAAGATCTTTATTGTCATCAATTCCAGCCCATACAAGGCAACCAACCCCCATCAGACAAACGGATATACCACCAATGTGAACAATTCGATATCTTACACCAAGAACAAGGCAGGACAGCGCCAAAGCAACAGGAATTGCCACGCAATCAAGAAGCTTCAATAATATAAATGAAACATTATTGCTATAAACTTCTGAAATATTGTCGATTTATAGTTGTAGAAGTTTGAGAATAATATCCGAAGAGCAATTAAGATGACACACTACTAAAGTATATGTCAACGAAATTGGAAAGTTTTAAGTAGTTACCTGGATGCTTGCCAGACTCGTAAACTGATGGGATGAAGTAATGAGTGTGTTTGCCTCCACATCAATGAGCGCGAGGAGTAAATACCTCCAACCTCGTGCTTTCAGCACGGAAATAAGACCATTACCAGCACCTCTACAAGACATCCAAGTCGTATACACCAAACACATCATTGCATAATGCGGCATGTTTTGTCCTATTGTTATTTAACAGAAAAAAATATAAAAAATTCTACTTAAAAGAGAAAACATTCCATTCATTCGTTTAATTCATGCATTTCATTTTTTGTTTACCCGTGGGGATTCCAAGTTTTGGCAAGGATACTGTATTTATATAATGATTCAACTGTGTCATCCAGTAAAGGACGATGGACAAAAATTGTCCGAGAATAATAGTTCTCCATACTGACCTGCAAGTTCAGAGAAAAAACCATTTATGAAAAAAATAAATTTCCATGATTTTCATTGATTGACCAAACCACTCGTGCAATTGATCGTGTAAAACTGCATGATAATGAACTTCCGGTACCGCACTACCGGTGTCCGGAAATATGCAAAAAAAAAATAAAAACTACTACATAAAAATTTGTATGAAAAAAACCATCGCAATTATTCTCACTGCTTGAAATAACCAGTCCATCAATTAAACTTTGTTACAGTAATTCATAATTAATCAGTGTAAATAGTGTGGATAATAAAAGCTGCTATAGTAAACACATCCGCACCACTTTAACCCGGGAACCACCCATCCACCAAGCCGGAAAAAGCATATATTGGACAACGAACGCGCGAAATAACATGATAAAGTAATATTATTTACACTCACCACTGACTTAATTCCGATATGTAATTCTCAATTTTATCGCAAATCCCATTTCGGGGCTGCATATTTATATTTTGAGTGCAATTACGCCCGTTTGCTGACACTCCCATGCAAGGGTGCATTTTTCACCCTGTATTTTCCACGCCACCCGGCGAGCGTTGCTTACGCCTGCGCGACCCCATTTTTCTCTTTGTCACCCGCACACCCACACTTTCTTTTTTTATTCTTTATTCTATGCACCCTTTTTACTTCTACATTGTAATGTATGAGGTGTATCATATAAACGTTCGTTGAAAACTGCTTTCTCTGCACAAACCACTCACCACTTCCTTCGTATATACATGACCTCTTTAATCAGTTACCTCCACGTGTATTGTTTCGAATAAATTATACAAAAATCACCATGGTTCTGATCATGTTAAAACTCATTACCGTGATGAATGTTTCGTTTAAAAATGAATTTTTTAGAATGGAACGACGGTCTAGGAAATATATCTCTGAATGAGATAAGAGTAGAACAATTAGCGTAGAATTATATTAATCTTTATTCTCGGTTAGCCCTGCCGAAGATATATTTTCGTTCTGTTTATTTACAATATATTGACAATCTCAATTATAATATTCATATATGATGGGCACAGTCGTCATAAAATCGTCTAAAACAATGTTCTGGCAATGAATTATTCGCCGAAGATCATAATCACACGAGCATTCATTCATTGTAAATTTTTTTTTTTTACCAATAGATTCATTCACATATATAGTGGATTAATATCCTCTGACATTTTAACACTCACATAATCAAGAATCATAACTGCACCTTCAATGTGCGAAGAACGAAGGAAAAAAGTTGAAAATGAAAAAAAAAAAAAGGCAGAATTACGAAATGTAAGGATGTATCTGTCTCTTGACAGAAATGAATTTGTGCAGTCAGCATTATTATATCATAATTGATCGCATTCAACATCACAAGAAACGATTTTTTGGATTCTACATTACAATTATTATTATTATTTTATTTTCTTCTCGTGAATCGCATTGAGCTATTACAAAGTTGGAAAAATAGGTGATTTAATTGCGACAGTTAATTTTGGGCGAATTGAGTATTGACCCATCGGCGATTGAATATCAGCAAATTTTTTTTTATCATATATTTTTTTTCCGAGTGTCTAATTATATTTTTTTTTTGTTTTGATAAAATTGGAATTTTATACGTTTGTTTTAAAAGCCACAACTGTAACAAGCACTTTTTGTTCTATCTGTTTATGATTTACATTGTCTAATATCTCTGCATTATTATTACGATAAAAAATCTATAGTTTTCAAAACATTTCGATATTCGTTTGCTACATGAGATTGTCAGTTTCATACAATTTTTTTCCACAGTTGTAATTGTCCTTTGAATTCTTACATCTCCCAATCGAATATAAATACAAAACTTATAATTATTTCTTCTTTACTTCTTCTTCTACCGCTTCGTTTTGCTTTCGGAAGCAATCACCGACGGGAAAAAAATCCCACATTCTCTGTTGATACATATTCCACACATAGGTCTCTTGACCCGTGTATTCGGTATCAGGTTTATTAATTAGATGCATGAGGAAAAACCTGAAACCATTGTTAAACCATTCATCAATCGAAAAAATTACAACATAGATAACATATTAAATATAAGAGCAATAAATTACATATAATTGGCGAGGTTGTGTTCTTGTTGGACATGTGTATCGAATCCATGTGGTACAGTATCAAAGTATTCTTTACCCAAACCACATATGAAACAATTACTCTCCATATTCGTCTTTACATTTTCAAGTTGATCACGCAGCTCACCAAAAGCGTCAATGATCAAACCTGAAACAGCGACAATCGATCATCATCTCATTCTTCATACCCAAAGCTTCAATCAAAAACTCTGTCAATAGCTGGGAATATATTATACCTTGTATAATAGCTAGAAGAATGACGATGATAAAAAAGAAAAAGGTTATGTCGAATATTATTCGCCAGACCTCATACGCGTCGCCATCAGGCTCGCCAATTTCATCACCAATGCCACCTCCTGCTCTCACTCCTTTGTAAAGATGGAAAACGAAACACTAAATGCGGAAAGAGTATGTATATATATATACGAATGGAAATTCACAAAAGAAAAAACGTCATATATACTAAAATTAAGAAATTTACTGTCGCCATGTCGTGGCACTTCTTATCAACTTCATCATCCTCTTCTTGAATATAAAACTTTCGGAAGAAATTGAACGCAAATACTGTATAAATATACACAATAATTGTCAGCAGCATCACAGTCAACACTAATTGTTTTCCATTGTGTGTTACGGATTCCAAAATTGTCTTCAAGGTTTTGAATCCAACTGCTACGTCAAGCAGATGAGCCGCAAAAAAAAAGTTATTGTAATTGCCAAGAACAGAGAATGAAAAGTACCACAAACTGTACAGGAAGGCCTGAAAAAATTAATAATATTACTCTATCTCGAACGGGTTCATTGATTATTGACTTGAGGCAATTTCCAAGATTTTGTATGCATACTTTGTCAGTAATGGTGACGCCAGCTTTCCAAATTTGATACCTCCAATCAATATTTACAATGCTGAAAATATTGAAAAATATAACATTAATTCACAATGTTTCCTTCAACAGAGAATAATTACAGTAAATGATAACGAATCATGAGCGAATAATTACAAGTGTATAAGTCCGGAGCCTTCTTCTTCCTGTTGACTAAACGACGTTTTTTCCATCCCCAGGAGATTACTGATGTAATCAAAATCATAAGTCTCACTATACTTTTGTCGTACTTTTTTCTTAACAAATTTATCCCAATAATTAACGGGGAATGTTTTTGCCGATATAACCATTTTATCCCAATGTGCTTTAATATCTTCTTCGCTTGGTGTTTCAGTTATATATAATCCGTCAAATTCAACACGTCGTGCAATTTCTTTTTCACGTTTAAAGATTGCCAATGGAACTTTCAAATGATAATACGCCACTAACATTGCCAACGACACAATTGAATGAAGCGCCGCCATCAACCGCATAACATGAGCCATATAATAAAAATCTTCGGAGACTGATACATATTCGGGCGGTTCATCTTCTTCTTCTCCAGATCCCATGCTGTCTCCACCACTGCCCATATCGCTGCCACTTCCACCGCTACCACTTGCGCCCGATCCGGATCCACTCTCGCCTGACATTTCCGACAACAGAGCCGCTATCGAATCTCCACTGCCATTTTCACCCAATTCATCCAGAGACGTGACTTTGTAAAATAGCAGCATAAAGTTGATACAAAATGCGAGAACGAGAGCAACATATTTCAGGTTGTAAAAATTACGCGCAAGAAACGAGACAATTCTGTGTGTATATTCTGACAGTTGAATACTTGATCCCGATGATGGTTCTGCAGTAATCTCTTGTTTCGCTTCCGCTTCAACAGCAGCCATTGCCGCTTGTTGGGCCGCGGCTGCTTCTGCAGACGCAACTGCTTGCGCTCGTGCTTGTTCACCACCGAGAAGATCAGCCAATGTTACGGGTCCTTCCATTTCACCAGATTCACCTTTGTTCGCCTCATCAACTGCCCCTTCCTCAGGTGAGCTCTCACCTGCTTCCTCAATGCTAGATTGTGGTGTTGATGCATTTGATTCATGTGCTGCAATTTTTATTTGTCCACCCTCCTCTTTCGTTATGTCCATACCAAACGCTTGAACTTGTAAATTTGATTCATCGGGTGTTGGTGGCAATGCTGGTAAGTGTCGTGATGGCTTCTCCTCTTCCTCCTTGATCTCGACAATTGGCTCTTCAATATGTGGACCTCTCATTAATGTTAGTAACAATTTCAAGAAATAATTTATAACAATTCCAAAACCAAAGCCGGAATAATAAAATGCATAAAATATCATTCTGAAGAATGATACAAATAATTCGGCAATCGTCATCTGTTGCATTTCGGCAATTTTATTTTTGATGTTGGTAGGTGAAAACATTGAGAAGAAGAAATAAACACCATCTTTTAATGCTTGAATGACTCGTCTGATGGGATCTTTGTTTCTTTCCTCATCGTCTTCTGACATATAAGTGTATGATGTATCCCTGGCTTTACCAATTCCACCACTTTCTTCGACTGCCATAAGCGCACTGGCATGCTGCATTTCAAAAATTGCATCCTCGCAAAAATTAATGAATGTCTCCAATTTTTCTTTATCACCGGCTTCAACAACAGTACTGTAAAAATATGATCGTTTCGATTCTTTGATTTGTGGTTTTTCCCATTGTTCGATATTTGACTCTTTAATTTCAAAATATACACGTTCAATTTTCCTATTGCCACCTAATATTTCAATTCTACCAAGGAATGGTTCGAAATAATTGAGTACTGAACCAGCAGTTTCCAAGAATCGTGCAAGTCGCGGCTCATTTGGCATATGTTCAGACAAATTTGTTAACAAAACTGCTAGGTTGAATCCTATCTCTTTCGCGGGTTCGTGAAAACGATCCATGAATGCAACATAATCAATTTTACCATCATGATTGGTTTCACAGCAGGCCAACATAAACTCAATTTCCTCCCTAAAACCGATAGAGATGATGACACATCAATATATACTACTACTGCAGAATTTAAATTGTAAACATTTTCCGATTAATATTGTACATGATAATAGAAAAGTTCTCTTACGGTGTATAACTTTTTGCTTGCTCCATTTTCTCTTTGAAATCTTTTGGATAGACCCATCCATCTGAATTCAAATCAACTTCCAAGAAACTTGGTGATGTAACAAGATCTTTCAGTTTAAGGAACATGTCGAAATATTTGAGAATCAATTCCACGTTACCCGCAGACTCCACTAAAGTATCTACCATTTGCTTTCCAATTGTTCCATTCACAACATTACCTAAAAATTTCAGTGAAAAAAAATTTTTAATTCACAATAAAACTTGTCATTACTTCGACGAGTATCTTACCTTCGAGCATGGAAAGCATCATGGTGATCATATCCTTCTGCAAATTTAACAATTCCTTCAATAAATCCACTTGGCTGGAGTGCTTCGACAGTTTATCTTGCATATGTGAAAATAAGAACAAAAAACCACCAACAGCGTCCCACAGACGTGAGTGTGCCAATGCTTGTTGATTTTGTGCGCATGGGCCCTGAATAACTTCAGTTAGTGTGTTAAACACTTGACTAGCAACACCAATTGCTTTGAAAAAATTTGCTTTTCCAGCTGGATCGATCAATTCTTTGCTCGAATAATGCCAATAGAAATCCATAATTGATTCTTGAAGTCGTAAAAGATAATCGACCGTGCATATAACAACATTGACCGTTGTCGTATTTCCTGCCTGAGTTCTCAAATAATTCTGCCAATCTGGAATTCAAACCGATAACAAAAAAACTATTCTGATACATCCTTTTTTTTTTAACTATCAATTAATTAATGAACTGATTAATTAATTCTTACCGAGATTGTGGCCCTCGCATGTCAGTTGAATAAATCGAAATAGAGCGCATGTAAATTCAGCGTCATGCATATTTTTTTCACCAGCTGCGCCCTCAGAACCGACACCGAGTCCTTCAGCTTTTGTATTTCTTTCAAATGCATCGAGATCTAATACGCTGCATGAGTTCATAAGTCCAGCGATTGATGTGAAGAATCCAACATCTTTTTTTTCTTTCAGATGATTGAGCATACCACGTTGAATTTCAATATTCCCACCTCGAAGAATTGATATACCCAATTCCAATGTCTTCATCACCATCTCACTTGGAAGACCTTTGCACGCTGATATGTGGAGGAGTACCATTTCAGCCACTCCACGATTTGCCAAACGAGCTTGGTGAAATAACAATTTTTGCTTCACCATTTCTTGCTCCTGTGTATATTGAAATTGGAACATGTGAATAATTTTTTGAGTAATATTTCATCAATGAGAGGGAAATTGATTTTCTCACAAACATACAATTCTCTGAAGTGAAATCTTACCATGAGTTTATACATTGGCCTCTTCAGAAGGCAAAAAGAGAGAAATATACGTATTGTAATTTTGATTAATTTAGAACGGGAGACAATTAAATTGTTGAAAAATTGGATCAATTCAGATTTTCTTTATTTTAATATTCATGTTAATAACATTTAGTAGGAGATGAATATTAATGGTTTTCAACATCTACGACGAACAAAAACATTAACAACAAATTATGGCTTCAGCTACACTGTCTTACCAATATGAGTTTATGTGTCGGCTGCTCGCCGAATAGTTTGTTTAAAAAAGAAAGAGCACATGCATTAGTTGTTATGTGTCGTATTGACCGCATCCATATTATTCGGGAATCATACAGTTGAATGCATTAATAAATTTCAGGCGGCATTATCTCGATTAAATACATCATAAAACTCACATGAATCGAAGCGCGACCTTCCTCTTCACCGCCCTCTTCATCCTCGCCTTCTTCCTCTTCTTCACCACAGGATTTTGAGATAATTTGTGCATAACTCATATAGAGAACATCTTCTTGAAGTGCACCAGAACGTTCCGTCATTGCGCCACGACAAAATGTTGTGACTAATTGAGTCAATGGATCAGGTTTACCTTCTTCCTCCGCTTTATCCATCTTTTTTAATTCAGCATCTTCAAACGATTGCTGAGGATAAAACCATTTCATTCATTTCCATACAGTCTCTCTATTTGTGATTAACTTTTTATGTTACTAAAATTGAACCCAAGATAATTACCGTTAGATCTTCGATCATGACTTCTTGCCCGACATTCTCGTCCTGAAGCCACAGTTCAAAGTACGTTCGTGCGAAGATATTGATCGCACGATGTCTAAAACAATTTTCGGTTCAAACATTTTCACAATTCTAAATGTTAGATCTCAACATAATTATTCGTTGTTTAATTATGTTTTGTTGCTCAATGATAAATGCAATCAAATACCTCCTCAATTTGTACAACGGTTCACTGCGCAGACATGCAACCGCCGCTCTTTTTCTAGCTGCACACAACACACGTTTCCATCCGTCACCTGATGGTGGTGGTTTCATCGCCTGTTAGCAGCATGCACACACATACACGCACAACTAATTTTGTTAAAACTTAGTAAAAATGGGCAATGATACGGTAGAGATGTATAATATGTATGGGCACAATAAAATAATTAGATGAAAAACACATTGAGAAGAGGGGCAATAAAAAACAAAAATAAACGAATAATCAAACAAAAATTAGGATACCTGGGTAAGGAATGTAGGGGATTCTGTCGAAAACAAGCTATTACTGCTCGTTTTCTTTGAATCGAGACGCACGATCTGTAACTACTCTTGCTCTGCTGTTGAGGATGATCAATCTACTCAACAAAGTAAAATGATGAATGTATAAATAAAATTAAAACATAATTAAATGGAGAAATAATTTTTTCTGTTTTTTCAATATACTAAAATCATAAAATTATTGAATTATGATGCGTTGGGCATGAAATATTTTCACTCACCATGTGTAATCCATAAAGAACTTTAGCCATATCAGTAATTCTAGCAATAACATCTTCAAGTTGTTGAGCTTTAACAGGTTCCATCGCATCTTTCTTTTGTCCAAGTTTCGAATACAAATAGTGTTGCCACGACATCTCATCAGCCGGATCAATCTTATCCGGCAGTGTTAATTGTGTTTTTGCGAATTCCGCGATATCTATCTCTGGGAGTTTCTTCAAAAAACGATCCTTGCAATGTTGAACAAGTTCCTGTTCTCGTCCGGCAAATAAATTCAAACCAACTGGTAATAAACGTTTCAAACAAGCAACCATTAACGACGCCTGAACTTCTTTATCTTTATCCCGTTTTTTATCTCGATGTTTTTTCTTTTTTTTTCCACCACCAGTCGGTGCCGAGCCATCAGTGACTGTTGCAGTTCTCCGAATTGCCGTTGGCATAATCAACGTCATATTATCAATTTCATTAGCCGAAATGAAGTTTTGTTCCTCTTTGAGAAAGTATTGCGACTTAGACCAGATATTGAATATCGCTGCAACGTGATTGTATAAATCTTCGGCTTCCGGGATGTTATTTCGCAGCCAATGATTCCTCTGCAAATCAACGTATTTTATTAATAGCGGATAAAACGCATAAATATCACGAACGAGTAGCTGCCAATCTTCTTGAATTTGCGCTTCAACTTGAGAAGTGTCGTCTGTTGATGATTTTATGAAACCACGAAGTGATTCCTCCTTGTGAAACATATTATCCGTCCGTTTACGCACTCTCTCGGCTAATGGCAAAAATGGATCTTTCAAAAGTTCTTCCGAAGAATTTATAATAATTTGTTGAGTATAAGCAGCTATGCGAGTCATCCAAGGAGCATTTTCGTTACCAATATTTTTTTTGATTAATTTTAAGACGTTTTTCAACAATTGATTCATATGATCACTTGTCACCATGCTGACATATGTTCCCTCAGTTGGTGTGACGTTATCCGGACCTTGTGCCCACCAAAATGGTAAATACGAACATAATAATGGTAAAATAACATCGACAACGTGCGGTGCATCATTATGAGTTTTTTCAGATTCGACAAACTGATCAACTTCTGATAAAATTGTCTCCAATGTTGGCATACTTGATTCCATTCTGGTCATAATATCTTGGGCTTCCAATGAATGATCAGCGATACGATTTAAGAGTGAAAACTGATTATGTTTGTTGAGATGTGGCTCGAGGAATGCAACTGGAAAACAGCTGGAGAATGCACCCAGGCAAGAACCTAGATTTGGTTTATTTCTTTCTATCTCCGTTTTCAAATACTTTCGATCATGAGTTAGATCCGCATCGACGCCCAGCGTGTACAGGGAAGCCAGCATTTTATACGAAGCCACTTGAATTTCATCAACTGAAACAATGAATATATTATATGAATGAATGAATACATACTATAAAATTATACGTTTGTTCACATTTTTCCAATCAAACTTACGTAAAAGATCGCTTCCATACTCGCACGCGGCGAGATGATCGAACATGGCTGTGAGCGTTGGCAAAACCACACTGTTAATATAAAATAATGAAGTGGAAGTTTTCAAATGTGTTCCTCGCAAATGACTGTACTTTCCCTCTTGCAAGTTCAAAATCGTATGACCTAAATCATCTGCTGTGTTGTTGAAAAAGGTTAACATAGATGTACGAATAAATTCTGGACAATTTTTCACCAGTGATTTGGCATCAATTCCCTTGACAAGCACTTGCAAACATCGGACAGTAATGCGTACATCAGCTCCAAATGCTGCCAGTCTTGAGCGCAGTAAACTCGCCAATTTGCAAAAGAGCGCGGCTACCATTTCTTTTTCTTTCAACGAGGCCGCGCCTACGTTATTCGTTGCAGTTGCAACAGCAATAAAATAGTTTCTATGAGTACTAAAATACTTTTCCATGAGCGGAAGCACAACTTTACTGAAGAACTTGATATCCCGCGTAGAAGTTTTGAAACTTACACGCCGACTGTAAGTGTCGGATGGACGCAAAAGTTTCATATTAATCGTCGCTTTATCCAAATACGCAATCAATTTTTCCAATAGTGAATAAGCGAAGCGTAATTCAACTGCTGCACCAGCACCCGCTACTTCAGTCTCACCACCGCTGCGATTTGGTTTATGTAATTTATAACCTTGATACTGAAGATATTTCAAGAATTCCTGGGATCGTTCACGATCTTTTCGTTTCTCTTTGTCCGTCAGCAAATCATAAGGTACTAATTGCGGATGAATCCCACCGCCTGAGGTAATCAATTCCTCTTTTTTCTTCTTCGCCCAAATATCATGAGCATTGTCAGCAAGTCGCTCCGCCATATTTTGCATTTCTCTACTGAGCGTCAAATTTGTCATATCGACTGGATGTGGATTGTAATTGAACGGACTCGCAGAATCACCTTGACTCTTGGACGATCGCCTCAATGAATTACGATTAGTTGATGGCATATCAACCTCAGCATGTTCAACACTCCAACCAATAGCTAAAAGTGCTTTTAAGCTTTCACGAACCGGTTCTTTGTAACGTTCCTTCTCATAATCAGTCAATATATTATACGGCTTCAATCTTGGATGTGTTTTATTAGTTTCCACAGACCACTGTTCACCATATGTCCAACCATTTTCCAACTTACGACTGGCCCAAGCGTCATGATAATGTTCCGAAAATTTTTGTACAATTTGATTCAAATCGCTATTCAAAACAACACTCGATGTATTGATTGGTTGGGGATTGTATGGACCGTCTGGCGATTGAGTAGATGCAGATTTACTACTGTACCACTCATCGTCATAATTTTTTGACAGTGAATAATCAGGCGGAAGTGCACAACCAATAGCAGTTAAACATGGAAGAGCTTTACCAAACAGTTCCGGATCATAATCCATTTTTGACAGTGAATCAAAAATATTACTGAACAATACCATAGTTAAACGTTTCTCTTCATCACTCGATCCCTGTCCACCAGTTGAACCGTAATACTTCGCACATCTCTCATAATGTAGAGTTAAGAGTCGCAAGGCAACGGTTGTATATTCAGAGAGTTTTGAAACGTCAACCGTGAGTTTGCGTAAGAGTTTCAGTAGCATACTCGGTTGCATTTGACTTGTCAGTGCGACGAGGAAGTCTGAAACCGCTTCACGCTGTCCTTTCGTCAACATTCTATTTTTACTCAAGCGATAAACAGTGTGGAGGGTTGCATCTAGGAGACTCGCATAATTATCTGCTTCATTGTAGAATTTTGAATGTTTTATTAATAGTGGGAGAATGCTGTTACCGATGTATCGATTCATTGCAAGTGCCATGTCGGATTCGTAACCGTCATTTCGGTCGAGCATTGTCGCTGCACGTAAATCTGGTAAGAATGCTTCTTCCAAAAGTTTGAAGAATAATTCTTTGGTCTCAATACCATAAACGCGTTCGAGGAATAATACAATACTTTGTTTGTGCCCGGGGATTAAACCCGAAGGCATATCACTCTTCGGACGCTCTTGGCCCGCTGCAGGATTTAGCAAAGTGAATCTTAGAGATAAAACACCTTGAAGATCGTCTAGAGGAACTAGTGATCGTAAAATCGCTCTCGCTCGTAGCGATTCGTTCTTCCCTGCAAAAATGATAATCAATCGAATCAGTACGGTTGATACTAGTTGGAGGTTAAAAAAAAATTGTCCAATTGCGATCACCTTGTTCAATAACTGAGGAGTCGGGTGCACATCGTCCCAACAAATCGACGAGAGTACAGTAAAAATTGAGTATTGCCGCACCAGTATCGATATAATCTTCATCATCATCAGACTCCGGTAATGGATGTTCGAATTGCGCAATAATCGCATTACCCTCAGTTTCATCGTGTACCTGTTTAAAACGCTACATTGACAATTAGTTCGGAGCTCTCATCATGCGCAGATATGTTGTCACAGTATTACATTCTCGATACAAGGATTTGTCCACGTGCAATTTCCGCAATAGGAACCAAAGTCTCAACATCAAAATAACTACATCAATTAATCACAACGAAAAAAGAAAAAACGAAAATCGAATTCATATTTATCACAGGTCCGAAATACATGCGTCGTGCATCATTCGAAACTATCTATATCATAACGGAGGGGAGGCAATTTTGTAATATATGGAATTTAATTGTCAGGAAAGTATTATAATCTAAAGAAACGAATATATAAATACATACAAATAAATAAAGACATCTGTCCACGGTCATTTTCCTTACTCACGAACGCAATCCTTTGATCGATAAAAACTTTTGTCGCCAAATGAATTCTATATAGTTGTATTGACTTACTTTACGACGATCCGCAATGCGTTCGGACATTTTGTTTGCTTCCATAATTGCACGAAGAAGACCTTCACCCTCCCCACGTAACGCTGGTCCCAAACATTCTGGTCGCCTGATAAGAAGACGTATCACAAGATTGGCATTTTCTTCAACACTTTCCCCTAAAAAAAAATGATCATTAATAAAAAGATTGTCATAGCCCATGCCTTTTAGAATTTGAGGAGAAGAGAATGACACACACCATTTACCCAAACACAAAATCGTAAAAAATCGAGATAACGTTCGCCTTCAACGGGATCCCAACCCAAATCTGGATATCCTTTCTCCACAAGCTCTGAATTAGATTGAAGACCGCACCGTGATAGGTAAACCGCAATTTTTTCGAGATAATGTTCTCTCAATGCCAATGCAAGCTCTGTATTTTCCATCAATGAAGAATAGGCAACATCCAACGGTGTAGAACCTCTCAGAGACGGTCGCGAAAGTAAAATATTACTGTTCTCAAGTAAGAAATCGAAATGATCAAACATCGCCTTTTGATTTTGTCGCGAAGTTCGGCAGAAATAGCATAAAAATCTGCAACAAGCCACAACCATTTCGTGTGACGTGTCCTTCTCTTTTGATGGTGCTTCACCTTCAGCAATCTGTGCTTGTGTTTGTGCATCCGATTGTGCTTGCGATCGTCTACCGAGTGTATTGATCATAATTGCCATAACATTTTCATGAATTCTCAAGACTCGAATTAGATCAGGATGTTGAAAAAATGTATGATTGTTGACGAGTTTCCAAAGTCTTTCACGTACCAATTCCTCTTCTTCCTGTGACATTTGAACAGGTAGCAAAGCACGAATTTGACTAAGTCCCACCCACATGCCTGCTACATCTTCTTTCGTTTTGCTATTTATGACATAAGTCTTCTCTAATGCTCGAATCAATTCACCCACTGTGTCATATTGACGAACGAGAAGACTAAACATTTCTCGAACAAGTTTGGGAGTTTCAATCTGAGTTTCTTCCGCCCATTTGACGATTGTCGTTATCAAAACCTTCCGAAATACTTCTTCAGGTGTTTTTTTGATTGGCTCGGGTTCGGGTTTCGGTTCCTCCTCTAATTCTTTAACGGCATTGATGAAATTGCATAGCCTTCGTACTGCTCCAGGTTTTTCAACTTCTATCGTTTCACTGGCAGCATCCGCGGCTTCTTGTAATGCATGCAACGACACGTAGGACATGAGTGTACTGTGGAATTCATTCATTTTTGATATTAGCTCTTCGCCGCAAGGCACATTATCAGGATCGTCGTCTTCTAAATTTTTGAAACTTAAAATTGCGTTCATTTGTTCACGTGGTGGACAACGATATTCCCTTGTTTTTTTTGCAGCAACGGCAGACGGTAGATCCGATTGTTTAATGTCAATGTAACGTCGCAGTTGGTCAGCTTGTAGTTCACCAACGAAATCATGGCTAAAAGAAATTATTGATTCGACTCTATGTCGAAGTTGAATGTCGCAGAGATGTTGAAGTAAATAACACATTTGAAGTTTGGCACCTTCAGCCATTTTCATATGTAACAGACCCTTTCTGTGCTCATCTTTTTCTTCTGAAAGTACAAAAATTAATTATAATGAGGCCACAAATTTATGCAACTTCATTCCGTTACATGAAAAATTTTAAATCACCTTTATCGAAGGTCAGATCCCAAGTTTCAGGATTGATCATAATTAACAGTTTATTTATATCTTCGTTCCTCAGCTTACCAACGAGCAGCAGACGATCTACAAGTTTTATCAGTGGCCTGGAAATAAAATCCGATGAATATGTGCAAGACAAATGTATTTCATTCAATTGTTACTTTGCTATATTATTATTATTATTATTATTATTATTATTATTATTATTATTATTATTATTATTATTATTATTATTATTATTATTATTATTATTATTATTATTATTATTATTATTATTATTATTATATATATAAACAAAAATGTGATGAGTAGTGTTGAGAAAAATTTGCATCCGAATATCGTGGACATACAGGAAGAGATTTTCGTTGCTGCCTCCGATCGGATCACGGTTGTGAACCTGATTCACTTCAACAGCTTCATTCAGCGCCATCATCACATAATCACGGACAATATCCAATGGGAAGGATGGACTGTACAGGCTCCGAATGTTCTCGATACTTTGATTTTCACTGGAAGGAAATTCCCTTGATGGCGGCTGATTAGTATGGGGGTTCATCACTACATTGGGGTATTTAATACTTACTTAATATTTGTCATTTTCATTTGTGGCCGTACTGATTCAGTTTCAAGATAACGTAAACTGTGTCGCATTTCCAAATTCTCATACAGATCTTTCAATTCTTGTCCTAAAAATATGTGGTTGATTGAATTATAGATTATTCAATTTTCATTGTGAGGCAAAAAAAAAATATCTTCTTCTGTTACCTAATGGAATAATGTATTCGTTTTTACAGACTTCCATTGTTTTAGCGTGCGATTCCAGATGCAACGCGATGAGAAGATCGTAAAAGCCTTGACGTAGTGGACCAGACATGTATTCAGCCCGAATGGAGTACAACAACTGTTTCTGATCTACATGGTGACACAGAACGTGAGCCGCGCGGTAATTGGATTGATAACAAAGCGCGGCATACAATGTCAAAGTGTGTGCATGAAAACTGGAACAAAGAAATTCCAAAATGCCACCATATCTTCTTTTATTTCACTCTAATAACCAAAAAAATGAAGTGAATATTACCTTAAGAGTTTGTCCATCTCAATCAGTTCGAGTATATCAATACATCTATCCTCTTCGGGAATATGCAAAGCGAGCATAGAAATGGCGTCTTCGCAAAGCATAGACCAGCCTCTAATGTCAGAGAGTTTCAATGCATGTACCTGTAGTGATTGATTGGGCACCCGAGCCCATTGATGTGGTTTTAAACATTGTACTTTTAATCTCGGTGGAAATTGTGGTATCACATGACGTTCAGAATTTTGTAAAACAGCAGCTGATAATGGTAGAGTAGTCGATGTTCTGCCCAATTCAATTTGAAGGATTTCTTTGCTCGTTGCCTCGACAAAAATAGCCGGGAATAGTTTTGTATCAGGTTCCATTCTAAATTTGTGACTCGTTTCTTTACCTTCGCAGGTGAATGAAACAAGTCCTGTCGCTGTGTCAACGAAACAACCAACAAACATTCCTTGAGATGCACCCTTACCCGATGCATCTTGTGTTACTTCGTTGTAAAGTTCATCGGCACGTACCATATAACAACTTTGTCTATCGATCCTGAAAAAACAAAGATATGCAAAAACATGATCGATTATGGTGTTTCTACAAGTTTATTTTTATTACTCACTGTTCAATTGGGTGTTTATAGTCGTCAACAATGACAACTGAGGCTTTCCTCACGCGTGATAAGTTGAATTCTTTCGTATGAAAATGATATTGAGATGTGACCCATCCAACGTAAACGTGTGTAGGATCTTGTCCGGGGAATATTCGAACACCATAAAAGTATTCGTTCATCAGCTTAAGACAATCTGGATCAAAGATTTCATTGCCGATTGCTTCTACGCCACTTCCAGTCAAGTTCACTGACATGGCCTTTGGTGCGTTCCGCTCCGGAATTTGCGGTGGAATAACTTTCAAGTCAGTCTAAATAGCAAGTTGAAATAATTTAATGCTCGTGCCAAGAATGGAAGCTGGGTAATTTCTAATCATTAATTCCAATTTACTGTTGATACGCGAATTTGTGGCGGTCTAGAAGATAACATTCCCAATGACGGGGCGTTTGCGCTTCTCTCCGACACATCTGAACGTAAATTGGTTGGTTCAAGTGTTGGTTTTGCATCGGGAGATTTTGCTTTTCGAGAGAAGAAACTGAAACAAATAATTATTGAATGAGTTTTTTTTTATTCAATAGGAAAACATAACGGATAATTGGTCAATTTAAGCACGTTTATCATGGTGATTTTCTGTAACAAGTGACTTACGGAATATCCTCCATCTCTTTACTAAGCTTACTAAGAAGAAGAATTCTATGAAAAATTGGTAACGAAAATAGATGCAATTTGCCCTTACCGGAATGGCGACCTTCCACGTTTGAGTTTTTTATCATCCTTGACATCGCCATTCATTTCTTCGAATCCGTTCATTTCTACCTCGCCATTATCATTACTTAATGTACGAGATTCATAGAGAGAATTTTTCCTCGGTGGTCTAGAAGGTTTGCTTCTTTGTGGTAGTGGTGATTCTTTCATCATCTCGGCATCTTCAACTGCATCATCCGAATAATTTCTCTGCAGTCCTATTGATATGATTCACAATATTTCAATTCATCGTTGAATTCATTCAATCTCAATTTCATGTTTTATCAAAAACTGACCTTTAATGTCACTCATACTAAATCCGGATTTCATAATTTGCTCCATGTGAGCGGAAGGTGTTGACTGTTGACCCTGTTCATTTTGTTCGGTCATTAATCGATTTTGTCGCATTTTAATTTCCTGCCATCGTCGTTTCTTTTCATTTTCCGATATAAAATCAGATTGACAGATAACAGGTAGGGATAACCGTAGAAATTCCCAATTCGCTTTCTCCATTGTCTCAAATGTATTATGTGAAATTTTTAAACACGGTGGAGAATCCGAACCAGCCGGTATACGTGCCACGTCAATTCTTGTGTCAACCATGTCGTCAGTATTCTCAAAAATTGGTTGATCTTTCGTGTACCAATATGTAACCGGTCGATTCATATTCCTACGCAATGATTAAATATTTGTGTGTTTGATTGATCATTTGTGTTTTTGATACGATTACTTACACGCAAAAAGGTTCATATCCTTCTTGAAGACCGCATGTGGTAAAATATCGGAGAGTGTTTACGTCCTGTCCAAAAGTAAATTTGGCTTTCTGGCCTACGCCTAGAGTGAATGCCGGCACGAATGAGTCACCTTGAACGTCTGCAAACGACGTCTCGCCTCCAAGAGCGTCCATCAAAAGTTCTCCGTTCAATGAAAAACCTGATCAGAAAAAAATGTTCCAACATATTTTGACGAGAATCAAAAAAATTAGGAGTTGACGATAGACTAGAATATACGTATTTGCTCCAAGAAGAAAAAAACAAATCAGTAAGCATGAATGCTATTTTAGCAATTGATTATGATAATTATGCGCGGAGAAATCTATTTTCGAAAATACGTACAATTTATAATAGTGTGAAGTAGTATCATGCTTCATATTAGAAGTATTGAAACCAGACTCAAAAAACAAAATATCACATTGAAGTATACGTTCATAGAACATTACATTCATTTAAGAATGATGTGGGATGAAAATACCAATGTGCGTTTTTTTTATTAGTCTTGATTACTCAAATATTGATTAATTTTGCTTGATAATGCACTTTTTTTTGGGTCGCTCATCAAGAATACTTTGCAATAAACAGTGTAACAGCGAGAATAATTACTGGATATCAGATGACAACAATTCGAAAAAATTAATGCGAATGCAATTGAGACATTATGATGGATATAATGATTCTATGGGTTGGCAAAGCTGCGCACCAATTGATATCCCAATCAGTTACTGAGCGAATATAAAAAAAAACAATGGTATGGAAAATCTGGAGAAAACTTGAGGTGTCGAATTTGGCAGTCAGAAATCAAAAAACATTTATAAATGAATAAATTTTTCGAAAATCTAATTGAAATCAATATCCAGTAATGTGAAATCTCTACACTTCAATTATTAAAATGTGTAGCTTTGTAATCACAGCCGAAACATTCGCTTAATGATGGCTGACTTACTAATTGTTCGGTCAATAAGATCCAGGAATACTCCGACAACGTCTCCAACTTGCCATTGTTTGCCGAAAGGTTCGGCGTTGCCCGAGTATACTTTTTCCTCCTTAAAAAACAAAAACATTTCAAAATAATTCAAAAAATTTGATTCTGCGTAATGATGAGAATTTTATATTTAGCTCGACTCCAATCGTCTCCACGATCTGAGTCTATCATATATTTTCTTGAGAATTGTACCACCATTTAAAGCTATTGCACGATTTGCTCACGTTCCATATGAAAATTTGGGTGTAAGATGTTAAAGAAAGCCAAATCCAACTTATACTGAACGATAAACGAGAAATATAAAAGAGGGTTTGAGAACGATGGAAGATACTCAATGAACAGAAAAGCAACAAACGAGTTAGTTTGGGATGATTTAAATAATGAAATAATGGAAAATCCTCTGTCCGGGCTAGTTTTTTCGCGACTCTTACTGTTCGTTCTGTCCAAAAGGTCAAAAACATCACCAACTTGATATTTATGTCCCAAAGAGTCGCTGCTCATTCATATAATTGATATATATGTTGATATGAAAAAAAATGAGTAAATATATTATCGCGCTCAAAAAATTTTGCCGGCCAAAATGCGAATGGATAAATTATGGAATCGTGAATACAAAAATCATTCGAATATTGATGTTTGAGATGAACTTATCCATTTAATTGTAATTGTGCTTTTTTTGTATGACATACATTGTAACCATCGAATGCCCATGTGTTTTCATCATTTCCGAGCATATTTCCTGGCATACAGTCAGCTTTCGCCCATCCAACTTTCATCGGACCTGCTGTTAAAACTTCAAATTCGAAATACCATTTCCCACTGCTGACTGCATAATGTTTTTCCACTCGATATGTACGGAAACACAATTGACGAAGCCTGTTCGCCTCAAGTAAAAGTGCTATAAGTGAAATATAATGATGAAAATTTTCGGGATAACTTCTGCAGTAGTTCCATGATAATTGAGGGAAGATTTCACTTACCTTCGTGTTGCTCACCAGTCGGTGGATCCAACATATATCCATAAACTAAAAGTGTTCGTACGGTTTCACTAGCCGTATCTCTATTCGCTTTCTTAATGGCTTCATCGACTTTGAGATACGGCACCAAATGTGGACTACGTCGCATTTCTGAATCTTCGTTCAATCCATAAGTCCAACCCTGACTTATTCTCTCTTTAGCCCAAAGGTTGTGTGTATTCTCAGCAAGTTGATCGACCAATTCTTCCATCTTTGGTGTTAATGTGATAGCACTAAGATCTAATGGGGCGGGTTTGTAACCACTGCTCTGTAAAAATGGTTCATTTGGAAGCCTGAGGGTTTTGATTCTCGATGGTGGCTTGTCCATAGTGATGTAATAACCTAATGCGAGAATTGTTTTCAATGTTTGTACTGCCAATTGGGTATCATATTTCTTTTCTGCTGCCGGGAGCTTTTCGAATTGAACAATACATGGGTGAATTTTTCTCATATCATCCCTCTGTTCACCAAAAATCCATCCAGCTTCAATTTTATTCATTGCCCACATTTCGTGGATATTTTCCGCGAGTTTATCACGTATTTGTTCAACGTATGAAGGTAAATTTATCATACTTGTGTCGACGGGTGCAGGAACAAAAGCGGTGTCATCTTCAACGAGCCACGGGCCAGCCAATACCACTTTATTCATATTGCCGAAATAGAAACACGGATCCAATGAAAGAATTTGTTGAGGTAAAAGACTTTCTACGAGTGGAGAAAATTCTTCAGGCGGTTGAAATTTCATTCGTCCATGGTCACCTCCCAGAAGAAAGCGGCAAGACAGTTTAGATGAACAACTGATTACTGGGAAAAACATTCCATCCAGGTTGAAATTCCTGAATGATCCTGATATATCAGCGCCATTGAATGTGAACGTTATAACAGGAACGGTGAGGTCTAAAGCACATCCGATTACGTCGCCCTTCCTGATATAAGGCTCTGTTGCGTTGAGCATGACTTGAGTTTTCCTTCCGCCAGTCCATAAAAAAGCGCCGTCGTAACCGAATGAATATAAATCGTCACCGACGCCATTTCCACCCCATTTTTCACCACCTCCGGGATACGGAACATATCTACAATAAATCGGAGTTTTAAATTAATAATATGTGAAGTATATTGATGGAAAAATTCTATTTGTGAATGAACATTCAAATATTTTTACCCCGTTGAATTAGCCCAACCGATTCTCAAGTGTGGCATCATGTGCGTTGTCTGTTCAATATGATCAACTGTAACTTCAAAATACCATTTTTGATATACTGCCGAGCCCTCAACTCTACCGACAAAAATATTCGGCCGAACACTGGCTACATGATCGACAAGTTGGGTTTGAAGTAGTAAATTTTTGCCCGGTAACAAAAAATCACAGATATTATTTTGCGATGATCGGACTGCAACACCGTTACCCACGCACAATGAACATAGAACATCAAGGACTTTAGGATCCCTGCCGTGTTTTTCCAATAAAGAAATAATAACTTTGATGTGTTCATCCTAGAAATGAGTTGTCAATTAGAATCATAACTTGTATTATGGTTGAAAAATTCAATTTTATATTCACCCGCATCATATTCAAAGCCTCAGGCGAATCAATGAGAACACAATGTAAAACGTCCAGCATTCCCGTGCCCTCACTGGACGCTTGTGATCCTAATCTACTAAAAAGCCAATTCAATCGATTGCTGTTGGCAAATTGAGCACAATTTGTGTGATTTCCTTTTATTATCGCTGCAAGAAGTTGATAGAGATAGCCAGATATTTGATCCCAAGCCTGGCCACTCTCATCACCCGACAGAGCAACCAGAAATCCTTGAGAGGTGATAACATTTATTTTGTCAATAGCCTCTAGAATAAGGTTCAGTATTCCTTCCTCTTGAAAGAGATCCTGGCGATTTCTCAGGGCCCGAAATCGATTTTGTTTTTCTTCATGCTCTGGAATTATAAATTGAATTACTTCTAATTTTTGTTCATTGACCATTTGACATATAATTGGGTTTTTCAGATATCATACCCATATCGTCCTCTGGCTGTGCGAAATAATTAATCAAATCCTCCAAACACATTACCATTTCATTCAGATTGACATTTTGAAAGAACATGGAAGCCCGTCGATCGATTTGTAGTGTTTCTAGGCCTCTAAAAATATATTTAATCCGTATTGAATTTAATGAAAATTTTCCTAAAAAGTTGATTGTATATGCTCGGTTAAAATTTATGCGCTTACGTGATGAATTGTGTGAAAAGGCTACTACATTTCCTAATTACTCGTGCAGTTCTGGATTCTTCCTCTTGCGACCTTGAAAAATCCAAACCATCATCCATTTTGCCTTCCTCATGAAGTACGGCTTGTTTCTCTTCCACTTTACCCACACCTTTTTTCTTCGTTTCATATGACTATGAATGGGAAAAAAATTGAACAAAAGTCAAAGATGAAATTAAATTGACCTTTTTTTCGATAGTTTGAAATTTGTCAATTTCAAGATCTAATACTGTCTATACCTTGTATGAAACCCAGAGACAAGTCGTAGCGTGTTGCATGATAACTGTCGAGTCGCCATATTTTATAATAGGCATTCCGATTACTTCAAGATCTTTATCCTCGAGAACAATTTTTTGATCATCCTTCTCCTGACGTAGCCAGAAGGTCGAAGTCTCGATCGTACCTTCGTTTCTTCGAATCGAAAAAATTATTTCACACCATAAAATTATAAGGTATCAAGGTATCGATTGATATTATAAGTTGAACTCTATGAACGGACTATAAAGTAGCCATTTTTTTTTTTTCTTCTAAAAATAAAACTTACCTATCGACCAGATAAAGTTCGTTATTTTCTTTAACTCCAAGATAACGTCCGGTAGTGAGATGTCTGATTCTCATTGGATGTAACCAATTTATGAATCCACCAGCCCATTTGGTGCGCGCCAATTCTAATCTCCAGAGAGACCGGGCTTGACTCATCACACTGCCACCCTCGTAAATCACAATGCTAAGGATTTTATGGTAAATGTTAATTAATATACCTGTTCAAAGTTTATACCCATGAATATAAATTGATTGTGATAGAAAATCTTCTATACTTGTGTCCCGGTGATGTGCTCCATGTTGATGGTATCGTTAAACATTCATCACCTCCGTGAAAGAATCTCAAAACATCGCCCCCAAATACATAGCCGACATATTTCATCCTACTAATTCCGGTTCCGTATGGTTGAACTGACCAATGTGTTACGTGAAAAGAAGCGTTCACAACCGATAAATTATTCTCTTTCGTTGTGTGCTAAAATATCAATTTTTATATTCACATTATTAAGAATAAATTCAATATTACTTATAAGTTTATAGTTTTATTGAATAAGTTACCAAGTATCGTTCAGTGGCAACTGACACAAGAATCAGATCGTCACCAACTCGAACTTTTTCACCTTCAGATCTCTGTTTTGATGCTGGATGTACAGTCCACCAACAGGCCTCTCCTGAATACGAATACAGCAAAAATTTTTATGACACGATGGAAGAGAGAAAAAAATCTTTACTCATCAATAAGAGAGAGATGTACTAGTTCACCAACCCTGAGAGTGCTCTTGTAAACCGACATCAAACGCCAACTTGTCGTTCGAGGAACTCGTTGAGAGACAGGCGAGGTACTGAAAGAATTTTCGGTTTAGAATGGAATCAATTGAATTAATAAGAGATTATCCTCTCTCATGTATATATCAGCGCGGAGATTCAATTGGTATTGGTGAGCTCACCATGTCGCTGTTTTGATGCCTGAGTAATATTGCATTTCCGTAAAGTAATGTTCTGTGACCTGAACCAGTACCTTTGCCCTGAAAATTCAATTTTTTTTGCGTCATTGAAAGTTCTCAAATGGTTCACAATAATATCATTTGAATAGAATAAGAAAATAGAAGTAAGACCTCTGCACCATTATCTATAACGCAACAAATTTCGACTAGTAAATTGATTTTTCCTAAGCAGAAAAAATTTGGATGAAAAAAGTAAGTAACAAAATCGAGAGAATTGGATTATTGCACTGAGTTTTTAATCGCTATGATAATTCGATGAACGTCGATTAGTATCTACGAATAAGAGAAGACCATAAACACCACTTATTATAAATGTTTATCAATTTTCGAGTTATGACCAACCATGATGCAAAGTAGTGCAAATAAATAGTGGATTTGAAGCGACAAATTCAAGATTAATCAACACAGATGATATACAATACAGAAGCAATTAAGTTTAAAAAGGTTTAGTAGGAAAATGTGAAAATTCTGAATACACATGCGTATAACGGAATACTTACTAGGGTTTCTTGTTGCTGGAAATGAAAAAAACACAAATCGAAATGAATTATTGACAAATGGAATAATGGATTTAGTGATTAGAGATAATGTAGGAGTTATTAAATTGGACTAATTTGGATTCATTTTTTTTTTCTTTTTTCCTTCAATTGATTTATTGATGTGTTCTTTTTTTCTCTGTAATGAGAGTAAAATCAAGTGCAATTCGAAAGAGTGAATGGCTTGTAAGGGAGTGTTGGTAAACATTCGTGTACGTCACATTGACCTATTTGAGGGGTGGCATTGACACATGCAATTGTCTGGAATAGGGGCTGGATGCAACACGCCGATGCATTTAGAAAATATTTTATAATGTTCATTATTTTGTTTTTATTCAGTTTTTTTTTTTTTTTTTCTTAAATCATAATCAAGTGTTGGTTGAGTGCAGCAACAATCACATCCCGAAAGCCTCGCGGACATCAAATATCAACAAGTCAATCTACCATGTATGTGTTGTTTTTCAACAACAATGTGTAAAGAGCCTATTGGTGTTTTTAAATTATATCTGTTTTATCTATTGTGTTACATTACCGTCTCTGAGCCTGCAGCAGTGACCAATTCTTGAAGCGCACGCACTGATAAAGCTTGCTCTATCACAAAGACGCATTGCGATAAGTCTGGTGGTATATTCTACAATATTCGATAACAGTTTTATCCAACAGAAACATCAAATAATATAATTTTTGACTGTAATAAACATGGATATATTTACTTATTTTTATATTACTGACCTTATCGGCAATATTTTCTAGAAAGCAGTGTCGATTTCCAAAACCTTCAGCTGCGAGACAAACTCTCTCACCTGTGGCAGTGCAAGACAAGCACACCATGTCCTCCTGCAAAATTTATTTCAGATGAATCAATTGCATATATGAAATAAATAATAAATTTATAATATTATATTGTTCGTGTTGACAACAAGAACAATTGTGCAATAGCATGAAAAAGATTCGAATCCAAGTTGGGTATCGCGTGTGCCAAGATCCATTTGGCCGGGTCACAAAATAAATTCGAAGGCTCAAACCATTTACCCCAATCGTCAATGCCAAAGGAACAAAAAGACAAAAAAATACTATTAAACATTGTTACTACGGGTAATACTACAACTACAACCATTACTAATAGTGTAGGTATAGTCATCGATATATCAGCTTCATGAGAAAATGCATTTATGCAAGTAATTAACACCCAAAAGTGTTCGATCATTAAAACTGATGGAAGTTTTTTGCTGAACAAATAATTAGATATGCAGTTACAAGCATTTATAAATAATTGAACGCACGTGAGAAAAGAGACATTAACATAACTGCACGAGTTGAATTGTTGGTTGCACGCGAACTCTTGGCGTATACCAGCATCCTCGTATACTAACAATACTTTTTCATTTTTTTCCCCCAATTTGATACTCATAAATATTGAAAACGTTGAAAATATTCCACAATTCAATGAAACATCACTGTGTGTATGAGGAAAATACACTTTGGTCACATCGACGAAATTGTACATCAATTTTCACGTTTATCACAAATATATTTCCTTGATTAATAACGTGAAGTAAATTCATGAAAAGGGATTGATCTATAACTTCTGAAGTTCATGAAATATTAATGCTTTGGTGGTATAAATAGTTACAACAAAGGAGCAACGGTGATGAAGATTTATTTCAATCAATAATAAGACGCGGAGGAGGAGTGATGAATTAGGTGGAAATAATAGATTTGACGACAGTAGGGTAAAGGCAATATGTAAGAGTAGGTGGTGAACAATGAAATTCAATGGAACTTCCGGGATTATTCAGATATAGGTCAAGGGCATTTGAGCAACATTGGAAATAAAGAGAATGCGCTACTTCGTGTTCCTCTATATATCCAACTCCTGCTTCATATCGGACCATAATTCTCCACGAATATTGCATTGGATAAATCAACATTTAATGGAATGAATAGAAAAAATAGTAAAAAAAAAAAAAAAAAAAAACAATAAATTCAATTCAATTTTATCAAATGAAGTATAGTTCAATCTCTATTCATACTTTTAATTCTAATTCAATAATTGTTCTCTTGAAATTGGATCATTCAAAGTGGCAAAAAAATTAAACAGTGATTGTTAAGAGTCGACAGATAGAGCATTGACCTACATTCCTACAAAATTAATGTCGCGTGCGCATTGTATGTTCATGCATCACACGTGAATAATGATGACGTTCAGCATTTCTAGAATTTATTTTAAGTCACACAAATGCTTCCACATTATTCGAACTCAGTTTTCGTCACGATAATTGACAAACCCAGAGTGAAAGTATTGTAAGAAGAAAAAAAAAAAAAAAAAATACGTCACTCTCTTCATAATGAAAAGTTCCTAGATGACTAATCTATTCTTTTCATGCTGACTTTTTATCGAATTTCAGATGTGCGTGTATGGATATATGCGCACACATATACATAATGACGCCAAGGTTATGGACATAGGATTTTTTGTCCTGGTTTTAACCGCTCTATAGTGCCAGTAATGAATAGTAATGGTGCTGACGCGGATGACGATAATACGTCAATTGTTTTCGGAATAGATTAATCGGGTGCGCAGTTCAAGAGTTTGAAAACAAATCATTGCCTCAAATTTTTAAGTATTATTTTTTATATATCAATACTAAAATTGTAGGTGGAACTTGATAGAACAAATAAACAAAAACAAACAATAAACAAATAGGAAATGGATGATTATGAAAATGACGGGAGGGATTACAAGTGAGTTTTGTATGATAAATCACGCGATATGTGATAATTTCACTTGAAAATAACCTATATGTCATGATGAATGACCTTATGGAATACCAAGTGTAAAGTTGGAATTTTTGTTCAACACTTAACGAAAAACGGAGATGAGAAAAACATTTTTTTTTATCTCATCTTCGAACAGTTACAAGCAGTTCAAGTTGAAAGAACTATTCCGATTCAGTGGCAATCGCTTCGATACAAGTCTATCGAGCTGTTCTCTACGACCCAATTGTACATAAATTTCTATATACTGACCGACAAGCAACAATTTATCGTACGTAAAGCAGCATGGTATTTAAAGTAAATTAATTCTGGTGTTATCGTGTGTATGTGAGTGTTTATATGCAAGATAATTTGCATGCTCTTTTTGCACGTCGTGTCTTTCGACCTCGTATATCAAGTTATACTTCTACGACGCCTAAAATAATTTCCATCGAAGTACGGGTGACACTACTACTGCTATACATTCTTCACTTTACCATATTGTGCCTTAACTTCCTTCGCATGCATGCAACGGTACGGCCCATTAGATTATCGGCTGAACCTGCCGACTGGAAAATTTCGACTAACCCACACAACAGCTTCCCTCATCGATCCATCCCTCAAGTGAATTGCAGATACAATATACCGTGAATGATTCTTTTTCTTAATACAACTAATGATTTAGAATCACGTTCTCAAGTTCGGAATAATTTTGCTGAAGGAATTTTTTGAATTCATTGATTAAATTAAAATATAATTGTATGTAGAGTTTAAGATTGCGTATGATGAATGAGCCGCATTGATCCGTTTTGATTGAAAATATATACCAAGGTTAGACAGAGAGTTCATGCATCTAATCTTGATGCAAATCGATCAATCAACGGTAACTTGCGGCAACACGAATAAAAATTGTCATGTAGAATGTAACTGAGGCGAAACAAAATTTTGGCAGAATGCCAGCACCGTTCGTTGATCAGTAAAATATTTAGTTCATGTACTGCGTCGAACATTGTAAAGAAAATGAAACAACAATATATTCTGAGTTATTCGATGATAATCAAATGTATTTTTATTATTTTGCAGTGAAAATATCGATGAGGGTCCAACTGATGTGGAAAATGAATTCAATTTTTTCACGAAAAAACCAAACGCGGCCGACACGAAATCCGAGAGTCCAGAAAAAAAATCCGCGGATTTCAAGAGAGGCAGATCGTGTGATTGTAAAGATAAAAAGAAACGAAAGATGAAAAAGAGCAAGACAAATTCTACGGACAACGGAAATGACACAAATGGAACGAGTGGAACGAATGATAAAAAAGTCAAGAAAGATAAAAATAATACGAATAATAAAAATAGTAAAGATAATCCACAAAAAAACATACAAAGAGGCGAAGTATCAAAAAATAAAGGTAAACGTGGACGAAAGAAAAAAGAACGACGTTTAGTTAATCCATTTATTATATTTTATCTGGAGTTGTATTATAAAAATCCAACAAAATGCGTTGCCGAAATTGCCAGCGAAGCTGGTAGAATTTGGAGTAAAATGTCGGAAAAAGAAAAAGCAGAATATATAAGTAAAGCCCGATCGGCCAGTGCAAAAAGTAAATCGGCTAAACTAGAAAGTAAAAAATTGAAAAAGGGCAAAACAATGAAGAGAGTACGAAAAGACTGCTGAACAATTTACTAAAATCATACACAAACGAATATGAAGAATAATCATGAAAACTCTGACTGTAGTGTAAAATAAATTATCGTTTAACCAACCATTTTCATTGATTCATTATCCACTCAATGTATTTATTATTCGAGGTTTTCACGATAAACAACGGAAACTCACAAATCGATCCTGAAGAGAAGGACAAAAAAAAACTGCGTTTAACGTACAGAGCACATATAATAAAAAAGAAATGAATTGTTGTAGATATTTGCATTGTTACTGCAGTGAAATTCTCAGCACGTGTCGCATAATACTATGTGCAGCGAAATTATCGAATTTACCAATGGTAAACAAAACCCAGAACTCTATTGAGAGCTCTGTACATTTCCCGACCACCGACTAAACACGAATTCCCACTCACAATCATCACAAGAATTGAATCGAATTAAATTGATAATTGTCATGCAGCTGGAGTTACTTCTTCCAATAGCTAATTCCAACGGTGAATTGAAAAAAAAAGAAAAAAGGCGAGTAGAAACAGTGTCTTTGTGTTCTATAAAAAGTAATTTATCGGCCTCCTCTCACGAGCACCGACGTGTATGTCTTCTTTGCTTTTCCTCTCTCTTTCTTTCCCCCGCTCATTCACTTGCATCGCACATTTTCCTTCAATACACTGTGGTCGATATACATTCACGCTACTATCTCGAGTATAAATGAAAGCACAAGCGCAGGATAGGGGGTCCGCCAATGATACAGAAATAAGTTAAAAGGGCCAAAGGCTTTTTTTTTTATAAGATACCGCAATCATCCATGTGTTATGATGGTTACCTACGCAAACGTATATTATATTATGGATTGTGCAACACACCGTAATATATGGTGGAAAATTGGTGAAGAGTAGAAAATAAAAACCTACTTTCTTTCTTAACCCTCCAGGGGGTCAGGGTCGACATGGAGCTTTAAAGTGCTTCTTAACACGTCGAATCCTTTCTTTCACCCTGACCGCACATACACACACACACACACATCCAATGAATAATACAATGTAACAAGTTATTCAATTATATCAATTTTTATCTACAATAATAGGATTAACGTGAAGGGTCAAATTCCTTTTTCGTCGATAAAGAATAAATAAACGTCACTGGTGCTTCAATCTACCGGCATTGAAAATCCTCCGCCTTGTTATAAAGATTTGATATGTAAATTCACAAAACTAATTATTGTGCGCAGCAAATTAAATACCTCCCTATTCGAACGGTAAAAATAGAAATTTAATAGATTTATATATAATATTTCTTACCGTACGAAGGAATGATACATCGTCCTGCTCTGATCCACCCTCACTGTCAGCCATCCTTATATCTCGTGTATTTTACACCGATTACAAAATATTCGTTGCGTTTGTCGTCGCTCTATTATCAATTTTTATTTTAAAAAATATTTACAATTAACTCCGTCACCAATAGTCGGTTTTGAATTTTGGTGATTTGTCGTTCTTGTTGATATATATTTACACCAATACACAGAAAAGACACTGTATTTACTAAAACCAATCGTGTCTATTCATGGTTTCGCCGCTGACGCCAACGGCTCCTCGTGCGCGCGGATAACTCCGCATCCAGTCTGTTCGTTCACTGACTGCTGGAGGTGTGCTACTGAATTTTTCGCTCCACCAGTAACTACACCAACCTCTAATACAGGCAATCTGGCAATACAATATATCTCTCTGTTGTATTCTCTCTATATAATTTCTCACCCCCTCTTGCTCTGCATCTGTTGTCTCGTTATGCGCACGCGTCCTATTAATTTTCACTCTCAGTCTTTCTCAATGTTGATATATGGTTTTCTCACTTCTGGACTTGGTTATTTTACTTCCGTACCGACCAACTGACGTTTCCTCTCGTTACTCCTACATCACGTTATGCTGCTTTCTGTTTTACGCTATGAGGGAACAAAATGCGAAAACATACATATCGACTTTGATTTCAAACTTGACAGCTCAACTAGTAGATTTCATTTCCAAATTCATCAGGCATTAAACAAATAATTTAATGCACAGTAATGATAATTAATTCTTATGTTTAGCGATAAATTTATTGCAAAATAAAAAGCAAATAGATTGAGAATATAGATCGTGCGAATTTCAATGTTCATCAACCGGAGTTATATTGTATATTTGATGATGGAAAACGTTATTAAAGCTAAAACGATTCACCTATAAACGAAATGAATCACTGTGCATGATTTTGAAACAAGTTTATTTTCGGTACTTCCGTAGTGCTCGCCCGACGTTATATTATACGAGTCGACGAGATTTTCCTCGGTCTGATATATGGACTTTCACAATAGACTCAATCGATACTCAAATTTTACAATAGAAGAAAAAAATTAATGAATGGTATGCAAATAAATTAAAGCACAAAATTAAACTTTAATTTTGCAGATAAAATTATTTGTCAAAGACTTGCCTCATAGTGGAACGTCTAGGATCAATTACCACATGTTTCGTGAGATCTCGAGAATGGATCACGCTCGAGAGTCGATAAATAGTCGCAACACGCACTCGGTCACAATCATATATACAAACACTCACCCCTGTGTACGGTGAAATACTTTACATTCTTGGTGTGGCCTCCAGAAAAAAAAAGTTAAACAAAAAACGGATTTTTCAGTACGATGCAATATCACTATTTAATGGTGAACCATACGATGACACGTTAAATTAATTAACTTCTCGCTATTTTCTTCTTACATTCCTTTTTCTTTACGCTTGAATCTCACTACTCGCATTCATTCCGCGCGTGCCTCTCGCTCAGCTCGTTCTCAGGCTGAAAATTAACCCGGCCGAAATATCAGTGGGGATACCCGTTGACGGTGGTGGCCAGTGTGCATTGAACGAAGAGCAACAGAAGCAGGACAGGAACAGACCAAGTGGCTCTCGGCTATTTTTGGACAACCAGCTATAACGAATTTTTCATTTAACGCCCTGAAGACCCACCCAGTCGAGGAGGATTCTCGCGGCCCCATCACTCCCTGGCCCTGATCACAAACCATGTGCGACAATGACAAAATAAAAAATATTTCAACATTAATTTTTTTGTTTAAATAACCGTTTTTTGGTATGGCAAAATCATAATATCTCCTTTTCTCTACGTTGCCCAGTAACTGGATATCACTAATTTACTGCAAGTACCAAAATTCTATTTCTTAGAATAGTTAGATTGGATCAAAAGACATGGTCACATTGTGATTGATGAATTGCCAGTCTCGAGTAAAATATATTTATAGTGATGGAACAGTAGTAAATAACCGACAATTTTTTGTGCTTATATAATAGGTGCTGAGTGAGACTTTCGTCTTGCAGTGTACGAGTAATTCAAACTTGACTATTTATAAATGTGTACAAAATATGTCGAGTCATTACGGAAATTTGAATTTCCCGCATTAGGGGTGAAATTCCCATTTTCAATATTTCTTTCAGTCGATCAAGTAGAGTATCTTCAATGCCGCCTTTGTTTTCCGTTTTCATCACTCTCTTCGTCTTGCTTATGTAAACCCCATATAGACATTCAATTTTTGAGGTTATGAATTGTCATTTGACGAGCAGTGATCGGCACTGATGAGTGTAGTTGAAAAAAGTGTTTGTAATCAGGGTCAATGTGTTTGTATTAATTATTAAGTGATTCAATATTGAAATTAAAAAATTGAAAATGTCTGCGAAAGCTCGTACCAAACATGAAAATAGCGCTGGTATGTAACTATTGATGGAACAACGAACCATTTCGACTTATATTCATATTTTTCATATTAAATCATATATTTGAGGTTATGAATGATTGATATTCAGTTGACTCACGGTTAAATTTCCGAATAATTGATTTGGACCAGTTGTTGCCAGATGATTCATCATGAATCAATTAATATAGATTCAATTGATTCTACTAAAATCCAACCTTCATTGGGCCATCTCATTTTCACTTCAATTCTCGCATTTGATATGTTCATTCGTTTTTTTTTTTTCATTAATAAACCAATCATTTTGATATATTACTCGCATTGTTCATTCGTGAGAATTATGATCAATGTTTCACCTTTGACTATACTCAACGAAAACAATTCAGTTGGTGTACAGTGAGATAACCCCAAATATTTTATTATAATTCTCTCATCATATTTTTTGACTATTTCTACGCATGATCACTCATAGAATTATTGGAGGTTTGGCACCAAAAATATCCCTATTACACTTGGATGAATTGATGCAAGACATCCATTTTCAATAAACAACCGCAATTAGTATGTGAATGAATGTAGGAATTCTTGGATGATAAGATGGTCCATGTCATTTCACCTTCGGGCAATCGATCCTGATGAAATCTGTCATACCCAAAATCTACCTGGCAATGACTTACCTTTCAATATGATTTTTGCATTTAATTTTTTAGTTCATCTCAATTCATTTATTTTTCATTATCACTTCGGTCTATTTTCTGCATTTTCTATCCTTCCATCGCACGAATGCTTTCAGATATTCCATTATAACCATTAACGTTCATTAATTCCGAAAGTTTTTGTTGTATTAAACGTACGATAGCATCATTATCGGGCTTCAAAACTACATTGTAAACACCTGATTTAATTATGCATAATACACAATCTTAATATTCACTAAATATAAACGAACGATCACAAGAGTATGACCTCACACCAATTTTTATTAATTATCATTTCGTACGAATCATGAGAGGATGAATTCTCCGAATGAATTTATAGGAGTCGATTCTCTCAGAATTAATACATCCGTTACCAGATTTGGAGACTGATTGAGATCAATTCATTTCATTGGAATTTTATTTTTATTACAGACGTTGTTGCCTACAGTGAAGGGGCAGTGAGGAATAATGCAGCAGTTGTTGAATATTGTAGAATTTCCATGGCAGCACTGTCTGGTGGCACTGCCGGTTTATTAGGATTGACTGGACTCTATGGCTTTGGTTTTTATATTTTTGCGGTCATTAGTTTATGGGTAGGTTTCAGAATGATGATAGGATAATTCCGAGCGTTGTTCTCTTGTTTAATTACATTTGAGGATGAATTATCAAAGTCATAATTTTACAGGCAATGTTGTTATTTAAAGCTGGTGGCCAGTGGAAGAAATACTTTATTAGTCGATACAGTTTGCTGACAAATGGATTTTTTGGAGGATTATTCGTATCCTTTATCTCAATCAATAATTGACTGACAAAAGTTACTTTCTTTGCAATCAAGTCCAAAGAATTTTCCTTAATGAAATAAGTATTGCTGCTGGTGCTACAGACATACGTATTATTCTGGACGTATCCTTTCGAAAATGCATAATACCAATTATTTGAGAATTGAATATCATTAAATTAATAGAGCTACAGTTTCCTTAATAACATTTTACAGATTCCTCTATGGTATGGTACATGTCTATTGACCATGGAAAACTTCAAAAGATTACGGTACCAACTGTGTTGTGAAATTGAAGAAAGAATTTTAGAAGAAGGATACGTGCATTTCACGGAATTTTTACCAAACAAAATAAATCACTCGTGAGTTCTACTTTCCACATTATTTCTGTCGTATTTTTCATCACCATTGTATAGATAGAATTTTGAAATGAAATACATAATGCTAATTGAACAATCTGTATTTATAATTTAAATTGATAAATTAAACTTTATCATGTATTCACTACGCAGCATATAATTAATTAGTGACATCAAAATACATTACATGAATGTTTTTGAAATCAATCAAACGATACCCTAAAATTCCATTTTTATACTTATCGAATTTGATAATTGACGATGACATTGATTTTCACATTTACAATTCTCGTATTTAATATGCTCCTGATGTATGCATGTAACGTACTTACAAAACGAATATCTATGTTTCATGATATTCGTGACTTTTATGAGCTTATAACAAAATCCGTAAAAAATAACATTAATATTTTCCCTCATGATCTCTTGTTGCTCCCCATTTTTCATAATCATCATATGTTCGTTTCTGACGTCTGAGCAATATTGAATCCATCGTTTTCATGGACCTGAGAAATTTTATGAACAGTTGTACCCAACTCGAGAGACTCTAATTTCATTCTCTCATCCATTTCGTCAAATTCTTCTTTACTGAGATAATACACTATCCCAGCGCCGAAACCATCACCGAGTACATTTACAGAAGTCCTAAGTCGATCACTGAATAAGAAGTCACATAATTATATAATGAGTTTACCTCTCTTCGAACGAAAAATACACGGTGCTAAATGAGACTTACAGTAACCAATCAACAGCGAACAGAAGAGAGACATCATGCGTTGGTAATCCAAGCGCAGTCAACACTAGAATCATGGTCACTAAGGCAGAACTTGGAATACTAGCCGCACCAATGCTTGCTAATGTGGCAGTCAGACTGGAAAAATCCATCATTTGAGTTTGTTTATTCAGATTAAAAGGGAAATGCTGAAACAATTAATGTTCACCTCACGGTAATAATATCACCGAAGCCCAGAGGAATTCCATTCATCTGTGCAATAAATATTGCAGCGATAGCTTCATACAATGCAGTACCATCCATATTGACTGTTGCACCAACTGACACGACAAATCGCGTTACACGCGGATCAATTTTATTATTTTCCTCCAAGCATTGAAAAGTAATCGGCAATGCAGCAGCACTAGACACAAAATCAAACATGATTTGAGAATTTTTATCATTATTAGTTGTCATTCCCTCTACGATTGGCATACCTCGAAGCGGTTGCTCCCGCTGTTATCCAGGCTTGAATCATCCCCTTGAAATACGTAGCAGGATTACGTCGTGTTAATAGCCAAAATATCGTTGGAAGAGTAATTACACCGTGAATCAATAGACCGACAATGACGGTGACTGTATACAAGCCCAGCATTTGCGCTGTTATTGCAATATCCGAGATAGACATCACCTTTCCGGCTATGAGGCACATTATACCAAATGGTGAGTACCTACAAATCATTTGAAGTCTGTTTTTTTCTTATAGCCTATTATTATGAATCAAGAGCAGTGTGAATATTCAAAAAAATCTACCATATAATGATGAGGGTGACAATTCTCATGATAATTTCATTTAGCACTGTGAAGAATTCCACCATAACTCTACCATTAGGACCCAATTGGCCGACAAGAAGACCGAAAGTGATGCAGAAAACTATCATTCCCATGACATTAGTACCATCTCTGTAAACTAATGTATGTTCAAGAGTGAAATCACTATGATTCTCACGTCCGACGATAACGACAACCGGTTTTTTCACGTAAGTTGTTTGAACTTGTTGAAAACATGCTTGAACTAAATTTTCCGGTATCATGTTCCTGCAATATTTACGATTACATTCATCATTTTAATTTTTTTCCCACATTGAATATCAATAATTTGTTCATTCATTCATTTATTTATTTGTTTTTACTACCGGACGATGTCCAATATCGCGTCGAGAGTGGAAACTCTTACTGCTTCAGGTTCCATAGCCACTGTTACTTCAACTGAATTCCTTATTCTCGGATCACCCGGATGGATTAAAAGCACAACAGCAATTCCAACAATGGCAGCTAGAACTGTGGTTATTAAATAGTAGCACAGAGCTCTGAACCCCATTCTTCCGGAACTACGTGCATCCATGTGCGCCATTCCTTACACAAACAATGAACTTTGATATCAATCTCCACTATGCGATAGAAGCGAAAGTGAAGGAATTATCAATAAGGATTACCAGTAATTAACGAAGAAATTATAAGTGGGAGAATGAACATTTTTAACAAACGCATAAGAATTTCGCCAGGAAAACTGATGAGCATGATTGATCCTGGTGATAATGAAGCCAAACGTCCAAGGAAACCAAAACCCAAACCCGCAGATACACCAAGAACTGTTAAAACCAAAAGGCTGTTAGCACCAAACCAATTAACAACTGCTTGTAAGTTATCCAACGGAGTTGATTTGATAGGTGGAGTCTTCTCGCTATTTTCTACTTCTGCTTCGGATGTCATTTTCTCAATGGCATCGATGTTAATTCTGAAATGCATTTCCGATTAAGAGAAAATAATAGGAACTTATGAATCCTTCATTACTTATCACAAACATGTAATAAAATATTCATTATTTAATGTATCGCAGTTTACACATGATCTGGTTTCAACTCAGCTCCCCGTAGTACCGCCACAGCACCACATATCCTTTGTTTCATCGACATGGTGAAGTTATTTATATTCAGATATCTATCTTATTTTCTTTTGAATACAAATGAATTGCAGCAACGTAAATTGTCTGTGTGTCACCATTACGCGATGGATTGATATCGAAAAACTATTCTGTTGTTAAGATTCCATCATAAATAGCACTCGAAACTTTTCAGTAGAAAAAAAAATTTTATTGCATGGAAAATAGAGATACGTATTTGTTGTAATAAATTGATAGTACACAGCACTGACAACGAGTGAATAAACTGAATCTGTAGACTGTTGTCAAATCGAACAATCAAGGGAGCTAAAGTGCCCCAACCAGGATGCACATTGGCGGCGGAGTGCGGAAAGATTACGTCGATGGAGTGTTGGAGACTTCATGAAGGGGAAACAGCCGGAGGGACGAGGAATTCATACAGGAAGAGGTCACTCATCGGATTATATGATTAACTGGGACGGCTGGTGTACCATATTTCAGTAGCATTAGTGGACCTTGGTAATGTTATACATTTTATACATCTTTATGATCAATTGTAATTGAATTCATTGGTTATACTGGACTTAGAACTGGCATCAATAAAATTTTTGGTCTCGATGAATATATCAATATCGAGATTCTCATCGACATCAATGTTAATAATGGCATTGGTATTTTCAATTATTATCGGCTCGTTGGCCTTGGCGCCTATTTTCTAAATTTAAATTTCAGCGGCAATCAAAACCACCGCCATATTGGACGCTACATGCGTGAAAGAGATTGCGCGATGAAACTACACAATAATGAATTCAAGCGCGCGGGCAACTGCCAAAGAGAAATTTGTATTTTACAACAGTTTGGCAATATTATTAAAAGCAGTTGTTGGTCATAAAACAACAGTTGATTTAAGAAATGAAGCGTTTGTTTATGGAACAATTGGAGAAGCCGACGCGTGAGTATTTTTGTCAAGGCAATAAAAATATATGTCCCGAAGTTCGCAACGTTCCAATTTATAGAGCAGCAGTGTACTCTTTCGTTATTTCAGGTTTATGAATGTTGTGATGAACGACTGCATATTCACGGACCCTAGAGGAGATAAATTTCGTTTTGATACGTTCTTCGTGCAGGCAAGAAATATCAGATGTGTTCATATTCCGCCAAATGTAAGTTGACACTTCAGTGGAATTAAATAATGCGAATATAAATGCATTTATCACACTCAACGATGATTTTCACGGGAAAAAAACATTTTATGCGTCTTATCTGTATTTCTGACAACCCAACACAATTCTTATCTCGATTTTTCTCAATCCAAGTAACTTAACGATCACCAATATTGTGCAGTCAATATTGAATCACGTTCAGAGAAAAAAAAACGTGGCAGTAATTTTTTCGGCTGATGATTGTAAACACGATAAGTTTCAATGGTTGGGTTCAACGAAAAATATCATTACGTGGTTTGAAATCATTATATTTAAATGGTATCAATTTGATTCAATGTAAAATGGTGAATGACGATCGCAATCAATCTCGAAAGTATTGTTTGCATAGTCAACATAACCAAACATTGATGGACAATAAACATTGTAGCGATAAATCTAAAATGATGAATGTGCTCAATTTGAGTGATTATGATTGCATTGGCTTTGATTTGGACAATACGTTATTATCGTATAATGTGACTGAAATGGTCCGGATGGAGTATGATGTATTGGCCAATTATCTTGTTGATAATAAAGGATATGATTCCGAATACTTATGTGAACCTCTGGAAGAAAATGATATTGATTTCATGCAAAAAGGTCTAGTTTTGGACTTCGATAGAGGAAACATTTTGAAATTAGGTTATGGTGGTGTTATAGAACATGCAAGTCATGGTATGAGATCAATGACAACGAAAGATATTGAACGAATTTATCCCGGTCGCCGTTGGGATGTTACTGATACTTTTTTTAATGATCCAGTGAGCGCGTGGAATGGCCCAGGATCTCTGAAGATGCGATGTTTGTTGGATTATTTTGATATGCCAGCAAGTTTGATATTTGCCCGGGCTGTTGACGCCGCAGACAATAAGAGTGAAATACCAATAGAGCAATATGAGATTTGGCCTGATATATTAGCTGGGCTGTGCTTTATCTTCGAACGCAGCATTGGACAATATTTTGTAAATTTAAAATCCAAACCCGATAAATATATTCGAAAATGTAGTCCGGAAATAGTTTCTTGGCTTCGTGAAATGAAAAAAAATAAGCTAACATTTTTAATTACTGGGTCGAATGTGGACTTCGTGGATTTCACGGCAAAATATGCGATAGGTGACGATTGGAAGTCATTATTTGATATAATAATTTGTTATGCAAGAAAACCGGGGTTTTTTGCAGAAAATCGCCCATATATTTCTCTATTTGGATACGAAGAAAATATACCAATATTGGGAAAAGATTTGGTAAGAGATGGAATATATTCGCAGGGCAATGGCATAGAGCTGAATGAATTTTTCAAACGAATTACTGAGAAAAATTCGCCACGTTGTCTGTATTTCGGCGATAATGTTATTCAGGATATTTATACGCCTGCTGCTCATTCTTCCTGGGATACTGTCGTTGTGAGTGAAGAGATGCATGCAGAAAAGACTGATGATGAATTTCCACCTCATCCAGATGCGAAAACGATGATTTCAGAATATTGGGGGTCGTATTTTTATGTAAATAATTTAACGACTTCTGTTGATTCACTTTGGTCGTATATGATTCAAAGATATTCAAAAATTTGTATACCATCTATCAAAACAATTGCAAATAATCCTTTAAATATGAGTTATGACGCGTTCCATAATAATAACGGAAATCACAAAGGATATTACCCAGCAAAGCCGGTTCACACCAACGAAATATTGTCATAGTTCACTGACTTAATAAGTAATTGTATTCATTAATGAATCCGAAAATTAATCACCTCATATTTATAAATGAGAATATATTATTTTTATCGCAGATTCCAATGATTCCCGCAATTAGGAATGAATTGAACCTGATGAGGGGTCCGGAAAATCCGGTAAAGTGTCGAAAACCAACGTTCAAATCCAAAAGAACACAGAGGAAACATGAAGAAGACAAAACCGAAACGGAAAGATTATTGAGTTTGAAAAAAAAACTTGAGCCGAGTTGTTCGTATGACGCGTGAGTGAATAAAATTTATATTTTTCGATGAAATTGCGGAATCGACGAATAAGAGTAAGAGTGTAAATAATAAAATTTCTGAAATAGATAACAATTTATTTCTCAAATAGTTGATGCAAATTTAGTTATAAAAATACTACAATGCCAACAACAGTCTCTTCACCATGATAAAATACTGATCTTATAATACACAAGGAAAAAAAAAACCATACAACTTAGAATTTTTATTACCTATAAATCGAAATGTCGATTCAATACTTGATGAGCCCCAACCACTTATCTTCCTAAGTTATTCAATCCTATCATGACTGTTGTATCAAAAAAAAAGTTTTTTAAATACCCTCACATTGAGAACTGTAACACCATTAATAGTTAGATATGTGGTTGGAAAAGAGGGAACAAATAGAATGAGTCATGAGAAGGCAACACGTTTCACATTAATCTTAAATTAGGCAACACGACTTGAACAGTGAATTCATGGTTATCCAACGAATATTATGACTGTTGTCGCTCAATTGCTATTGCAATGCCCATTCCCCCGCCTATGCAAAGAGCGGCTACACCTTTCTTGCCACCGGTACGTTCCAATGCATACAAGAGTGTTACCAAAATTCTCGTACCTTCGAAAGAAAAACAATTACTGATTAATTCACCATCCGTGAAAAGTTTGTTCATAAATTAGAGAAAAGTCCAATTACCTGAAGCACCAATTGGATGGCCGAGGGCAATAGCACCACCGTTAATATTAACTTTCTCCGGATCCAGTCCTAATACTTTTAAACAAGCAATTGATTGTACAGCAAATGCTTCATTCAATTCATATAGGTCAACCTGATCTTTTGTCCAGTTAGCTTTTTTTAACTGGGAATCATTTTAATTTGTAAGTAAAATAGTAGTTCATCCATAATTATTGTTGAGATGTTGATTGATGAAATAAGAAAGTAATTATATATAATTATTGTGTCATGACTCACGACTAATTCGACTGCTGGTATTGGTCCGGTTCCCATAATATTGGGTTCAACGCCTGCTTGAGCAACTGCAACGATTTTTGCTAGAGCAGGAATGCCTGCATTTGTTGCAGCTTCTGCGGACATTAACACTACTGCTGCAGCGCCATCATTTATCCCTGATGCATTGCCAGCTGTAACTGTGCCTTCAGCCTGAACAATTATTGAAATAAGGACATTTATTCCACTGTTTATTGAGAATCAAAAATATATGTAATCAAAATTATTATTAACCTTGAGGAATACTGGACGTAATTTGCCGAGTTCTTCGAGGGTCGTGCCCGCTTTAGGAAATTCATCTGAAGAAATCACTACAGTTTCTTTTCGATTCTCGATTGTAACAGGGATTATTTCCTTGTTAAAAAATCCCGCAGCTATAGCTGCCTCAGCTTTTTGTTGGGATTTGACTGCATAATTATCTTGCTCATTTCTACTTATCGTAAAATTTTTTGCGATATTCTCGGCTGCATTAAACATGCGAGATTCAATATTCAAGTACATTTAAAAATTAGAGCATGAAAAATCAATAGAAAAGCAGAAATATGCGATAGCGAACCTGTAATACCCATGTGAACACTCGAAAATGCGTCAGTTAGGCCGTCGAAAATCATTGTGTCAATCATTGTCCCATCCCCCATTTTCAAGCAATTCCTTAATTGAATCGCATGTGGGGCTTGGCTCATGCTCTCTTGACCACCAGCTACTATTATCTCACCTTCGCCACATTTTATCGCATAGTATGCATTCTCCACCGATCTGAAGCGAAAAGAAGACCTTTTTATTTGTCCAGTTATATTTATCCTATGGCCTATTGTACTCTGTTTCTCTGTAGATTTTATCACGTTTGAGAATTTTAATATGAATACACACTTTAAACCTGAGCCACAAAGCATATTGACTGAGTATGCTGGTACAGAAATTGGTAATCCAGCTTTTATCGCAGCTTGTCGCGCTGGATTTTGACCTTGCATAGCTGTTAATGCCTGACAATTGATTAGAATCGCAATAATTTAATATAGAATAAAATACAATTGATAGTGGAATTTAATTTTATTGATGAATGACCTGCCCAAAAACGACTTCAGATACATCTGAAGGCTTCAAATTGGCCCTTGCTAAACTTTCTTTGATCACAACGCTGCCCAAATCCGATGACTTCAAAGATGAAAGAGATCCACAAAATGATCCTGCAAAAAAATTTAATTCATTTTTTCAGTATGATGAATTGGCTTTCTCACTAATTGAATTCTTTTGTACTTTCAATTTGTTTTTTTTTGTTTTTTTGTTTTTTTATCGATTGATATTGCATGAAAAATATGACGTTAACGGGAATTTGGAAAGTAGGTTGTGCATTGCTACGCAAGTATGCCAAACCGTAAATTTCAAATTATTTTAAATATTATGTATGAAAAGCATATAAAAAAAATACTTTATATATTCATCGATAATTTCAAATGATGTATTTAAATTTTGTTTCATCTCTCATCGTGAACTGTCAAAAATATACAATTATTGCATGATTATATTTTTGTATTCACCTTAAACATATCCAAAAGTATATATATTATTACATTCCAAAATGATTGGGTTATGTCGACAGCAGTTAGGGTTTAATTAAATTTACTGACCTATTGGTGTTCTTACACCCGACACAATAACGACGTCTCTTCCAGTCATTGTAAGATCCGTAAGAAAATTTTGAACCAATCGGCTAAATAAAAATTAACAATGTGCTGCTGTAGAGCGAGATACCGGAAATAAACGAGAGTCTGAGCACTTGCTATACGTCAATGGAATGTTGTGTGTAGTGGGAATTTATACCGGCGCTGTGTGACCACGAAACGTTCAGTAAGGACTGCGAAGACATGTGCGAAGTAACCTGATTTATCACCACAATTTCCTTTTCAACCAATTCACTCACAATATACAATATATTAATCTGACCTATAAATCTCCTCATTTCACTGCGAACTTTTCCATGATAAAAAAATATCGGTGAATAAACAATTACACGATTAATATATTATCACCATCCATAACCTCAATTATTCCATGTAATTACTTAATTTCTCCTCTAAGATAATTATTTCAGTGATAAACAACAATTTCATTTGATAAGAAAAATTCATGGAATAAATTATATGTTGCAGGCATAAATATTAATCGTTAATAAATTATCGGGGCAATTGAATTTCATATTTCGTCCCTGAGGTGAAAGAAAAAAGCGGCGGTTCTGAATTGTCCTACCAGACAGCGCGACGAGCAATAAGAGAACAGTCCTCTCGTTTGGTCTCGTTTGTGTTTACCCGTCGTGCATTGTGAATCAGTGACTGGTGCTAAGATGGCCGACAACAAGGAGGAGATTTCGGAGCTCGACAATAAACGAGGTAATTATCGTATTTGAATAAATTTATTTTGTGTGATTATATATTACAATAATTCGTAAACTAATGATTAATCAAATGATTCATATGAGAACATCAGTTGGTCCGTAACTGCTGCGAAATAATTGCCATCTGCATGCTCTGTGCTCCGGGTCAACGGGCATGGAACGTTGCCGATAGAGATGAAAAAAAAAAAAAATTGACATTCCCATGAAACACTGATATATTAATAATTATTTGTAATATCAGGTGTATTAATTATTGAGTGTTGAATTTTTTTTAAAGTGATGGCACACCTGTCAGGTCGTTGAACGCGCGGCTTTTTGACAGCAGAAGCAATACAAGAGTGAGAGAGGGATATTGCAACCAGGTGAACAGGCACACATACATGCATTCATACACATATACTCATTCACATTAACCCTCTAGAATGAACTATAAAGTGAGAGACAGTATGAGGGTCAACGATTGTATCGATGCAATTGTTATTAACTTGGAAGAAATAATGTGGCATTAGGATTTCATTTGAGTTGTGTTGGGAGGGAAGGAAAAACAAGAAAAAAAAGCATATTTATTTGCTTGTCTTCTCTCCATTATTTTTGACGAGAATTGTGTTGTGTGTGTGTGTATATATATGTGTATGGAAACAGTCTCCCGGCGCCAACGACATGTGTTCACGATCGAATAGCTGTCCTGGCGGTCTTAAGAACTCTCGTATTTTTATCCTCCCCCGAAAGCCGTGTGAGAGCATGAGAATGTGGTGAAAAAGGAAAAGAATTGAAAAAAATGTGCGAAATTAAATGAAATATGAAGCACCGGAAAATATAATGAGTAGTCGAGGTATTAACGGGAACTGAGATTCAATGTGATGATCTCTTTGCATAATTCCTCTTCACACATTGAATTATATTTCCCTTTTTATCCTTCTCTGTGTTGTTTCGTTTCTTGCTGTTATTTTGATTGCCACTGAAAATTGGTGGAATGTCGACCGGTCGGTCAGTGAATTTTTATATTGATAGGCCACTGCGTGTGGCAGTTTTATCAGTCCAATAAAGTATATCGAAGACTAGTTGAAGTATATTTCAATTATCGTTAAATGCCTATTGTCATTTTTAATTTGAATCGTTGGTGTAATAATTTTTTTTATTTTCATTGCTCAACTTTTCAAGAAACTTCTTTCCACATATATTTTTTCTTCTTTGTTCATTTGCTTCTTTTTTGTCCATTGTGAATGTAAGAATGATGAGTTGAGAAATTGAATTTAATTTCAAGCAACGAATATGCATGCCGCGTAATACGACATCGACTTCAACTAAACACAGTGTATATACATATAACCAGTTGGGAATGATACTAACATTAGATCATGGCCGACTCGAGTCATCGGCGCACAAACTAAAATACTCATTTTCGCCGTTGAAATTTGCTTGAAGAGTTTCGTATTAACATTTTTCACTAGCACGATATGCGACTGAATACAAACATATATATGTATATACTCGTATAGCGACATATATATTATATATGTACATTAGTACGTGCAAATATACATTGTTGTTCTAAGCGGTGCCCGAAAAAAAAGTCTTGTGCGTGTGGCGTAATTAATCTTGACTTTGTTCCAGGATCGTATGCATTTTTGTTTATTCATTTCGCGTTTTATATTTCGTGTCAAAGCATTAATCATCAAAGGGCGCGTTCTCATTTCCTCGCGTGATTCGTATGAATAACTTTTTCTTTTTTCATCATTTGTTCCACAATCATCTTTTCCATATGTTCAATTAAAAAAAAATGATAACTCATTGTATAGAATAGTCAAATTATTTTTTCATATAAAAATGGATGATGAAACGGAAGATGAGTAGAGATAAGAATTTTCGTTATTTTTTCGAAAATATATTCACATATTTGACGGTATGAAAAATTATGGATATTATGAATTTGTACCTGTCGTTTTACCGGAAAATCCATCATTACGTCATCGATCGAATAATACAATTACTACTCTAGAAATATATATAAGTAAATGTGTATGTATAGATTTATGATCCACCAGACATATAATCATAATGTAGAAATATGTAATTATCGTCAAGTATGGTCATTTTCTTCTGTCATTCATTTTTCCAAAGTTGTTACAGTTGAAAAATTCAACTGTTGTGCTCCTCGTTGAGAACCACGTTTAACGGGGATAGCCTTCTTTTAGTTCAGTGACAATTTATTTTTTTTTTGTAAGCAGCTATTCTATTGGCATGATTGGTGCGAGGTAGGCGAAATTCCACGTGAATCTATCATTGGTGTCTTATAGTTGTCATGATTTGTGCTATTTTCAGATAAACGTTCGATAAAATACCATGCATCCAGAGATTATAATTGTCGGAATCTCACACGTTTTCAGGCGTCAAACTCGTTAAAAAATGGAATAATACCAATCTGATTTAGGAATTATTTGACTTTTTATCATGATTCATTGTTGTATTTCATTCAATTTTGTAATTAATATTAAAATATTATCAATATTATAATTCAATATACATAACTTTCTCAACAGACTTTGCAAATGTTCAATTGTCAATTGTGGTGAGTATAAAACTTCAATGGGGCCCCTTTGAATTAATCTTCCGCTATATACTCACTTCACCTGTGTGTCTCTTTTATACATGAACACATATACAGAACACACCCTTGACGTTACGAATTTACATGGTCGCCGCGCCCCTACTCAATTCCGCCTTTCTCCAATCCTCAATCGTTCAAACTAGCGCACGCGGTAAAGGAATAGATATACATTAATAGAAGAGACAAGAAAAATAACGAAAACCAATAAAATAAAGTTTTACTTTTTATGTGTAAGAAGAGGCGCCGAGAAAAATCAATAAATTACATAGCGTGTTCATACATATATATGGCATTAACGCATTCAACTTGTCGGTAGCTTTGGCTTTCGCATATAGTGAAGAGAGATTTGCAGTTATTCTCTGTCGGGGTTTTGTGGTTATCCTCCGTTACGCGAAATAAATTCACGTCGCGTGATATGCAACAGTTCATTTCTCTATTATAGAATTATTATTGAAGATGACTGGTAAAACGTACAGATGAGTTGTCCAGTCAATGAGAACATATTATAATTTTTATGTTTTACATTCTATTCATTCGGTTATTATTATTTCCGCCTTTGTACTGAAGTATTTGTTGATTTCCTTTATTTCTTCCTAGCAATTGGAATTTTTACGTGAATTATAATCATAATTGTGTATTGAATTATGATAAATTTGCAACAATGCATGAGTGTGGACAGTCTCGTTTGAAAGTTTTCACAAGTTAAAACCGGAAACGGGGCGAACTCGTAACCGTAACCTTAAACTGTTTCATGGTCATGAACTGGTGATTATTGTCTGCCCTTTGTGGTGAATTTTTTATATTCTTGCTCCTAATATGATCGAACTAAATATTAATTTCATTTTAATTCCAAGCTTACATTGACAATTGTTATGTCGTGTATAGATTATTTTCTTTCACACATTGGAAATATCTTATCGTATCAAATGGAATTCCGCATTTTTTTTTTTGTTTTTTTTTAACGATAAATCAACGACTTAATTCATGTGTTACGTATGCCTCATATCTTTTAATCGATATAGTCATATATTTTTACCCACAATGGCCTTGCGAATTATTTTCTCATGCTATCCATTCGTTCATCCATCACTTTATTGATACAAAAACGTTTTTTATTTTCATTCAATGAAACTTTTTGGTGATATGAAAATAATCATTATAACATATAGATGGCAGTTCTGTGAAGCTTTCATATTAGTACACATTCAACGTAGAATAATAAAACTGATCGATAGACTGGCGTGGTTCATTTCCAACATGAACCTGGTTAATGCTTTGACGGCCCGACAAAGCAATCATTCTTAATTTTTCGTTTCAAAAAACATTGTAAAGAATTATATAGAGTTGGACCGAAAAAAAAAAAAATTGGCATCATGTCTGGTACATACTTCGTGGTCTATGCTGGTACTATGTACGCGATAATTCTCTTATCATGAGACCCAACTTTCTCGACTCTTGTCTCGGGTGCAAAGTAGGCCTTGCTGATCGACCGGCAGATAGAAGAATGGCGGTATGACACAGACAATTCCGTGCGGGTACACAGACGCGACTTAAATTGGCGCGTGCGTCAGTTGTAACATTTATTGAACATGACTAATCGCACTTTCCACGACATTAGCTGTATATAGATGTATAAATATGTACATAATGTTCATAATTGTGAGATGAGCGCGTCTGAGAGTACTTGAGGAAGTCAAATTTTATTTTCTTCCGGTAAAAGTAGTTTTACGACGCAGAATTATTTTATAAATGTCGATAAATTTAATTATAAAGATATATACATGTATTATTTATTACTTTGGCTAAACACAACTTTGTATAATTGTAGGTTGTTAAATAAATATACTGGTGATTCTCACCGATGTACCATTCAATGTATGAACGTAACAGTATATGTCTATGTCATGAACATAAGAAGAGTGAATGAACTGTATGGTAATTGAGTAATAAATAAGAGCTGTTGATTGATGATTGATAAATTTCCCATTGAGAGACAAAGGATTTGAATATTTTTTAATTCAATACAAGAAGTGTGAAAATAATGTTACCATGTTGAATCTGAATAGGTAGTCCAGGAGACATTAATTTTTGTTCGATTAAATTGAATTCAAATATGTGAAAAGCAAGAAGTAAAATTTAATGACAAACGTGGTTTTAAACAGTGACATATAAGAAAGTGGAGGAACTCAATCGGGCTCGTATTCATTCATGAAATAAGCTGCTGTGTGATTGAATTGTATCAATATTTGCCAAGCTACAAGTTTTTGTGTTTTTTTTTTTTTTTCATTTCATGACATTGTAAGAATCAATCGAAAATGTGTGCTGGTAGCCGTGGCGGCGATGGTGGAGGTGGAAGTGCATGTAGAAGAGAGTGGGTAACAATAGGAGACGTAGGTAGTAAAGGGAAGGATTGATTCACTCTACCAAAACACGCTCATTCGGTTTCTAGCAAGCACACTCAGTGGTACACATTTTCTGTGCATTATATCCACTCGCTGTATGTTCATCGTATGGAATAGATCTAAATTTAATAGCGCTCTAAGTTAACCATTCATATCTTTTTGTCTCCAACATTTTTTACCGCTCTTTTTTTGCATCAGTGATGATTGAAATATGATGGAGTGTGAAGTATAAATTAGCAACTTAATTATTCAATGGTGACAGCGGCTGATATAAATAAATAACGTAAAAAATAGTGTGATCAGTGACGGCACAAAAATTCGAAGATACTCAAATGATAAATTGTATCAATAAAATGGTCGTTGTGATGCAATCCGAGTATGATCAACCATTTGCTTTAGGTATTCACACATTTTATTAATCCACCTCATAAAAATTATTATAAACTTTATTATCATCAGTACTATTATTATGGTCTATATTATTTTATTCTATTTATACATTGTGTAGATGAAATCCTTACACCACACCGCGAAAAAAAATAATGATCATCGTTAGGTGTGTGTGTGAATGCACCAATTATCACCCAACAAATCGCGTTACGAGGTCATTTTGTGTGTACAATGTACATGTAATGTTGATGTTTGTTTCTTAGACCTGTGAGATGAATTGCTGGTTAGATATAGGTGTGTTTTATACTCATCGTTCCGGCTAAGCTGCCATGAGTGTCCTGGGAGAGAGAATTATTATGTTGAACTACATTTGACTTGCCATGAACTCAAATGACACTTTAGATCCGTGGGAATTATTTTTTTTTGCAATTTTGTAATCTACCATTGATCTGAATTACTCTAAGTTTCGTCACTTTATCGATATTTTCATTAATAAATTTAAATAATAAATTATTTTCAAGTGAGGAAAATATTTTCTAAAGTTTTTATTTGAATATAATGAACATGAAAAATGACAAATGGAGAAAGTTTCGTGAGTTTATTTCCATCTGTTCAAGGGCGAACAATATTCATGCATCACTTGTAGCCCACGTGCACCCAATTCATCAACGTACGAATTTTAATTACAATATATTCAATATTTTCATGACAAATGAATCTTCATTTAAATCAAATGATTAATAATCACCTGGTCATGAATTTTATTTTCTCTGTTACAGGTGAGTGTTGCATATCATTCTGAATTATCATCTAGAACGAATTTTTGTATTCTGTCGAATTGCATACATTCATACATTCATTGGTGAGTGAAAATTCAAATTGCAATAATATGGTGTAACCGTATTTTAGTTCGCATATAAACAAATCCGTCGTCGACTTTGTAGCATTGGCGGTTTTTTTTCGCGAAAAAAAAAATCATGTATATCTATAGATATTAAAATAAATTACTTTAATTGCCGGCTTCCTGCTTGGTCAATGCGTCGTATACTATAACGCACTCATGTTTGTCGGGTCTGAAAAATTCTTAGAGCGTCTCTGAGCGCCGTTAAACAAACAATATGCCTTTGATGCTTCGTGAGTATGAAAAATCCGACACTGATTCAGAAAAAAAATTATATAAGGGAATTTCAATACGAATCTTCGTGGAAATAGAATATATCCATTTACGTTCATGATTTGGTTTTAATGAATCCGAGTAGGTGGAAAACCATGATAGGTAACTGTAATGCAATCTTGCATGCTGCTGAACTCTCTTTTCGTGTAAACGTGAAGCGCATCCGTGGATCACATAACCAGAGAATAATTTTATCAATTAGTCTGACTTGAAACTGCATCTTTTTATTATGATTTTAATTATGCCCCCATGCGTCTATTTACTTCGACATAGTATAGAATTAGTTTATAATTCATATCAATGACCCTAATTCAATGATGAATAATTTAAATTAGATATAAATTATTTGGTACTTCAGCAACGGATATGGTGTCGCATTATTATCTTGTTATAAAATTGTTTGTGCAATGTAAGAGTATTGTTGAAAAAGTTTGCATTCTTTCCCTGTTGCCTTTGCTCTGAGTAAAGTACTGATGTCACCCACGTGCATTTCATGCTACGCCTTTACGTCAACATTCATTTTATATCCAACTGGAGTATAGTATCGAATGAATCAAAATTCGTTAAAAATTCTTTTTCGCTTTCCATTTTTATCCTCCTTTTGATGTAGATGCAGACAATACGTTTCTTGTTGGCGATTTGATTTTAGACTATCAATTGACTTATTTTATTTTCTTTATTAATGCAATTTTTTTTAAACACTTGACTCGCCTCTTCTCATTAAGACGATCGCTTGGCCAACGTGTAATGGATAACCTCGCCCACACTCTATTATCCCATTATTGCATAAGCTTGAGCGGCGACAGCAGCTATGTGGTTTGCAACGAAGAGAATTGAGCGATTTCACATGCAGAATTCTATTCTACGTCGTTGGGCGTGACCCAGTTTGGAATTGATCAGTTCTTATATCTGATAGTCTGGTATATATACTTATCAAAATGAGCATTACAAAAAATAAAACAGTACAGAATAATTTACATTATTTTAAATTAGCATCGTATCTTCATAAAGATTTTATCCTCACATATGAAAATTGATTATGAACGGATCGAATTCGTAGAAATAACAAAACATGTCTCAGTTTCTAGAATTCCTTGACCCGAACTGGCTGTACCAGTCTATAAATTGAAGAATTTCGTTGAATTTCTAGTTTTAACTTCCATCAAATCCTTTTCATCATAGAAGTTCTCTGACTTCCTCAGGTGAATTTCTATTTTCATTAATAATACCAATCACGTTATGTAAATTTATGTATTCATCGTATTATTAATAACATTGTTAATATGTGATTCCGAATAGTATTTGGAAAAAATATATTTCAATGGTGGGATAGCTGGAATATACACCGGCGATGCGTGACTTTCATAGGTACAAAGTGCATTGCGATGAGTTATGCAAGTCCGGAAGTGTTGCATTACACGTCCACCACTGAGATTTCTCTCCTTGCTCTTTTTATTCCTCTCCCACTTCATACTCGCCAGTTCACCTTTGCTAGGACGGTCGGTGCTCTTCATGTGACCTTGAAGCCAAGGCGAAGGTCTCATGTGAAACCGCGTGCGCTCTCCGATCGTTTATTTCTCATTTTTTTTTCTTGTCTACTTGTCTTCACTTTATATCAGTTTCTTCAGTATCGCAAAGTAGTGGGTTTTTGAACACATTGACGATCAACAAATTATGCAGTATTTCATTCCACATCATATCTTTTATAGTATGCTGAAAAACTATTCATTCATTTCTTCAATGGCATATTGAGAATGTCTTTATAAATATATACCGGGAGCATAGAAATTTATGACTGCTTTCATTTGAAAAGTTACTCTGCCTCGTGGCTTTTGAAAAAGATGATCGGAATTCGTTCAGTTGGCCGTGAGGGCGGAGAATTTTAATTCCACGCGAAACGAGCATGGTAGAGTAGCATAGCCTCTTTTTTTCTCTCTCCCGCTTGATCAATTTTACTTCTGCTTGCGTGCTTCGTAGTGGCGCGGTGGCAACCGGCTATTTTGGCGCCGAGTTTTCGGATCACCGGCGGCGGCATTCCTTTGCACCAGAAATGCTGAACAAAAATCGCCTAAAGCGCAATTCCTCCGGGATTCCATTTCGCACTCCTCTTTTTATGTAACATTTGTATACCCAATAGCATAACATTGAAATTTGTTCAAATTTTCTTAATGTAATATTATTCAACGCTGTTATTTTCTTTGAGTAGTATTCAACCTAATAATTTCATCTCCTCCGTGCCCTAATTAAATGTGCATTGAGAATATGTTATTCGATTTTATTTTGTGCTGCAGTATATGCTGTCAAAAATATGGTGGTGGAGTCAATTCATATATTTGTTACCAGAAGTATATAGAATTAAATGATGTGGGATAAATTCGAATTATTGTTTATTTACTTGTTTAATGTAAAAAGTATCGAGTGTCGATATTGAATTCATTCAAACGAATTGATTGATGTGATAGCAATTATAACAGTGAGTGATAGCTGATATAACGATAATTGTCGTTTGCCTGGTTCAACGGCTTCCTTGATCCGATTGTCGGTTTTATCCACAGGTGAATAATTGATTTCTTTTAACCTCCCCCACTGATCGCTCAGAGTCGAAGCTTTGTAAATGTAATTTGAAATTTGTTTCGGCTACATCATGCGATTAAATATTAGAAGTTTTGTACTGACTTCCCATCGATATAAATATTGAAATAAAACATTCAGTTGCACATGAATGAATTATGGGTTATTAAATCCTAATTAGTGGCGGAATCACCTAATGGACACCAACATTATTCCCAATTATAACAGTGACTTATTCACATATAATTTCTGCTCTATGTCGTTTGTTTCTCACACTAAACAGAAAAAATAACCGTAATAATATGTTTGGAAGTGTGAAGCTATACTCATGGTTTGGTATGCGTGGCAGTTATTATAATGTCTAAATAGCAACTGGATCCACGATTCTGGCGTTGAAAAGTTGTGTTCCAGTGTTAGTAGCAACAATAGCGCAGAAAAACGGTCTATTGACTGCAACCTCAACGGGTGGTAGCGGCATACAGCATCTCGTCATTGCCACAACTGCAAAATAATGCATAAAAATTAGATTATAAAGAATTATAACAGTTAACAGCTATGAAGCAATATATGAAATTGTAAAAGTCTCACCAGTTACTGCCGCAGCTTCACTTCCTTCTTCATTCACTTCCAAAAAAGCTTTCTGTAGTACTTTGCTGACTCGTAGTGGTGTATCAGTAATTCCTCGAAAATTCGCAGATGGGGTAAACATGTTTTTCATTCCCATCTGTAAGAATAACATGATTTAAGAACTGTAAATAATGAACACTAACAATTGGAGTGATACTTACTCTTTGGAGAACGTCTTGCAGATCAAATTCTTTGACAATTTTGAATTTTGGTAGTTGCAAAACAATCTGAACAGATTTTTTCTTTTCATGGAGAACTTTGAAGTTGATGTTGTTTAAATTATCCTCAATTTCTTTTAGTCCGTCAATTGCATCAGGCAATATGATGAACATGCTGATAGCATCAGTGGCCGAATCACTCTAAAGATGAAAGTTCATTGGAGAAGAAATTTACAGACATAGTTATTGTCATATTGGAATGTCGATGATGCTATACCTTATAAGGGAGTTCAATATAACGGGCATTGAGATCAGGAACTTCGTCAAAATTATAAAAGTCTTTTTTGTGCATTGTAGGTACATCTTTCGTTGTTTGTTTACTGGTATAGAAAGGTTTAGATTTGGTACAGTTCGTTATAAAAGTTTTTTCCCAAATTCCCTTGAAATAAACAGCGTTTACTAGAACGACTTCTGTTGCGGCACTGATAATATCTGGAATGATTTGAAGTGGTTGACAAATATACGATAAATATATTGATAGTATTGGAAAAAAATACATGACTAAATGATACCAGTAATCATAACATCAAAATTGACATTCACCTGGTGTGATAATATCAGTGATACGATTATTAGTTTGTTTTCCGCACCAACTGTTGATGGTCTCACAGGCTTCAGGAACTCTACTAAAATCAACTGTCTGTAATGTCGATCGAAATGACGTTTCGGTGATCATTTTGAATTCAGGTTTCACTTCGAACTTAATGGCAGTAAAAATCCTGTTGGCTAACCGCAATTCACTGCTTTTGATACTCTGAAAATCCATTGTCAAACGAATTATCATACATTTGATACCACATCAATTTGATATTTAGATGTACTTACATTCAATATGTCGATCAAAGATTGGATTCCACTTTTCATCATTGAATCATCATCCGGTAGAAAGAGACCTGAACGTAATTCTTTTTCAGTGTTATCTTGAGCGCCAAAAGCTACCATTGATAACACAATTGAGACGCTTATTGGGGAGCAGATAAGGTTGTCGTTTCCTTCTTTCGACAGAGTCTATGCAATGCAAAATGTTTATATATTATTTTGATGTACTATACTGTAACTCTACCAAACAATTGTACCTTGTAAAATTCCGGAGAAAATTTCCCAATACTGGCAACAACTGACTGTAACGCTTCCATATTCACTGAATTGGACATTGCGAATGAATGTACGACGTTGCGTGCCACACGTTGGCCTCGATCGATGGGAGCTCAGAATGTGTATGGACGAAGGGACCGGCGCGTATTTATAGTGGAAACAACGCCCACCACTACCACTATTGCTATTCGTTAATGACGTCATAATATCACGTGGACAGCGATGAGTCAAAGCTACGATTCACAGTTAACACGCAGATCATCGTATACTCGCACAAATAATTCTGATGGGTAGAGTTTTGTGTCATTATCATATATTGCATATCACTATATTTTGATTCTATTATCGTAGCAAATAATCTTAGATTCAATTCTTTTTATATATTTTATTCGTATAAATAAACAAAAATAATTTCATTCCACTGGGAGGATCACATTGAAAAATACAGTATTATTTTATACTTAATGTTTTCAATTTATGGTTGGATCGACGACACGAGCGCTAAATAATTGTGTTCCAGTATGGTTCGCGACAATCACACAGACGAAAGGTCGGTTGATAATGACAGACATTGGCATACACATGAGCATAATCTGCATCCCTGAAATATCAAGAATTAGGATTAAAGTAGAATGAAAAAGATAGTTTTTCGATTGGAAAATGCATAAATATGTGTGAAGGTTCTGACGAATTCCGGTTATAAGGCATTCTCTCGTAAAATTAATTGGAAACCGTCCTTTATACTTACCAGTTACCGCAGCGGCTTCAGTGCCTTCCTCATTTACTTCAATGAATGCCTTTTGAACGACCTTGCTTACTTTCAACGGTGACACATGACTGATGCCGTTGAAATTAGCAGTATTTTCAAACATGTCTTTCATTCCCATCTATCAGACAAAGTTCAAAGTTAATTTTTTTATTAATCTACTGATGAATGCAATAAGCGGAATGATTTTTGTGTAATGCTACCTTTTGAAGAATTTCTTTGAGATCGAATTTACTTTCAATCTTGAACTTGGGTAACTGTACGACAATTTTTTGTGCTGGACCACGAAGTTCAGCAAAATCAATTTTATCAAGATTAGCCTCAATACGTTTCAGTCCTTTCGATTCATCAGGCAATATGACAAACATACTGATTGAATCATGAGAATCATTACTCTGATCAACGGATAACGAATAGATGTCAATTACTCGATTCCAAATGAGCGCTCTTTTTTCTTATTTCAACAATTTACCTTGTATGGAAGCTCAACAAACTGCGCATTGAGTGCATCTATTCGACCGAAGTTGAATTTACCACTTTTATACATCATTGGGACTTTTTTAATAGTACTTTCATCAATGTAGAAGGGTTGTGCACTTGTTAGAGTCGGATCGAATTTCTCTGCCCAATTACCTTTGAAATAAACTGCATTGATCAAGACCAAAACAGCGTCCTTCAAGTCGTCTGAAATGATACAATGATTATGCAATACAATGGAATAATAATCTTCAATTTCGATTCAAATCTTCCACCCTCCGAAGCGTTATATTTTGTCAGGCAGCCACCTCTTCAATTTTATCTGTTTATTCTTACACTCATTTTATAATGAGTAGTTCCAGTGATTGTACATACATTTTTGTTCATATTACTCAATTACCAAGTTGTGTATGTTAGTATGGACGAAATATCATAGAGAAAAGTAGCATGAAGATATGAAATACTGAGGGACAACTGAAGATACACGAAAATATAATATAATAAATTTCAACATGCTCGTATTAGTATTTGATATGAAAATTAATGTGTAGACTAGATTGACTGAGATGACATATACATGTTTTTGTGAATGATGGAGTTTATTCTGTTACTCAATGAAATTTCTTTCATGTGAATGATCGAATGGCCAAGAGAATGGGAAAACTTTTTGCACAATAAAAACGATTGTGATATATTTCATGAGCAATATCAGTTGAAAATAAGAAAATGAGGATTTTTGAGAAGGTGAAAATAAGTGTGGAGTCTAGACCATGAACAAAAAGTGCGGTAATCAATATGACAACTGTAAGTGCAAAATTGGTTGAAACTAAAAAAAAAACATATTTTGCGCAGTAATTAAAAAATATAGACAATTCAAGACTATTTTCACTACCAGTCATCACTAAAACTACCATACACAATAGAGAATTGTTAATGGATTCCAAAGAAAGAACATATATCATTTACAGGGAATATTCTTGGATATTCTTCAATGAAAAATGAATAATCTTGTTGTCCCACCTGGTTCAATAACATTTTCGATGCGACTATTTGTTTTTTGTTTGCACCAGAGATTTATGGTTTTACTCGCCTCCTCAGACTTCCTAAAATCAATATTTTCCGATTCTGATCTAAATACGGTTTCTGATATTACTTTGAATTCAGATCGTAGATTGAATCCACTTGATGCGAAGATTTTATTTGCCAGGCGCAGTTCGACTGCCTGGAAATTCTATAAACAAAATTACATGTATTGTGAGTAAATCAATGGAATTTCATAATTGTTGTACGTACATTTAATGTATCAATTAGCGATTGGAAACCGTCTTTGGTTATGGCATCGTCAGCCAGATGTAAAGCTGAACGCAGCTGTTCTTCTGTGCGTTCACGAGCGCCACAAGTTGCCATCGATAATACTACCGCTGTACTAAGCGGCGAGCAAATAATATTTTCATTTGTATTCTTCTCCGACAAAATCTGAGCATTAAGAAAAAATGGTGATAATATTTGTTGAGTATTCTGTGCGCACACAATTGATGTAATAGTCACTCACTCTGAAATATTCTGACGAAAATTTGGCGATGTGTTTCACAACAGTGCGCAAAGCCTCTTGATTCACTGACATTTTTTTCCTAACCGTCGTTCGAACAGTGTAGAGACGTTCTTCCTTGACTACCAACTGCGGGAATGTTTTCCAATGTGTATGTCTGCCTGTTCGCGCAGGGTACACCCCACTCACAGCGATGACATCATAGTCACGTGACTTGTCGACTGGCGGCATCGATACGCAATATGAAACATAGGTATAATCTAATCTGCTGCTGTCAAGTAACGTTCACTTCCCATTTTTTGTTTGGTTAACGTATTGATTGCTTGGATTCGTAATTTTTTTTCAGCATAACAATATAAAGAATAAAAATTGAAGCATGAATACTGACGGAAAATGCAACTTTTTTATTTTCTTTTCATTCATAATAATCTTTACATCGTACAAATAATCATCAGAACAACTCATCACGATTTAAAATAAATTATGCGGGTAAATGTAGAATATGCCCTTGAAAAAGTATGGTATTTGTCCGTGCATGATAAATAGCATAAATAAATGGTCTGTCAATCGTTAGCACGATTGGTTCAGGTTTTAAATACATCGCAGTTCTTGTTAGTCCTATCACAGCTGAAATCAAACATTTTAATAACAGTTATTTCCGGGTTTTGGATAAGAATAAAATCTAAATGATTTTTTTGTGGGTAAAAAAAATGTACCAGTAACGGCAGCCGCTTCACTACCCTCTTCATTGACCTCGATGAAAGCTTTCTGAATGACCTTGGAGACACTAAGTGGAGTATCAGAAATGCCATGGAAATCCGACTTCTCAAACATCGTACGCATACCCATCTCTTTCAGAATTGGTTTGAGATCCAATGTACTTTCAATTTTGAATTTTGGTATTGACAATTTAATCCTCTGCCTTGCTTTTTGATCATGAAGTTGCTTGAAATCAATTTTCTCGATATTATCTTGAGCTTTTTTTAATCCTTCTATTTCATTTGGACGTATAATAAACATGCTGGTAGAATCATTTCCAATTTTACTCTAAAAAATGGGGAAATCCAATATTGAACATTTATTGAAACGATTAATTTTCATTCTCTTATATTTGGAATTGACGTGTACCTCGTATGGAAGTTCAACAAATACAGCATCGAGTGCAGGAAGCAGGCCGTAATTGAATTTGTTTTCTTGTGTCATCATGGGTACATCATTGTCAGTGGTATTTTCATGGATATAAAATGTTTTATTTAGTGTTGCTGTTGGATCGAATTTCGTCTTCCAAATCCCTTTGAAGTAAACTGCATTGACCAGAACCACTAGTGCATCGATGAGATTATCTGTAAAATTAATGACCGTTAGATGCATTAAGATGGAATGGGTTAGTCGAAAGATATGAATATCGATGGAGTGAAAAATTTACCGGGTTTGATAACTTCTTTGATGAGGTTTTTAGTCTTTTCCTCACACCAAGTGTTAATAATTTCACTTGCCCCTTCACGATCCATAAACAATACATTCTGTATTTCAGATCTGAAGTAATTTGTGGTTATATTTTTGAACTCATCTTTCACAATGAACTGGTTATCTATAAATATTTTATTCGCAATGCTCAGTTTCACATTTTCGACATTCTGGAATATATGATGACAATTTAGAATAAACAATAACGAGTTCGGATATTACATACAGTTAACTCACGTTTAGTGTGTCAGTGAGTGTTTGGAAGCCTCCTAAACCCTTTGCACGATCATTCGGAAGATGAAGGCTAGTGCGCATATCCGTCTCAGTGTCTCCAGCAGCCCCATGTGCTGTCATTGATAAAACTATGCTAACACTTAATGGTGAACTAATAAGATTATCGGTCAAACCGTTTGCTGCGTTCTGAAAAACAAAACAAATTATTCAGTATTCAACTGTGGTGACGTATTATTTGCATTGTATTGTACTTTGTAAAATTCTGCTGCAAATTGATTGAGCCCGGTGGAGACTGTTTGTAAGGCTTTTGAATTTGGTAGCCCTGGTGTTTCATTTTCATCTGGAAAAGTTATTGCTGATGCACTACCAATTTTGCGAACTGCAATGAAGGCGAACAATATGAGCGCGAACAACTCTGTGAATAAAATTGATGATTGTTGAATAATCAAAATGTCTGTTTGTGAATCGCGGCTACGAAATCAAAATGACTTACGAAAATTCATTTTAGGTTATATGAAATGTAGATTATCCACAGTCACAACAGTATGTCTATAATTGTGGTCGCTGCGGTTACCCTCACTATTTAAACTCGCGACTCAATTTTATCACTTCTTTTTTCCTCGAAAACAGAATTTTACGGCGTCTACACAATTTAATCTTTTATCATATAATTATCTATGTCATATAACACACTAGGTTATCGCTCATATTTGATATGTTGCTCGGGTTGAGTAATGTTAGATGGCGTGAATACATGGGGAAAACCAACTGAATCCAGCGAGACTAAAGCTTTATTGTGGAATCCTGACGCCCCTCCTGATGTAAATTCATTATAAATAACATAATATTTTATACTACTGAATTGCTGCGTTACAAGTATTAAAATATGTGTTGAACCATGCAGTTATGCTCTTTGATAAGCGTCATTCTTCTTTGTTGACACATGTTTTCGAGTATTATCTCTTAGCCAATTGATAATGCTATCAATTGACAACAAAGTAACTCCCGATAGCAATATTATTTATTCAAGTTTCAAACATAAATGCAAACAAAAGCAACACTTCAATTATTGGTTAACGATGGATCAACGATTCGTGCATTGAAGATTTGGATCGTTCCACTATTTTTCACTGCAATCGCACAAAGAAATGGTCTATCAATAACCAATCTTTGTGGTGGTGTCAAAAGCGCCGATGTCTGGGCAACTGTCCCTGAAATGAAACAAGTTGAACGAGTTTAGCAATCTTAACGTGAAAAAAAGGAGGTTCTGATTCATCTTATTCGTTTCACAAACATACCTGTAACAGCAGCTGCTTCACTGCCTTTTTCGTTTACTTCAATGAAGGCTTTCTGGACAATTTTGGTAACTTTCAGTGGAACACTGTCATTAATTCTGTGGAAATTAGCAGAATCCCCAAATATGTCGCCGATATTTAGCTGCGAAAACACAAACAAATGATTAAAAATAATCTTACATGCATGGCGAGTGATTACGAGATCTAATAACAATGATAACCTTGATTAAAATTGACTTGAGCTCTAACGTGCTCTCAACTTCGAACTTAGGTATGGACACTTGCACTTTCGTTTTGAATGCATTTAGTTTCGACAAGTCGACGTTATGTAAGTTCTTCTCTACGTTTGGTAGTCCATCAATTTCATTCGGGAGGATGACAAACATGCTGGTATTTTGATTCTGTTGAAGTACCAAATAAGATTTAAATGAGCAACAATGATGTAAATTCATCATATATGTACCTTGTATGGAAGCTCAATGAATTTGGCATTGACATCGTTTATTGCACCCCAATTGTAGTACCCTTCTCGGTACATCATGTTGACCATTTTGGTTGTGGCTTCATCAACATGGAAAGGCCTAAGTCGAGTTAAATCTGCATCGAAGGGGTCAGCCCAAGTACCTTTAAAGTAAACAGCATTGACCAGAACAAGTGATGTGTTGACGCCGAGGTCATCTAATAATTATAAAAATATTTACAATCTTGAGATAAAATTACATCGATTCTAAAGGTGTTGATATCGCCTTACCAGCTGTCAAGAGCTCTTTAATACGATCTTTTGTATTTGTAGCTGCCCAATTATTAATTTCCGTTGCAGATTCGGCGGCTTTCAAAAAGTCTAAACTCTGTGACTCAGATCCGAAATATGTTTTAGTTATGTGTTTGAATTCATTCTTCACATTGAAGCAAGTTGCGGTAAATACTTTATTGGCTATCGCCAACTCAACTCCTTGGATATTCTGTGAAATTCGACGATCGTTAATCAAGCAACAATAATGATTAATGACTAACTCACATTGAGGAATTCGATGAGGGCTCGATTTCCGTTTTTCGAGACAGTTTCATCTGCAGGTGTACGTAAAGATTGTTGGAGTTCCGATTTGGTATTACCATCAGCACCATACATGGCCATAGATAGCACCATATCAACACTAAGTGCCGAGGAAATATAGTTGCCGGACAGTTCTTCTGCCACAACCTATGAATAATGTTTAAATATATGTGCACAACTTTGTTTTTTCCAAGATTACAAAAAATGAAATGAACAATAACCTCATTAAATCTTGTGGTGAAATCGTTCACACCGGAAGTAACTGCTTCCAGAGACTGTGAATTGTCAGGCAAAGACATGCCCTGAATTGACAACGCCATAATTAGAGCACCAAATAGAGATATCTCTGGAATATTTGTTGATCTACTTTCGAATTCAAATTCCACTACGAAAAAAAATATGTAGGTACTTACGATAATCCATCCTGGGTTACGATATATCAAGTAATCATGTGGGTGCAATGATTCGATGTGTGTACTGGTCCGGCTGCTCGGCCAGAATGAAATGAAGATGAACAATGCTTCAGTATTTATATGTGGATGTGTGAATTGCATCACTGGTGTCAACCAATTATTTTCTATTAGTGTATTCATCAATGCGTTTGAAGTGCTTCAGTAGGAACACTACAATTATACTAATATCAACAGAATCAAGATCAAATGATGATTTAGAGAAAATTGAATTGTGCTGAATCGTGGTGATGCAGTTATATTTTGAATTGAGCGTATTACTCGAGGTATAACTTTCAACTATTGATATAGTACCAAAGTCATGAAAGGTAATAACACACAATAGTTATGGTTATTGCATATGTGAATTCCAAACAACGTAGTGAGAATCATGGAATTTTATAAAATTAATTGAAAAAACAACGTCATTTCATCGTACATTAGAGATAAGAATCAATAAACTGGACGAACAATTGACAGATTATCCATGATGTGCAATTGTTGATATTGATTTAATGCCTAGATGACATCGGTAAATAATGAAAACCATGGAAATATGAAAATACGGTATTGTACCCGTGTATATCGGACATATGTTCATCCAGTATACCATATCATAAACTGAGAAAAATAAGAAACTACAGCAGACATATCCATTACGTATCACTAACCCAATTCATCAACAATCATAGCAGTTCCAATCAGGGTATATGTGAACCTGATCATTTAAACTTGTAACTGAATAACTTATTTTTCCACAAACACAGAATGTTAAAACATGAATATAATTTAATCCCCTACAATATAATTTTCATGAAAATCGTCAATGTATTCATACTGAATTGATTGTGTAGGTTAACTACATTGTACATATCGTAAACAAACGGAGAAAACCAAACGAATTCCACGAGAATGACAAATTGTTGCCTAATACTTATTTGCCTCATTGTATGCTCAGTTATAATTGGTATATTATTTTTTTCCTCGTACATTATTGCACAGGTATGTGTCAAACGGCTGAATACGAGTTGCGATAAACTACGCTGCTCACAAATATATATTGTCAGATTTACGTAATTTCCGATAGTTGCTGTTAGTTGTTAATGCTTTGTCGACCGTTTCAATTTTGCGCGCGTCCTTGACCAAGGCGCAGTGAATTACTACTGTTTGCAGAATTTCTGCAACGTTGTTGAATTAACCCTGTTCATTCGACTGACACTTATAAAAACGGCATCAAATTTCTCTGCCCAATTACTTTTGAAATAAACTGCATTGATCAAGACACATACAGAATCCTTCAAATCATCTTGAATGATACAACGATTAGACGAAATAATAATCTTATTCTTCCATTGAAAATCTTTCACCCCCCGAAGCGTTATATTCTGTTAGGCTGCCGCTTTCTCATCCCTCACGCACGTTTCACAATGAGTTGTTTCAGTGATTGTACAGGCATTTTCCAACCCAAAAAATCACTGGTTATTCAATCTCCACTGACATGGCTCAATTTCCAAGTCGTGTATGTTGAAATATCACAGCGAAAATTAGCACAAAAATATGAATAACCGGGGGACATCCGAACATAACCGAAAATATAACGTAGTACGATTTAACATGTTCTTATTAATATTTGCCATGAATATTGATGTGTACATTAGATTGCAATTGATATATACATGTTAAAGCAAACGATCAGCAAAGTAATTCTGAAATATAGAAAATTCATGACTATTTTCGGTAGCAGTCATCAGTAAAACCACCATACACAATAAGTGATAAGGAATTCAAGAGGGGGAATATATATGTTTCATAAGATGAAAGATGCTCTTGGTGTCTCACCTGGTTTAACAACATTTATGTTGCGATTATTATTTTTTGTTCGCACTAGAAATTTATTGTTTTCCTCGCCGCCACAGATTTTTTGAATTCAATATTTTCCGATTCTGATCTAAATACGATTTCTGATATAACTTTGTATTCAGTTCGTTAATGGGACCCACTTGCTGCGGAAATTTCATTCGCCAGACGCAATCCGGCTGCCTTGAAATTGTATAAAAAAAATTATATGAATTGTAAGATAATCAATCGAATTTCATTATTGTTGTATGTACATTTAATGTATCAATCGGCGATGGAAAACCCTATTTCATATTGACATTGGGTTTGACTTTGATAGCCAAACGCTGTGCAATGCTCAGCATTACAATTCACTGGACAGAGTACTGAGCAGCGATGAGATCATAGTCACGTGACGTGTCGACTGGCAACATCGATACATCTTTACCTGATGCATTTTTATTTTTTTTATTTATCATAGTCTGCATCGTACAAATCCTCACCACAAATCATCATTTGAAATCAATTTTGCGGGTAAACGTCGGGGCACATTGAAGAAGTATTGTGTTTGTCGGTGCATGATAAATAGCATAAATAAATAGTCTGTTAATCATCAGCACGATGGGACCTGGTTGTGCCAGGTATCCCTTGGCACTTTTTAGATCTGGTATTATATCTGGAAGTAACACATTCTAATAGTAACTTCGTGGTTTTAGATAAGCATAAATTGAGATAGATTTTTTTTTGTACGTCAAAAAACTGTAGCAGTAGTGGCAGCCGGTTCACTACCCTCTTCATTGACCGCGATAAAAGCTTTTCCGATTAGTTTGCGGAAACCAAGAAATCGATCAGGAACATCGACATCCAGTGGACTTTCAATCTGGAATTTTGGTATTGTCATTTGGATGTATCATAAACATGGTGGCAGCATCATTTCCGACGTTACCCTAAAAAATGCGGAAATCCCATATTGAACATTAATTGAAACAGTTAATTTTCACGCCCTTTTATTTGCAACTCCTTTTGAACTAAACCGCATTAACCAGAACCATTCCTGCATCGATGGGTGCCTCCGGCAATGGGTCAATAGAAAGATTCGAATATAGATGAAGGGAAAAATTTGCTGGGTTCAATAACTTCTTTGATTAGGTTTCTAGTCTTTTCCTCGCACCATGTGTCAATAATTTTATTTGCCTCTTGTAAATTAGTAATATTTAAATACTGTATTTCAGATCTGAAGCAACTCATGACTATATTTTCAAACTCTTGTGCCACCATGTTATTCTTATCTATAAATATTTTTATGACTTACTCCCACATTTGAGACACTCTGTAACATAAGTTCTTAACTTGAAATGAACACTGGCAAGATCGAAAATGATATACGACTAACTCACTTTTAGTGTGTGAATAAGTGATTGGATGTTATCTGAAATCATTCCATCTGCCCCAGGTATTGCTGTTGATAATAATATGCCAGTACTTACTGGTGCCCGGATGAATTTGCCTTCCGAATCGTCTGTTGCCTTCTAAATAGAAAAAAAAAACTATTTTGTGCCGTTATTCAGTATTTGAATGTAACGCCTCATTTGGGTCCTGTTTCACTCTATAAAATTTTGTTGGATATTGATTGAGCCCGGTAGAGCCCTTTTGCGAGCTTCCGAATTTTGTAGTCTAGGTGATGCCGTTTCATCTGGAATAGCTATTGCTGATGTACTACAAATTTTGCGAGCTGCAATAACGATCCCCGATATGAGCACGAACTCTAAATATAATTAATGATTGTTGAATAATCAATATATCCGTTTGTGAATCACTGTTAGAAAATTGAAGCTATTCACGAAAATTCACCTTTGTACATATGAAATGTGGATGATCCACAGTAACCACAGTATAAACATAATTTAATATTTTATTATACAGTTATCCAGGTCATTTATGACATCAAGTTATCGCTCATATTTCACGTGTTGCTCGGGTTGAGTAATGTTAAATTTCGTGAATAAATGGGAAAGCCAACTAAATCCAGCGAGACTAAAGCTTTATTATCGAATCCTGACGTCCCCTGACGTATATTCAATTATGAACAACCTCATGTTTTCAGTGCGGACTAAAGTGTGGTATTTTGATATGCGTATATGTGTCGTTCCCTATCTTAAGAGCGGTTCTCAGTTCTGTTTTATCGACATTTCAGACATAACTTTGTTCAAGGAATTCATGGAAAAACTGCTCAGAAATTTATAAAATTTTGCACGAATATTTGGGGCATAATTATTCATGGAAGTGCGATGTCGTTTTGTTGATTAATAATGAAAAAAATTAAATATACATAAATATGTATGGTGTCCTAACCTAGATATTTATATATCAGTTATTGATGATATATTCATTATTAATCAACAAAGCGTCATCGCACTTCCATGAATAATTATGCCCCAAATATCCGTGCAAAATTTCATAAATTTCTGAGCAGTTTTTCCATGAATTCCTCAGACGAAGTTATATCTGAAATGTCGATAAAACAGAACTGAACCGCTCTCAAGGAGGTTCATCTGGTACCAAGTAAGTCAAAAGAAAAACTATTGGTTCTACGGTAGTCAGCTCAGTAAGTTTGGCAACGACGCGACCGCGTTATCCGTACAGTTCTTATATACGGGGACTTCTTCACCCGCGTCCATGTTTGATCGCCGAACTATATTTTAACGTTTCTCAAAGCTTTTTAACCATGGAAGAAAACTCAATAAAGAAAACGTTCTTCTGGAAATTTATTCATATTTATTATTATTCTATGTATGTGTTATTTTTCCACTTCTGCATAATGTACATACATAGTGTGCATTCGGTCGTTCGGGAAACACAGTTGGCAGTTTCAAAGAGCGCTCGATTGTGACGTCACCGTCATGAAAGTAATGTGGAGGTCAACTTCCGAACAATTAGCATTTTTTGAAAGAAATCAATTTATTCTGAACCTCATAAGTATTTGATGCATTTCAAAAAGCCGTATGAAGGTTGCATAGATATTTCTCTACGTATTATTAAAGTTTCTTCCGAAACTGATTGTCAATGCTTGAAAAATATATACATTTAATATATACAGACGAAAAAAAAAAAAAAAAAACAAACACTAAAACCCATATAAGACTATGTTAATTCAGGGAATCTATTTTTATTATGTTCTTACGAACAAGATATCTCCTGAGTGCTTGGAATTTCGACAGGTGACTTTGTAGACACTGGTAACTGTATTCAAATTTTTTTACGAATATCTGTTTGTTAATTCCTGAACCCGATGAACTTCCTTAAAGCATGGTAGTCATTTCTAACACACTTGAATTCGCAGTGTTCTTGCATGGTTTACTATTAAATTTCTGCGTGTCCAATGATAAAATACATATGTGGGGGATGATGCTACACATGCAGTTATGCTGTTTGATAAACGTCATTCTTCGTTGTTGACACATGTGTTCGAGTATTATTTCCTAGCCAATTGATAATGCTATAAATTTACAACAACAGTAACTTTCGACATCAATATTATTCATTTAAATTTCAAATATAAAAGTAACGAAAGCTACATTTCAGTTTGTGTTTAACGACGGATCAACGATTCGGGCATTGAAGATTTGGATCGTTCCACTATGTTTTACTGCAATCGCACAGAGAAATGGTCTATCAATAACGAATCTTGGTGGTGGTTGTTGCGCCGATGTTATCTCGACACCTATACCTGGAATGGCATGAATCAAGCGAGTTTAGCAATCTTAACGCGAAAGAAAGAAGTGTCTGATTCATCTTATTCATTTCATAAACTCACCTGTAACAGCAGCGGCTTCACTGCCTTTTTCGTTTACTTCAATGAAGGCTTTCTGGACAACTTTGGTAACTTTCAGTGGAACACTGTCACTAATTCTATACAAATTAGCAGAATCCTCGAATATATTGCTGATATTCAGCTGCGGAGACACAAACAAATGATTAAAAATAATCTTACATGCATGGCGAGTGATTACGAGGTCTAATAACAATGATAACCTTGATCAAAGTTGACTTGAGGTCTAACGTGTTCTCAATTTTGAAGTTAGGTATGCACACTTGCAGTTTCGTTTCGAATCCATTTAGTTTCGACAAGTTGATTTTATGTAAGTTCTTCTCTACGTTTGGTAGTCCATCAATTTCATTCGGGCGGATGACCAACATGCTGGTATTTTGATTCTGTCGGAGTACGAAATAAGATTTAAATGAGCAACCATGGATGTATATTCATCATATATGTACTTTGTATGGAAACTCAATGAATTTGGCATTGACATCGTTTATTGCACCCCAATTGTAGTACCCTTCTCGGTACATCATGTTGACCATTTTGGTTGTGGCTTCATCAACATGGAAAGGCCTAAGTCGAGTTAAATCTGCATCGAAGGGATCAGCCCATGTACCTTTGAAGTAAACAGCATTGACCAGAACAAGTGCTGTGCCGACGCCGAGGTCATCTAATAATCATAAAAATATTTACAATTTTGAGATAAAATTACATCGATTCCAAAGATGTTAATATCGCCATACCAGCTGTCAAGAGCTCTTTAATACGATCTTTTGTATTTGTAGCTGGCCAATTATTAATTTTCGCTGCAGATTCGGCGGCTTCCGAAAAGTCTAAACTTTCGAACTCAGATCGGAAATATGTTTTAGTTATGTGTTTGAATTCATTCTTCACTTTGAACCCGGTTGCGGTACTTTATTGGCTATCGCCAACTCAACTCCTTGAATATTCTGTGAAATTCGACGATCGTTAATCAAGCAACAAAAATGATTAATGACTAACTCACATTGAAGAAATCGATGAGGGCTCAATTTGCGCTTTTTGAGACAGTTTCGTCTGCAGGTGTACGTAAAGATTGTTGGAGTTCCGTTTCGGTATTACCATCATATCAACACTGAGTGCCGGGGAAATTTAGTTGCCAGACAGTTCTCCTGCCACAACCTATGAATAATGTTTAAATATATATGCACAACATTTTCTTTTTCAAGATTACAAAAAATGAAATGAACAATAACCTTATTGAATCTTCTGATGAAATCGATTACACCGGAAGTAACTGCTTCCAGAGACTGTGAATTGTCAGGCAAAGACATGCCATGAATTGACAACGCCATAATTAGAGCACCAAATAGAGAAATTTCTGAAATATTTGTTAATCTATTTTCGAATTCAAATTCCACTACGAAAAAAAATATGTGGATACTTACGATAATCCATCCTGGGTTACGATATATCAAGTAATTATGTGGGTGCAATGATTCGATCTGAGTACTGGTCCGGCTGCTCGAGAAGAATGAAATGAAGATGAACAACGCTTCAGTATTTATATGTGGATGTGTGAATTGCATCACTGGTGTCAACCAATTATTTTCTATTAGTGTATTCATCAATGCGTTTGAACTGCTTGAGTAGAAACACTACAATTACAGTAATATCAACACAATCACGATCAATTGACGATTTAGAGAAAATTGAATTGTGCTGAATCGTGATGATGCCACTATATTTCGAATTCAGCGTATTATTCGAAGTACAATTTGCAATTATTGATATAGTACCAAAATCATGAAAGGTAATCACACAATAGTTATGGTTATTGCATTTGTGAATTTCAAACAACACAGTGAGAATCATGGAATTTTATAAAATTAATTGAAAAAACAACGTCATTTCATCGTACACTAGAGATAAGAATCGATAAACTGGTCAAATAATTGACAGATTATCAGTGTTGTGCAATAGTTGATAATGATTTAATGCCTAGATGACATCGGCAAATAATGAAAACCATGGAAATATGAAAATAATGCGGTATTGCGTATCAAACATATTTTCACCCTGTATACCAAATCATACACTGAGTAAAACAAGTAACTTCTACTTCCACTAACGCAGAATGTTAAAACATAAATATAATTTAATTCTCTACGATATAATTCTCCAAGTCATGAAAGTCGTCAATGCATTTATACTGAATTGATTGTGTGGTTTAAACACAATGTACATATCGTAAACAAATAGGGAAAACCAAATGAATTTCACGAAAATGACAAATTGTTGCCTAATACTCATTTACCTCGATCTATGCTAAATTATAATTAGTGTATTTTTTTTTCCTCGTATATTATTGACCATCTATGTGTCAAACAGCTGAATACAATTGCGATAAACTACGCTGATCAGAATCTTATGTTAACGGTAACGTTGTGGGAAAAATTGTTCGCTGTATTTTTGGTCGCGTAGTTCGAAGATCGATGCCAGTTTCCGATCCGTTGCCATAAAAGTGAGACCTGATAGTACCGAAAATGACTAAGATGATGGAATCCATATGAATAGATTTATCAATGTTTGCTGCGAACATTGCCGAAATGCAAACCATACATATCGTATATATGAAATGTAGATGATCCTCATTTACCACAGTACGTCTATGGCAATTGTGGTCGCTGCGAATAACAGCCTCACTATTTAAACTCGTGACTCAATAACCTTATCACTCTTTTTTTCCCCGAAAAAAGGATCTTATCGCATGAACATAATTGAATATTTTATTATATAGTTATCCCGATTTCATAAAACGCCAAGTTACTGCTCATTTTTAATACGTTGCTCGGGTTTGGACATATCCGAATACCATGATAGAATGGGGAAAACCAACTGATCCCAATAAGACCAAAGCGTTTTGGTGGAATCCTCACGTCCCCCGATGTAGATCCAATTATGAATAACATAATATTTTCTTGTATTTCGTACTATTAAATTGTGGCGTGTCAAATGATGAAATACAGATGTGGTGAATCATGCTGTTTGGTATGCATCATTCTGCTTTGTTGAGACATACTTTCGAGTGTTATCTCTCGACTAATTGATAATGTTGTAAAGTTACTTGGATATCAGCCTGAGTATTTGAAATTGCGACTGAATAACTTCTTTTTCTTCCAGCGAATAATGTCAGATCACAAATATCATTAAATCTTCCATGATGTAATTTTTTTATCCTTGATAGTCGCCAATTTATTTATACTAAATTTATCGTGTGGTTCAACAGCGTTTCAGATATCGTGGAGAAACAGGCGAAACCAAATAAATTCCACGAGAATAACAAATTGTTACGTAATAGTCATTTGCCGCGATGTATGCTCATTATAATAAGTATATTATTGAACAACTATGTGTCGAACGGCTGAATACAAGTGCGATATACCACGCTGCCCACAAAGATATAACGTCAGATTTGCGGAATTTCCGAGAGTTCTTAATAGTTATTATTAGTTATTAACACTTTGTTGGCCGTATCAACTTCGTGCACGTCCTTGATCACATCACAGTGAATTACAACCGTGTGCAAAATTTTTGCGACGTTGTCGAATTGACTCTGTTCACTTGACTGGCACTCCTGTATATGCCCGTAACGGTGTGAACAATTTTCTCTGTGATTTTGGTCGCACAACTAAGAGATTGCCGCCGATTCCTGATTCGCTATCGTGAAAAGGAGAAGATAAACATGAATGGATTTATCGACCTTGGCTGACGGCATTGCCGAAACCCAAACCATACATTTTGTATAGTTATCTTTTATTGGCATATAGGAAGGTAAAAGGCGCTATTTTGTTCATAGTCGACAAACGAAGGATTGAAAATATAATAATGCTATATAAATGCAAAGAATAACTTTTAATATGAATAGTTTCATTTATCTGGACTTCGATTGCATTGAATTACAGTTCGATGAATGATTCATTCCGGATCAACAATGCGAGCATTGAAAATTTGTATTGTTTTAGAATTTTTCACTACAATTGTACAAAGAAATGGTCTATCAATAACGAATGTTGATGGCGTCATTGGCATTGCTAACATCACTACTGCCATTCCTGCAATCCAAAACATGGAAGTAAGGTAATCGTTCATTATCTACAGACTCGTTAACTGTTGAAGTGATGTCGAATCGATGATGTCAATACCAAAAACGTGAAGGTCATGGTATGAAAACAAAATAAAAATTTATTCGAATGTCACAAACACAAAATCAGAATAATCAGTTGGGATGTATTGTCATTATATATTTGTTCGTATGTAATTAACACTAGTCACTCTATTGACAACTGGACGGAAAAAATTCATGCATGATTAGAGTTAATTATTCATGCTGGATTGGCAATCCGTGCATTGAAGAGTTGGATTATTCCACTTATTTTCACTAAAATTGTGCAGATGAATGGTTTATCAATGACAAATTTTTGTGGCGGCATCAATGGCATTGGTAAAGTCATGCCACTCCCTACTGGAATCACAGAAAAACAGTCCTGAAACTCTGAAACATAGCTGAGTTTTTTTTCATATATTGCACAATTAATGAGAAATAGTTTGGGTCAATCTCGTGACGAAATAACTTTCAAAAGTTACTGGTATGAACAGTCTTATTTATATAAACCTCGAATACATGAGAAAATTGTTCTCGATTGTGATTCGTTTGATAAATTCATCTTTATATATGGCGTTGACAAGTTCCAGGACAGTTATAAAAAACTTTGAAATTAAATCATTGGGTCTGGGTCGATAAAACGTGCATTAAAAAGTTGTATTGCTCCAATGATTTTCACAACAATTGTACAAATAAATGGTTTATCAACGGTAAATATTGGTGACATTGATGGAGGAAAAAAACCCATGCCTGAAACGAAACACAAAAACTCCTCTCAAAAACTTTCAGCATATATCCGAACATTATTACTCATAAATTTGTAAATTTATGAGGTAGATGTAGGATCCGTGACACGTGCATTAAATAGGTGTAATGTTTCACTTGTCTTTACAACGATGGCACAGATAAATGGTTTATCAACATGAAGTGATGGTGGTAAAGCATAAGCAACGATTTCCATGCCTGAAATCAAAGAATGATGTTCTCAAAATTTTTGCGGAGCCACAATAAAGTTCGAGTACTGCAAACTTGAGGTTATTCTCGTGAGCATGATACGCTTGTTAATTCAATCAGAATAAAAACATACGAAGCGTTGCAGAATAGAGAATAAGTTTTCCTATGAAATCAAACGCGTCTTATAAATTTAACTGAAAAGCTTCTAATGTACTTGATTTAGTTGTATCAATTATTTCGATGAAGTAGGTTCAGTTATTCGTGCGTTGAAAATATTCACTCCAATCGATTTCATTACTATTACGCAGACAAAAGGACTGTCAATAACAATTTGATCATAAATAGGAATAGAGTCCGGTACAAGCTCCAAGCCTAGAAGAGAGTCCCAAACGTTCTTCAAAAATCATTCACGCAGTTACATATGGTGGGATGAGTTTGACAGATTTTAAGATAAAAAGTGAAAGAAAGAGATGATTCATTTTGTTACTGTTAAAGCCCACCTGTAACAGCGGCAGCTTCACTGCCTTCTTCGTTCACTTCAATGAAGGCTTTCTGTACTACTTTACTGACTTTTAGGGCCGTTTTGTCATTAATGCCACGGAAATTAGCAGTATCTTCGAACATATCAGTGATATTCAGCTGTTGAAGGAACGAACAGTTCATAAATACCCGGTATTACATACTATGAAAATAGTAATACGATGCATTGGAAACGAAGATACCTTGCTCAGAATTGGCTTGAGGTCGAATTTGCTCTCAATTTTAAATTTTGGAACGGACAATTCAACTTTCGACTTCCGTCCATTCAACTTTGCCAGATCGATTTTGTCAATATTCTTTTCTACATGGGCAAGCCCATTGATTTCATTAGGGAGGATGATGAACATGCTAATATTTTTATTCTGTTAAAATAAAACAAATATTATGATAATGAAATCCTAAATTATGAAATATATGTTGGTTGTATATTCACCTCATACGGCAGTTCGATGAATGTAGCTTGGAGTTCATTTATCACACCCCAATTGTAGTCCCCGTTCCTGAACATCATGTCGACATTTTTGGTTGTTGTTTCACTGATGTGGAAAGGCCTGGGTCGAGTCAAATTCGGGTCAAATTGATTGGCCCATTTACCTTTGAAGTAAACAGCATTGGCCATAACCATCACTGCATTCGATAGATCCTCTAGAAATTATGGAATTTAACGGTCATTGCAAAATTGAATAAAACTAATCTTTTATATATATGTCTGTTAAATGAGAAAAAACATTTGGATGGAGCATCATTTGAAAAGGCATGGTATGATTATGATGATTGATCATTTGATTTCAATAATTATGTAATTTTGCATGAAAGTTGTTTCAAAAATAAAAAATTATCTAATGAAGTTCCCGTTAAGTTTGATACCTGGTTGCCTGTTTATCTATTCGTTTGTACTTTTGTTTATACTGTGTGGTTTTCACTGTGTGGTTTCCACTGCTATATCGAGTCCTGTTTTGTTGCAACTTAATATGTGAAAAGACGGAAACTTTAAAGATATGTTTGAACAATATATGGAGAAATTATTGAGCATAAAAAGTCTTGTGAGATCGTGGTTCAGAAATATGTAGTCGGCAAATTCAAAATTGCTCCCGTGCAGAGCTGAGGAAGGTTGCTAGTTACAATTGCTGTTGAATTCTGCTCTTAATAATTATGGGAATGAATGAGTGGCAATAACTGCTTACCAGGTTTGAAGAGTTCTTTGATACGATCTTTTGAATGTGCCGCTGCCCAATTATTAATTTTTTGTGCTGATTCGTCAGGTTTTGAAAAATCCACACTCTCTGACTCCGATCGGAAATATGTTTTGGTTATTTCTTTGAATTCATGCTTCACCTCAAATCCATCTGCAGTAAAAATTTTATTGGCCACAGCCAACTCAACTCCCTGAGTATTCTGTGAAATTCAATGGATCATTAATCAGGTAGTATATTGATAATGAACAAATGACTTACATTCAGCATATCAATAAGTCCTTGATAACCATTTTTCGTGACAGTTTCGTCAGTAGGTGAATTCAAAGATTGTCGAAGTTCAGCTTTAGTATTACCTTCAGCTCCATAGGTTGCCATTGATAACACCATATCAACACTGAAGGGCGAGCAAATATAATTACCAGACACTTCCTTTGCCAAAACCTATGAATTATTATTCATCAATAATCAACTATGAATGCCCACATATTTATTTTCGTGACATTAAAGAAGCAACAAATATTTACGCACCTTATTGAATTTAATTCCAAAGTTATTCACACCGGAAGTAACAGCATTCAACGCCTCTATATTGTTTGGCATAGATGTACCATAAATGTTCAAAGCCATAATCATGACACCAAGTAAGGACACCTCTAAAATAATTAGTAATAAATTTTCAAGTTCATCGAAATATAATGGAAGTATGCAACCACTTACGATAATACATTTTCAATAGCAATATTCGAAATAGATACGTAATAATAAACCGATCCGCACTAGTCAGGCTACAAAACAGGAATGGACTGAGGATACGAGACGCATGAATATTTATATGTATATGTGCGCAACGTGCTATTGGTGTGACTCAAGTAATTACGATTGGTAGTTATGATTGCTACGTCAGGGGCGCTCAAGCGCTGACAGCGTTTCAGATGAAAATTTTTTCAGTCACAATTAAGTCCTCAAATATTTCGTATTGCGAGACAACTTTCGGAACCTTCAAATTAGCTCACCAGTTATGACATTTCAGTAATAAAAATTTAGTATATTTCCACAATTACAGGTTTAGAATATTGATATAATAATAAGTATCATTGCATATAATAACAAATAAATGGGTCCATATACATGAACATTTGTATAGATAATATATATAACTGTTATTGAAATAATTTTTACATAATCGTCAAATTTAATCATATCAATTATAAATTAATTAACTTATTTTATTTGTAATAAAAATAAAACAAGTTCCTATAAATATTGTCTCAGACAATTATCAATGTATTTGTGGTGAATGTAGATATAACTTCATATAGTAGTGAGTATTTATTCCGTAGAAAGATTGCGCGAAAGGTTATCGAGGATGTTTAATGGCGCGGGAATTTTGATGACACGGTATAATATAATTATGTAAGTGAGCACCAGAATTCATTATCACCAAATACATAACTGTCAGGACTGTTTCGAAGATAAATATTTTCATTTTTGTATGTATCCCAGAATTGAATAATCGATTACGTAGTATGTTTTCATTGCCTTCAGATAAAAAAAGTCACATAAAATGATAGGGAGTCTTCCGAAAGAAATCTTATTTAATTGGCTTTCAGTATCTCACACAAATAGAGATATTCTCTCTTTTTTTATGTATAGTTCATTCCGTAACTCCTGTATCGACCAGAAATGTGAGGGCGCCATTTGTCGCGACGGCCAAGCTACACAACTACGCCCTCATAGTTCAGTCAAAAAGCTCCGCCACTTCTTGACTCACAATTTCGATTTTTTTTTATTCTCCGCAACGCCGTCAACTTTTTCTTCCATTTTTCATTCATTGATGATATAAAAATAGAGAATTTTCATATTGAAAATAATGTGGTGTTGCAAACGACTTGACTCCTACAATCGGCCAGTCACTACTATAGATAGAGGTAAAAAAAAAATCACCCAACATATTTGAATGTTGTCTCGATGAAAATGACATAATTCTTTCATGCTTGTGCACCTAAATGATTGGAAAACGAAATTGAATCTATCAACTTATGTATAAATCAATACAATAGTTTAATATTAATTGTACTATTGCGTTTTCTCTTCAAATATATATTGCGATGTGACCGGTCATGTGACCTTGACACTGAGTTGGTTGTGTAGTTAGTACGAAACCGCACAATGAAATATCATTTGAATGTATTACTTGTGTTGCAATTAACAATCTATAGTCCAGACACATTCAAATTACATTATTTTGTGCTGGATAATTTTTTAATATTTTTATGCTTCCGTTATAGTGTGAATGACAACCTTGAATATAAACGATTAATACAGGGGACATAAACAAGATACAAAACATGATGATACCTATACAGTGATCACTTGCACGTCGGCTTCTGCAATTTACCCTTCAAAGTCTCTCTCTCTCTCTCTCTCTCTCTCCTCGACCAATTAAAGTCGACGTATTCTGACACATCGACCGTAATTGGATGAAGACATTGTACACAGAAATGACATCCCAAGACTTGTTGTGGCTGACAGACAACCCCCTTTTTCTGTTTCAGACACACTAGACATACAGCTATATAAATGTATATTATTTATTTATGTTTTTCAACGGTCGACGGATGGGCAAATATTTCTTTCATTCACTCATATTTTTGCAAGATGCATATGAATTATAGATTTATCATCAGAACAATAATAATATCGGGGAATGAAAAACGAAAAAGTACATTTACAGTTCTTACGTAAGAAAAAAATTTCACGTATATAACAATAAACTCTCAATGAACAATGGAATGTATACATGCATCCACTTGTGTAAAGTCTTCATCACGCACGAATATGACGTCACGTCCAACGTCTTGAGACGTCGTCGCGTGGGTAAACTATTTTTATCAACCATAAATGTTATTTCTTTCACACCATTGACCTTACACAGAGTTGAATTATTGAGGTTTGCTAAAAACATCTCCTATCATATTTTCAATCATTCCGTTAAATATAGTATGAACATGTTTAATATTGCCATGATAAATCATATCATATCTAGGGCTATGACGTGTTCTATCGTGATCAATATTCCACATCACTGCTCGCTGCGTTCTCATTTACTTCAAAGCAAAAAATATACGACAAATAAAATGAATCAAATTATGAATATGAAAAGAAAAAACAAAATTTCGATGAATTAATTGACAACTGTGTTCAAACTATGTCTGAGTAAATATTCGTAATCTTGTGTCTTCAAATCCCATATTTGAGATTACATTATTGAAGTACTTTCTCCATGATTCGCGTAATTGCTTGGAGAATGCGGCAATGTGAAACGGTTGATTAATCGATTGACCTCGCGGTTACGTCGAGAGCTTTAATGCGACTCCTTCGCCCGCATCAATTTATCCCGCGCCCCGTCTCACTCATTATGTTTATCTCTCTATTTACTTCTTGTCGCAACAACAACAACCAGTTAAGTTTGTATGTATATATCTGAGGATATAACGGTACTGTAATAATGGGTCAACACGAAGCTAGTTTAGATTGGAGCTCCTATTTAGGTATCTTATAATACACCATAGCTAAACGCATACTGTACTATATGCAAATATTTGTTAATTAGTTTTAATCACGATTATTCAGATTACTCAATTTATATTGCAACGGAAAATAAAATGTCAACTGTTCATTATAGATATACTCTGATACATTTCTCTATAAATAAATTATGATATCAATCTATACTTTTTCTTCTCTGATGCATTAATTTATTCATCTGTTTAATAAATAGTTGATCAGATGTAGATCACGTGCATGTAGAGAATTGTCCAGTTATATGTTGTTTTTTTTATTTCGTTTATTTTAAATCGTATATTGTCGAAAATAGTTGAACAAATTACACTCGGCGTTTTAGTGATTCTAATTTTACATCTCTTGGATCGATTCCCCCAATCCATTCTTGGAATTAATTACATTGTGATTGGCGCAAGCTCAGACGCATATTATCATCAACTATCTATGTATGATTGAGTTTCCTTGATATATATATATATATATATATATATATATATATATATATATATGTCATTGATAAAACATTGTGAACTTTATTTGTATGTTCTTATACCGATACTGTGAAAGATGACATTTAAAAAATGTGTATACGTTTTGGCCGACTGTAGAAATTTCCGTTTCGTGTTGGTAGTATAGTGCTTCTAACTCACCATACGTGAGCTGCTGACAATCGGCAAGAAAGAAGTCTGTAATAGTATGTAGGAATATAGCAAATTTAAATATGTACATATTAATACTAATGTTTTCGTTTCTTTTTATGTTCCAGGTGAGTCAATGTGCATTTTATGGTGCAGTTTTTCATAAGATGATCAAAAGTTGCAATATTATATGTAATGATGATCAGATACAATGGTGAGCTTGCTATCAGGATTATTGACGAGAAAAAACAAAACTTTTTCTCTTTTTCGTTAACTATCCGCTATAAAAGTCAATGGTCTTCTCGCCCCATGGAATTAGGAGTCATTAATGTCAGTGCAGTATGACAATACTCCTCACGAGAGCGCATTTGTTCGTTCGCATTGCCATTTTTCCACATTGATCTCATTTCACAATACTTATATTCGGGCCGCAGAATTAATTTCTTGCTGAGACTTAATTTTGAAAATTTTGTGGCCCATCGAGGAGATTGATACATATATTCATGTCATAACGGAATACGCTGGAGTAGTCAGAGAGGAAGAGAATAAAAAGATAAATAAAGTTACACAGGTTGTTTCACGAAAGAATTCGGTATAAGGCAAAGTGTGCCATCATTGTGCTGTGCAGTTGCATAACTCCCGTGCCACTTGACATCGTTCAGCGTCGATTAGACGCAGTATGAACTATTTCTTCTCCGAGTTTCGATATATCTCTCACGGTGGTGATCATCGTCGGGGCGTATATTGTAAAGTGAACGAAATGAAGGGGAAATAAAAAACATCAAGCACTAAGCAATAAACCGCAGAGAAAAGTCCGTTGAATACTAGAATACCGTTGAAATTGTCTCGCTTTTCTATGTACAACCACTCTCCACGTTTCTTCCATTTCTTTCATCTTTTTTTTTATATATATTTCTTCGCTACGCACCAATGCGTCGGTGATTGCGGAGTGAATATATTGGTAAAAAAAAATTGAATTATAAATTGATTGAAAAATACGCCGAGACGGCGAATAGATTGAGTGAAATTACTAACACTCACCTTCTCAATATAATGAAAGATCCTTTTAAAATTTAATGTCATTATGTATCGCTATACTATGTCGTCGTGGTGATAGGTTGAAAGCCCTTTCATTTTATTCCCGCCGCTTTCCATGAGCTTGCTCAATTACGCCGATACGTCAAACAAAATTATGAATAAAAGAATCTCAAAACTTTCAAGCATTAAACATTTTCAAATATAAAATCTTTCAATTACACGTTTCAAAGTAAGCCACAGCCATTTCAAATATTTATAACTGGTCCACTTAGTATGGAGGTTGACGCAACACAATAATAATAAAAATAATAATAATAACAATAAACACGAAGAGACTGAAAATTTTTTCCACTTGTTAAAGTTTCTCTCTAACATTTTATCATCCAACAACTGCGTAAAATCAGGCATATCTCTCTCTCTTTCTCTGCCACCCTCCCTCCTCCCCTTCACCTCTCTTCCTCACGATCTCCGTTTGGTTCAATGCTTGAGTAATATGAGAGCAATAAAACAAAATATTGTGATAACTCCTTGCGCGAAAAAAAAAAGTTTGTAATGATTTCGAGGAACTTTCCATACGCACGCTCGAGCTAATTAACACGAATGAATTAAAATCCATTCATTTAATATAGTATGGTATATGTAAATATGAATACATATTTCTTGATTACTGCAAATATGACATATCAATTAAATGTATTCAGTGGAATTACACTAATTCAAAGTATAGAAAATGAAAAAGGTGCGTTATATATTGCCGCAGTTAATTCGGAAAAAAAAAAGGAAAATGAATCAAGTTAAATACGAAGTACACATATCCATTTGTCAAATTATTCTTGCAAATGGAAATCGGCAATCAAACGTTGCAATTGTGAAATCACAAGGCGTGCGGGAGCAATTTCTATGTATTTCATATTTATATATGTGTGTACAATACCTGTGCGATCATTTGCGTTCTGGGGGATCGTCGAAGCGTGCAACAAATTGACCCACATCTCATCTTTATTTCCTCCACATCAAATATAATCACCGACGCGTAGTCAATATGTACTATCAACCTACCTCAGTCATAACACCATAGATAAATCAGAATATAAAATGAATGAACTTGAAATACTGGAAATAAAAAAATTATTTCTTGTAGATATATTATTATATTGGTTATTCCTGATATACAACGAATAACAGTAATATAAAATATTAAAGTCGTGGGATAGAAAACGTCGTATCGTGAGAATCGGACATTCTCTGATCTCACTGCACTATCTAATATTACATTCAATCACTACTCATTTTTCATACGTATCGTGATCAATGGCATCCTAATTGGAATTCGATGAAACAGCGATTATTCTGCATATTTCATCGATCAAGAATTAGACGTGAAACAACGTAGGAAAATAGAAATTATTCCGTTGAATTGATTTCATAGATGTATCTATTAGTTAAGTTGAAAATGTAAATTCAATTCATCATATTACATTATATCAGACGTTAATTATGAAATTATGATGCATAATATCACATGCACGCAAATATGCACGTGATGTAAAAATTATTGCAGGTAGGTGAGGACTGATTGAACATAGGTCAGGGATACCGTGCGTGATTCTATACTTCAACTTCACAACTCAATTTTCAAGTGGAAAAAATAATTTGCTTCCTCTTTGCGTCGTAGCCAGACAATTTTATTTCACTCAAACTTGTTACATTTCTGTTTGTTTGTTTTTTTTTTTCATAGCAAGAAGATAGAAATTACATAGTCTCATATAATTTTCTTACCTTCGTAATATTCTACCTGATTATTTATTCTCTCCGTTGGCGATTCATTCCACTGCGCTGTGAACAAATTACTGTATTCACAATACAAGAAAATGCAAATATATAGAATAAGGTATGGTATATAGGGGTAGGTCCGGGACCTCGCGTGCTTCTCATTTATTTTCACCATATATTTACTATTGTCACATTGTCATAAACCGAAAATGAACTATGTTATAAGAATCTTTTTCCTATTTAATTCGATGTGAGATTATTTACTTATTTATTATTTTTTTTGTGTTTTTTTTTTATAAATGGTACGATGTAATTAAAGTTGGCACATGATTTATTGCGTAGCATTAAATTGCCCGCTTAATCTCGCCACTGTGTTTCGTTCTGCTGTTCACGATTAATCTCTTTATACTCTCTTATTCTCATCTAATCATCTCAAAGTAATTGTAACCGCCCCAGAGAAAATTATACTTGCGCTCGTTTCACTGCCAATATAGTCACTTATATGCGCATCTTGATGATCTACCACACTCTTAACATTCAATATTACAGGAAGTCTGTGCAGTTTTGTGCGTAGAATAATATAGATACATAAATGTATACATATATATAATGAGACGTTTATATATAAAATACCTCTACATCCAGGGCGTAGACCGCAATTTCACTCTAAAATGGGTCGTCACGATCATCGAATCCACATGAATATATATATACATTGAAATTTTATGTAGTATTAACTAAAGTATGTACAGTCGTACAGAGTTTTGCATGAATAAATTCTCGTGTTTGGATTTACAGCCATCAAAACATATTCATTTTTTTCTCGGATAATTTTTAATAATGTATAACATATCAAACAAACATGTATTTACATGTTATTACAACCATTTATTTGTTCTACTGATCCAGTTATTTGATAAATAACTACTGACAAAATTATTCAATCAATGCCAATTTTAATTATGTTTATTCACTGTAAAGTTATAATTAATATTGTTGAACGACTATAGATCAAAAATTATACGTAATTCCCATTTTCCATTTAATTATTTGTTGAAGAGTGTATAATTATTTATACACATATGTATTACGTTCTTGATATTGATGGGGTGAGGAAAAATATTAAGTTGTTCGGTGATTTCGGTTGCTCAAAACCAAAAAAAAAAAAAAAAAAATGAAATCGAATTTTCATTTATTGTACAACATACATAGAAGCAGAGAATGGGTAAGGTTGCCTAGGTGACGCCAGGCGCCGGCATGGAGGGTCGATAATGACAACGACGACGCCCCGCGCACAATTTGCCCACACGTACAACAATGTCATTTTCTTGCCTGCTCAGTCGCTAATTTCTCGCTTTTCTTGTATTTATTTCTAATATTACTGCATTTAACCACTTCTATACTTGTCCCACTATTAACCTCTCGGTTTTAATCATTGTATCAGTGACCCCATTAAATTTCATGAGAATGATTATAACTCTCTATTTCTGAGCATTACACAGAGTAGGAGACATTCCGGGAAATTATTATTATAAAATTGTTACAACAATGTCGCGTCTATTGTGATTCACCGGATGCGTCATCATAGAAAAAGTAAAAATAATAAAAAAAATGTTAAATTTACTTACACCTTCTACTTTGTCCCCACATACAATCAGAAATATCCTTGCATTGTTAAATTTATCGCAGACACCTGGTGGGTTCAATGACACGATTCATTGGCATTGAAATAGTTCGTCGGCGTGCGCACACGAACATTGAGAAATAAAAAGGAAAGAAAAATTTCTCATACACATTAGCATTTTAATTGAAATGTTTACCGAAAACCTTTTTAATAGGATACAATTTCAATTTTTTTTTTTTTTTTTTATAAACAAGATCGTAGCAATGAAAGGGATCAACATGATGTCAAGCGTGATATTGCTAGGAAGAAATTAAACGTCACCATGAAATTTGCAAGCTCATTTTATAACGTTGTTGTGTTGTAGCCGTTGTCGTTGTCCTTTTGCAATGTATTCCCATGCGCCATTATTACTTCCTTGATTATTGTGTCTCAAAGGAGAGACAACTATAACACACCCATTACAACACAGGCCAATATATGTATATATATATATATCCTATTATTATCGTTGTCGTTACGGACCGCGAATATGCATCGCCGCAGGTGCAGCGCAGGAAGTGCATCCTAAACTTTCGAGTCACCTCTGCAGAGTCTTCGATATTATACATTTATCCATCTTATACTTCATATATACGTTTGTCGGAAATGAAATTTAGTCCATTGAAATAAGTTTTCGGCTTTCCTCCATCCACTCTTATATTACTAGATGATTACAGAAAATATTATACATATACTTGCCACAAGTTTTAGTTACGAATATCCTCTTCTCTCTTAAATCAAAAAGAATTATAATGTTTGCGTCTCTTCGGATCATTTACTTGTATCGATTGAAGTTGCCTTAATTCGATCATATCGAAATCAATTTATCAAATCAACACAATTACTCTTGTCTTCCATTTCGCAATGTACATATAGGTCATTGATATTCTGATGTCGTATTTTAAACCATTTGTGATTCTATCTGTTGTAAATCTACGCGTGTCCCTGGCACTATAACCGAGGATCGCTAGTGGGACAATATACGGTCTTGAGGTCTCCAACTCGAAGCAAAGAATAACGGGTCGAGCAAGAGGAGAAAAGAGAGAGAGAGAGAAAGAATCGAAGAAAAAAAAGGAAGAGAAAAATACGCACATTAAACCCGCACTCGTTTTGCTGCGTCGAATTTTCGATGACTCATCATTGCTCTCTATACTGTATTTTCATTCTCACTCTGTTATACAACACAATGAATTCCCCATTAATCTTTATAATCCCATATTTATTAATTATATTAAATATTTCATATCGCATTATGAAATAAATGAATTCAATGAGAAAGAAATATATTCAAAGTGATATAAACTTTCTTATTTGATTCAATTTTTTTTTTTATTCTCTCCTTCATTTGAATAAAAAGTGGAATGCAAATGATACTTAAGAATTTAATGATTGTGGAAATTGTTAAAACATATTATATTCAATTAAATGAATTTATATTTATGGATATGTTTGTAATGTCATGATATGAGGTCGGAAGTAAAGACGAAGAACTCGTCGAGCACGCGCGTTTTTGTACAAGGCAACGGTGGTTTTCTGCATCAGGTATTGCATGATGATGCCTATATATGTGTATATTGGAATAAGTATATACTCTGTTGAGGGAAGATGGAGGAAGAGGAATAAAAAGAGTAAATAAAAACAAGTAAACTCATCATATACAAGGCATACAGTGGTTAGAGGTGGAAAGTGGCGTGTGGCCTGCAGTCGCGCCTCATTCGTGCCACGATCTTGACATTACCAAACACAAGTGCTCTTCAACGTCCAACACATTTTCATTTATATATTATATATCTATTACCTTCATGTTATCACCACGTGCGCCATTTATAGAGATAATCCTGGTGTAAAAAGATGAAATGTTTGAAATTACTTATGATAATTTACACAAGTACATTTAATGAATTGAGTATTCAATGTTATAATTGATTTATGATAAAATAAATGTGGATTGCGAAGGAAGTGATCCTGCGAATTGAATCTTAGAGTAGTTCTCTATCGTTAGGCGAAACATTGAGAATTTACGTGCAGCGGATAATATGATAGCAATCGTCAATCATTATTCTAGAACGATTGGGAACTTGAATATTGAATAATGAATGGATTTTATCAGTCAGCTGGGTGAATAGAAGTCATCTGAATTTGTTGATTTTGCCAATATATCACCAGTGTACTGAAGTTTCCATTCAAATTCCACAGTATCTTTATTGAAATAACAGAAGAAAGAACAATCGGCGCAATTTAGGTTTTTGAATTCATCAGTATAGTATTAATTATCAGTCTTGAATATTTTTTTCTTCCGTCTAATTTAATCGCCCCGTTCTTATACACCCATTAAATACGGTCCTGCGTGGTAGCGACTATACCATCGAACACATGAGTTATAACTCCGTAAATGTCTTGTGAGAGCTTTGATTGGTCGAGGTTGAGTCTAAAGCTGGACAGTACATCTCTGTCTCTGACAAATGGTATTAAATGAAATTAAATCCAGTATCCAATGCACCATTGGAGGGTTGACGAAACCGCCGCATACACATGCTATTCATGCTTATACACATAAACGTATAGTATTAGTTTCCGTAAACGGTCATCTCACATGTCGCTTACAGCGAGACTGACTTGAACGTCCTCGGTAAACGAGACACTCACGCGGAAGGTCATCGACGCAAAAAAAAAAAAAATGCAACCATTAGTTTAGAATTATTATGAAGGCAATACGTGGCCCCCCGTTGTATCGTATAGTGTCTCTCATCCTCACAACGAAGTAGGAGAAATTGAATGAATAAATTGATCATGTTGTTAATTGTAATAAAATGATTCAACATAGGTGAAGAAATGTTTGAATAAAGGCAACAACGTCGCCACCACAGCCACAATAACAACAACCTTTAGAGCTTGAAGAAGTTTTATCTTACGCAAGAATGCAGATGCATTGAAAGTAATATCGATTCTCGCATCCAGAACGAAAGGGCATTCGCGTAAACACGGTGGGAGAACGAGACAAAATTGTGATAAAACTCAAGTGAGTGAAAATAATAAAAAAAAAATTTTGAATCTCAACATCCAATCTCTCTTACTCTTCTTCGGTCAACTCTCTGTTGTGCTTGTTCAATTCTTTCCAGTTGTTATCAATATATATATATATATATATAATCCGCTCTCCCTCTTCCCTATTCTATGTGTGGACATCCATCCTCCTCACTCTTTCGGCCTCTGATGGCACTCGGGACTCTCCGGCGCGCCCGATACGCCACAATCATTCAGTCTCGGTTCGCGCGTCGCAGCGAGAAGGCTGAGTCTCATTCGTTGTCAATTAAATAGCCACGAGTTTACCGGCTGTCAAACTAAAATATCACATTATTGACAACTCGAGTAAAGTAGAGTATTTCATTCATTCCAAGTTCTATTCATTATTTTATATTGGTAAATATTCCGAATATAAAAGAGTTTTAATTTGAATTAACAATAGACGAGAATTCTTTTGTACCAAAAATTTATGCGTTGTAAATTTTGATTGAATGAATTGTATTCAGTGTTGATTGCAAGTAGTTTATTAGTTTTTTAATTCATTGAAGTATATGACACCTATGTATGGATGTAACAAATTTCATTGTCAATAAAATTTCCCGATAGACTTAAGGAAAAACTAATTGATATAAAAGTCGAAATTCAAAATTCAAATTACTTTCAATAAATAGCATATTCGTAATTGCGTTCATAAAATATTGAACGCTAGGTGTGGAGTTGTTCTCTCAAGGATAACTTTTGCAATTTCGTTGCTTAAAACCACAGGAATCGGTATCAGTTTATCAATTCACAAACGTGCATTCATACACGTTTCATTGTGTAGATGTTTTCGTATTTATTTATAGAACGATAAAGTGGATGTAAGTAAAGAATATTCTGCGTGTCGGTGTCTTTCGGACCGTGACGATATAGTTGGTTGAATAAAATAATTAAAAATATTAGTGTTCATATTTCATTTTTTTTCTTTTTCTTTTCATGACGCGCATGCGTGACAATCATCAACACTATGTTGCTTTCTGCAAGATCGTACCTATGTTTAGTTTGACTCAATGCTGATGTTGAAAAGTTGACTGACCCTATATGTGAGTCATGCGTTATTTCTTCTACACAGTAGGCAAGAACTAATTGCAACAATTAATTGAAAGTCCCTAGAAAAGAAAATAGTTTTTATTTGTTTCGACAAAAATAAGTTTTCAGTGTAGCTAATTTATTACGGAATAATTTTTCACACTTGTATAAAACAAATTTGTAATACTACTTTAATAATACAGACTTTTTTTTTCCTTGATTGACCCTGAAGTTTATCCATTCGATGATTCTTGTTAGTTGTGGTGGTGGTGGTGGTGGTGGTGAGAGACTTACATAATACTTGCGAACGATATCTCACGTAAAATAGTGTGGACGAATATTCACTGTTGAATATTCAGAGGTTCATCGTGACGTGTTGTGCCACAGACGATGTGGAATTGTTGTCGAGAGACAAAGAGATCGAGAGGATCGATCGTGCGAGTATGTTGACGGCCCGGTCAGGCACACTCGGGGTCGGCCGAGTGCCGAGAACATTGGGCCCCGCCGAGGGCAGTGATCATTTATTTTTGTTACCCGAGCGAGCGCTCATTATGGACAGTACACAATTGAGGCAGGACCTGGCTGGATTGGACTTCAATTTACATCTAAATCTTCTTCACACGGCACCGCGTGGAAATGTTTGGCTTTGTGAGTTACCAAAAAACAAAAGAAACAAAATCAAATTATAAAAGCAATAATTCTTCCATTTTCCATAATTAAAAAGAGGTCTATTAGATAATAGATGGACTGCGTGAGTTGAGTATTTAATCGATCAATTTCTTACGTGAATTAGAGAGTCATCCGATGCATCTAGGACTCGTCAACGAGAGGGGCTTGGGCTTCTGATTACTTTTACATTGTTTGCAAGCGGAACGAATTGTACTTTCACTCACAGCAGTTGATGATTCTTTGTCTGTGTATGATTTCACACTACACGCAACAGATGACATTTTGCTTATCATCAAGAATTTATTTATTGACACACTGAGATAAACGGTTTTGTTAACTTGTGACTACGTGTGGATAGATTAAAGTTTACACTGTAACCGCATGCTTCACCTTTTTTTGTATCGTCTGATACGTGTTTTATTATTATGGATATTGTATTGGTTCTTTCAAGCGTGGCGGACTATTGATGTCATGTACTTCTAGTCTTGTGTGTTCCGAATACACCAATTAATCAAGACTAAATTATTAAAAATTGATTGAACACTCTCCAAATGAACCTTTCAACCGTGTAATTATCTTTCTTATTCAACAACTTTCTCCCAATTTTTTCTGTATTATATATTATGTTATTCATCAGTTTTTTTTATTTTTCAATTGCCCGGTCAGTGTCTTGATTATTCCACGAATCTTCGTTGACTTGATTAAAGATCACTACGAAGGCAGGGTTGATATAATTTTGTTATGAAGCATATAATAAAATTGTCGAGAAAAAGAAATAAAACATTGTTTTAGTATGTGGTTGGGCAGGTTTCGATTCAAGTTCTCAGAATTAAAAATAACATTGTGGCATACATTTTCGTGATATAATTCTTCCCTTTTCTTTTTTCCCCATTCATATACACATCCTACCAGATAGAAGTGTGCCGACCTGGTTTTACCGTTTTATTTGAGGTGCCAAACCCTCGTTCCAAATTTCCATTCATATTTGGTCATTCATTTTCGTTTGGTTTTTATTATTATCGTCACAGTTTTCAATCTGTTTCGTGTCCATTAAGATGAAATTAATATTCGCGAATAAGTCACGTAAATAAATGTTAATAAAGCCATGAAAGTGCGAAATAATTTCAGTTAACTCAATTCAACTCGGCACTGCGATGCTTCTAAATGACTATCATTAAAAAAGGTTTCAATTCCCTATTCTTGCAAAAATCTCGGACCAAAATGTCCTGAATATTTTAGACGTTCCTCATGACCTAGAGCAAACTGTGGTATAAGAGATGAGATGAAAATAAAAATTTTATACATAGAGGAAGAAACAAGAATGAGTTGGAGGTGCGGTTCAGGTATACTTTAGTCAGGCCCGATCAGACAGACGTCCATGTAAAATGGGTTGCAGACAAATTTAATAGCCGAGCGAAAAAATAAAAAAATAAACTAAATTCAAAGTTTGTGGTCATTGAACTCAATAGCATTTGACCTCTCGCAACGTACACAATTGCTATTCATCTACGAAGCCACGTCTAAAGAGAATGAGAACTCATATTTTTTCATCACAATTATGAAAGAAACTTTTCGAGGTAACGAGAAATTATTTCAGGATTAAAATGAGCGTAGAAAAAATTCTTCGGATTCAGATAAGTATAGAAAATTCTCCCTTGTCTCCTGACACATTGAATACGTGGCACATACTGTCCGACAGTCTGGAATGAACAGAAAATCGCTTCGATACATAGGCATGAGCGAGTCTCTTCAACACTTCTCTAACCCGATCTCTTATGCTTTGTATGTCATAGAGCCGTGTTAATTTGCACTAAGCACAAGAGTAGCTTCTCATCATCACGCTCTCATAATGAAGTGCGCCACTCGGCTCAATTTTTTTTTCCATCTGAATATATTAAATACATATTTACCATTTTTCCCCCCCAAATTTACTCGCTCAACGTATTTTAAAGTTCTTCTGTCAAGTTTGTTTGCGTTCTTCCAACTCTTGAGCAATATCCGTGTGTTTTCATACTACCATATATTTATTTCTCTTATTGCTTTTCTGGGAAAACTTTCTGAGGAATGAGTCATGCTATACATATAGTTTATGATATTTATGTTCCAATCGGTAGATGGAAATGTAATAAATTATAAATTTTTGCACAAAACAAAAGCGTTCAACAAATATTTGGGTTGTGCAAACGAAATAAATTCTAATATAATCATATATGATAATTCAATTCTGTGTTTGTATTTTGTGTCATAACTATTACGTTACGCTTCAATTCTTTTACGATGTTTTATCGTATTGGCACGGTGATAATAATAATAATAATAATGTGTAACACATGTAATGTACACCCTTCGTATTTAATCAATTGGCATGCCAAGTCGAGCAAATAATTGACCATGACTGTATGGCACGAGAAGAAAATGTCAACGCGAGGGGGTGAAAAGGACACAAAGTTTAAGGTCATGGAAAACATAACAATATAATACATTTTTTCGCGATACAATTCCGTCTATTTTTAATCACTAAAAGTTATTATTATCATTATCAATATACAGCATAGAAATTTTTTTGTTCCAAGTGAATGAACAATTTAGAATTACCGTAGATAATCAAATCGTTTAATTATTCCAAGAACTGTCAGTGAGTAACAACAGTATTGCGGAGAAAAATAAACGGTTGAGAATAAAAAATAGCGACCAGCTGGTGAATGTTCTAAACGCGTTTTCTCCTCTGTTATTGCAACTTATTCATTTTTTCTTCTTCGAGAATTCAGTCGAGAGAAAAGATTTCAGTATAGAGTACAACAGCAGGTTTACGTAAATTATTTATTTATTTTTTTTTTTCACCAGTTAAATAATTTTCAAAATAATCGTTATTATTTTTATTTTTTCTTCTCATTTTTCCTATTGTCTGGACAAAAACCAACTAACAATAATATCAATGATCTGATTTTTTTTTCTCTTTTAATGACTCAGCGAAAACAATTATTTAATTGACGAGATATTAAATTGAGGCTAAATCCGATTTGGAATTAGAAAGAGGCATGCTACATCCTCTTGCAAGCATGAAATTGTGCACGAGTATAGAATCAACAGTGAAGTAGCAGCATCAGCAATGAGATGTAATTCAAAGAGGTGAGGAGATTTGCGCGTATTTATCAGGAAGTAAACAATTTTGATACTACCAATGTGCAGTCGTAACATTTCCGGTCGGCTCTATATACAATTCCCAATTCTCGTGGATAATCACATTAATCAATGCTTTAATTCTCGTTTACAAGGAATGTGAATATATGTTATATCGCCGCGCCTAAACTCGTTACGATATTATCACGCCCTCAATCATATAAAAGTATTGCATTTTGTTCCGTTTGATTGATCACTCCAATATTAAGTTAATCGACGTTGAAAATTGTGAAATTATTGTTTATTGTGAAAATAGATCATTTTACACCTGCGGAAGACACAAAGTTATTTCTTGTACACTTCTTCACGATGACAAAAAAAAATAATTATAATAATAATAATTAATGGATAAAAAAACTTTCTATGTTTTTATTGATAATTCAATATTGACATTAAAAGTATTCGATTGGTCTCCGTGGACTTTTATTATCCATTCGCTTTTGTAATTCTATTAGTTAAAGTCTTGCAATAATTTTTTTTTTTTCCACCTGACTAATTCACACCTTTATGCAACGAACTGCAGGGACTTTCACGGTGCACTGAGTGGAATTGTATATATTCAGTATCGTAAAATTGATTTTTCGATAAAAAAAAAAAAAAAAACGATATTCTATGCATATACTAACCAATCTGTATGAAACATATAGTCATGTGATATTTTTCACAATATTTTAAGTATCTTTGTTCAGGGAAAGTATAGTAATGTATATTTTTTTAAAAGATACCCGGTGGACTTTTTATTATTCTTAAAATCATATAACATTTCACGCTGAGAGCATCAAGTCAAATGCAACGACACACGATTTAATGAATTTTCCAAGCGAATGAACATACATACACACACATACATGCACACATTTGCATTAATCTGTCCTCAATTCTTCATTTATTATTATTATTATTTTTCATGCCTACAAGGTCGAATAAATTCTCTAAGTCAAATAAAAATGTGTATACCGTAATTTTCATGGTCCGTTGAGAATATATAACATGAGTGTATATTTAATCAATGACGAAAGGCTGTCAGAGAATCAAAAAAGGCAAGATGATTAATCGATATGGTTGGACAATGACTTTCAATAAATTTTTTTTTATCCTCCAAAATCAACTAGACTGTGACAAACTAACACGAATAGAAGGAAATGTTACCTTTTCATCATCATATATTCCAATCTCATTTTGTTATTACAAAACGAAATGAATAAATGAATAAATAACCGAATAAATGAAATGAAACGTTGAAATATGTATTAACAAATGGAAAAACTAAAATGTTATTTCGATAGCAAACACTTGAAACATTTCTGAGTATTAATTCAGAGAGGGTTGACGAGTAGAATAGGTCGAAGGAGCAAAGAGTGAGGGGTGGGGATGATAAAAGGGAGGAAAATGCAAGGCGTGATTGCAAGGGTCGTTATCGTTGTGGTCGCGCGTTCGCCACGTCGCCGCAGGTGCAAAGGCCAGTTGCATGCAGTCACGCGTTGGCTACCGTTTCGTGTGAAGATATACATATATAGTCATGTCCGTCTTCTCGATAATATATATGTACATACATATATACTTAATATGTATAACCTCTGTAGTCAGTTGTATCCTTATAGCCCTCGGGCGTGATTCACGTCTTCTCTTCGCATCCCTTTCACTCGCCCGCAGCCTCTTCCGTAACTATTTATCTTCCTCATTCATTTGCGTCGCCGCAACCATAAACATCACTGTATACATATACAGTGAATAAAAAAAATATATGAATAAATATAAGTGCCATTACTTGGAAATTTGTCAACCCTAAACCACAATTGCAAACGAAAATTGTTGATGACTGTGGCACGTGACATGAAACTTGAAAATAAATAAATAAAATGAAAGAAAATACATTGACATTGCTGACCTGTAAAATTATCCACAGTAATTTCCTTCGTCTTCAGGATATTGAATGACTCAATTGACAATGTGGTACGTTGAGTTATGTCGATGTCTTGTCGTTCATTTTTTTTTTTCTTTGTCTTTATTTATAATCTTATGAAATATGAAATTCGCCTTTGACTGTAATACTTATATTATAACTTCACGTGTAAGAATTTACGTGTCATCGATCGATAGTTAATATGGTTTATTGAATTTCTAACTCACATTTTCCATTCTTAATTCATCATATTGGATCAGCTTTTCTTTTGGTTTTATTTACAAACGTTTTTTTTTTTTTTTTCTTTATAGTCTAATTATTTATAACATAGACAATTCTTGAAAATTGCATAATATTGGTGAATCTTCAAAAATCAGTAATGTTCTAGGATACTTGTAGAATTAAAAAATTCGACAATTTTTGAATTTTCAAAAAAACCCCTTCATTCCCACATCAGTCACTTTATTATTGAAATTTACATTTCGAACGCGAATGCTTTGAGAAAACATGTCAACAATCAGAATCTCATGATTTTAATAATTTTAAATACTTTCAAATAAAATTAGCTCGACACTTTCTCAAGCAACAAAAAAAACTTTCGAATATTCATTCATCTTTTTATTTGTATTTATTTTCATGTGAAAAATATTGGATAAATTTTCTTGTCATCATCCTCCTGTCGTCCTAAGACATGGCATTGAACAATTTACATTTTAATCGATTTAATTGTCACAATTTTAATAGCGTATCTCGGTAGAGTGGATTTTGTTTGTTACCCAAATTACTTTGTCAATGATAATAATTGTTTGAACAACGTGTACAATGCACCGAATCGATATTGACACACCGAGCGCTGCAAGTTGATGTCCTGGCACAGTACTATATTTTTTTTTTATGTATCCAATTTAATAACTCGTGTCAGAATGTATATATACATAACAACTCGGCCACTCATGTTGATTCTATCTATACTACTGCGTTGCGTGCACTATATATATATATATATACAAATTGAACACCCGATTGTATCTTTACTGTTCTTTATTTCTTTTCTACGGATTCCACAAGTTACTTATCCACTATTTACTTATTTTCTATGAAAAATATTCATATATATTTTTTTTTTCCACTATTGACTATCCAATGTCTAAACGTTATTCACTGCAGGAATAAATATTCTTGGAAAATAGAAAATAATTTCGAAATTGAATCAGTTTTATTTGTTTTTGGTACGTTTAAAGTAAACAATTTATTTTAAGCAAGAGTCATGGCACTGTTTATCATCACGGAAGTCGATTGCATTCGCGATAAACGAGAGAGGACGACGCAGTAAATTGACTCCTGGCGACCTCAATAGTTCCTTGAGACTGCGTTGATTCGCTCTGTAGAGTGCTATTTCCACAATTTTTCATCATATATTTATATTGACCCAGCTATTATTAGAAATTGCCTTAAATTTTTTATACGCCATTCATCTTCGTCATCGTTGGAAAAAAATAGATAACCTAATGTTTATGTATTTTTTTTATAAAAAAAAAGAAAGGTTAATTCAATATCATTATATATACATCAATTCAATTGTCTTCATTGTAGCTAAGAGATCATTATCTTCATTATAATTATCACGTGTAGCTGCTCATTTATATTCAATTATATACAGAATTATTTTCACTTGAAAATTTCGTGTATATCTTCTTCGCGTCTTGCATGTATCGCGGACGGAGAATCATATTTTCGACAAGGTGTGTCTACCATCCATCCACACTCCTCTTAGTTCTCGCTTTATGTGCGGGGGCGAGACGACAACGCCCACATCAAATGTATTTTTCTTCTTGTTGTTTGAACATTTTTCTTTTTGTTATATTCATTGTCCATTTGAAAACATATGTCTTACTGAGATCTCTCACTAATATCTCTCTGTGCATTAATGCATTGAATTTTTTTTGCCCCCCCCCCTCGTGCTGCATCATCGCATATCGAACTGTACATACTGTACGTGATGTTGAAGAAGACAAATGAAAAGTTAAATGAATAATATCTGATAATCTGTTTTTTTCGTATTATCATTTTTATTTTGCTTGTTGTTCACGACGATCCAATTCGTATACGTTGGAAGATCAATATTGAAAAGGTAATTCTATTACGCAGGACCGCAGTTACCTCCATGGCTATCGACATCGGGTCTCGATTGAATAAGCCTAAAAAAATATTTTGTTAATTATAATTAATAATGTAATGAGAAATCTAAAAATATTGCGTTCAATCAGTTCTTCGTTAATTCGATAATAATAATTATTCAAAGTATGAGTAATGGCTCAATTGATTAGTGATATCATCTTATTCACATACTCATCTAAGATTACTTTGAACCGCTTAACTCTATTTAGAACTATTTAATTTTTCATAGAAATATGAAAGAAAATTATTATTGACAAGTACAAGTCCACATGTTGCTTGCTCATAAAGCCTATATCCATTTCAAGGTCCCTTTAACAGCTTCGATGACACACATATATTCAAACAGATTTAGCAAGAGTACACGTATAATAAGACATCAATACATATTTTAGTATCTCTTGAACAATTTGAGAAACTGGGCCACTGTTGGCACAAGATCGGTCGATTTTGAAAAATTATACTTCTAGGGTGGGGAGGGTGAAACTTTTTTGTCGAAAAGTCTTCGGTACTTTTTGCGATGTGCTTGGTATACTATTATATAGTCTACTATATGGTCAAATACATTTTACTACTCATTTGATCAGTTCAATTATTTCAAATTGGAACTATTGTTAAGAGAAACGAGATAAAATTACAATTTCGGAATTTCCAAAAATTGTTAAGTATTTTTTTGAATGATCGTAATCGCACACTTCTTAACGAAATTGAAATTGATTGAGACAATACATTAATCTCAATAGATCGTTTGCATTAGCCCCACCTCTCGAATAATCAAACAAAATTGGAGAGATTTTTGTTATCAAACTGGTGTACATTTATTTTGTTTGAAAAATGTACTTCATATCTCTAACCATTAAACAACGATTTCAATTGAAACAATTGAATTGTTCATAACATAGTACGCATATTCTCTCGACATTATGTCACCGGTCGATTCTAATTCTACATCTCAAAATACATTAAAGTGTAAAGAGTCATCGATGTAATTTGAAGTAGACTGTCGGTGATGACGTACTTGAATTTTTTGTCTCATAAATGTTCGTGTGGAGAGAACACTATCTTAACACTCGAAATATGATTCCAATTTTTCGTCTGATGATAGAACTACCTCGACTTCATATCGTCAGCTAGTTTGAAGATTCGTTGCCAACACTTGGGAAATATCCCGAGGAAATTTTGCTTTTCCATACTCCAGCATCGGTAATGCAGCGTGCTGCTTTTAACTGTTATCGTTGACACGAGAAAATTGGTTGGTAAAGTAGGATGAATACCAACGAAAAAGCAGTGTATTCCAGTGTTGATATATGAGATAAGAAGAATCCTGTTGTCGATAAAAGTTTCATCAGTGATAAGTGAAATTTTATTTTTATTCGAATTTTCATTATCCACCAATTCTTTTCATCACAAGTTGACATTTTGAACTGTCCAGAAAAATGAAATGAAAGAACAGTTATCCACATACAGTCACACAACTTTATGATTGACGTCTTGCAATATGGAAATTTGTTCTTCAAATTCCCATTTCATTATTCACATAATTGTATTTTAATATTTCATAGAATTATTTTTAGTATCATTTATCATTGATCATACATTGCAAAATTCTTCATCGATGATTCAGTGTTGGTATAGAACGAGTGGGTGAATCATTAGAATTTGGGTTGCATAAAGAATATGTTGATGAATATTGGAATGACACATAAATAATTTTAAAATAAAATTGAACGAAAGGATGAAAATTGTTGTCTTGAAAATTTCAAGGTGTAATTGACACAGGTATAATGATATCCTGTGTAAATTAGCCAACTAATTAATTGCAATTTGCATTTAATCATCGAGAGAGAGAGAGAGAGAAAATTGCTTCTGGCGCCCTCTTGTATTAGTTTCCGCATCAACAATACAACTTCATTACTAGTGCACATTAAATTTCATCAAAATTGACAACAAAATGAAAATATTTTTTCATTCATTCTGGACGTGAGAGTGTAACTAAACGCACAAACAGTGAGAGTGATTGTACATATATGAATAGCAAGCGCTTGTCTGCGTGTGAAAACACAGTATGTAGTGAGGTGTAAGCAACGTGTATTGTCTGACCTACATTTGATACCTCGTCCACTTCTATTCACCTGCAGAACATCACGTACACGTCATATACGCGTTGGAATGTTACGCACTCATTGTCGGTGAACTGCTGCGCAACTTTTGCATCCATTTCGGTATAAACTAAAATCTCCCCAGTTAAGTTTTCCTGATTCGGTATTTCAGGAAAACATAGAGAAGTGTACTTTTGTCACTACGGAAAATGATAAAGAGATTTTTTTATATTTTAATGACTGAAAATTTGAAGTTTTCCGACATAACATTATACCCCAAAAACTTCAAGTTTAGCAGGAGGTACACAATACATTTCAAAACGCAATGAGAAGTCCTGCACTCTTTGTAATCCTTTATTATGAACATTAATATATCAATTATACATATCTTGGTAATGAAAGAAGACGATCAATATCCCTCGAACCGTAATTTATTATACGAGATTGAAGTTCCTGGTCTGCTGAAGTTGGTCTTATATGTTTCTAGTAGTGGAGTAAAAACAGGATGATTAATTTGAGTAGACCAATTTTTCATTAAAGTGCAATATATATTTCAATAACAATATATTACAGTTTTTAGCACGCCGCACATTAATAATCGTTTCTCACATCCAAGTATTCCATTACAAATCTATGTATTATTATTCTTTTTTTTTTTATATTTCATTCATAACTAATATCGCCAACTGCATCGCTATTATTAGTGAATAATTATTCATTTATATAAAAATATTGCGATCCAACTATTTATGTATTTGTGCATAGTCAGTGTTTCAAATAAAATCTAAATCTAAAATGTTGGAGTAGTGTCTCTGCACAAGATTACCTTTCATTATATTTGAAATCCAAAATATCCGATGAGAAACTCACACTTGTTAATTCTAACATATATTAACATTACATTATACGAATTTCGGTCAGTAAACTCGTGCTCAGGATCTGTCTTACATTGTTGTGAAATAATTGACTGTAATTTGTCGTCATTAGTGAGTAGTGACTGTCGGTGCAGGTATAGATGTTTTCTTAATGATATACCTTTGAGAATCTGAAATGATAAATTTTGTTTCTCAACCTTGTTTAAGCTAATCTTTCTTTTTCATCTGGATATATTATGTTGCCGGAGTATTACACTTATTGAAATTAATTATAATTCATACAAAATGAAAATATATCCTATTTCATAATAACAATAAAGAAAACTTTATGTGTATGATATTAATATGTAATACATTTCAATATATGGAATGCTGACAGATATCAAATTCGAGAATTGAGTGCTTGAAAAAATTCTTAGTGGAACTATTTAAATTATTTAGTTTTAAATACTTATACACGAGGTGCTGTCAAAAACTCTTGATATAGTCGATGAATGAAACGAAAGGGTGAAACAAGACGGACCTATTTGAATTTTTTCAGACAAAAAAAAAATCATTAAATCAAATCGAAAATGTAAATTAAATGTAATTTCGATTTATTTGTCACCACTGGAGGCCGTTCACTACTTCTCCTCCGGAATCATTCATATATATATATGAATGTATCGGGTACTCCACTGGAAACATTTACATTCAATTACAAGTCACAAAACAAATTCCGCAGAATACACAACAACACATAAACTAATTTACGATCAATGGAAGTGAAAAAAAAAAAAGCACCATAAATATTAGCAAAGAATTGTCAACAATTTCATGTCTATCATTGTACATATAATAATTCTTTTCAGGATTAATATTTTTTTTTATTATCTTTTCATTATCATAACATAATTTGGCTGTCATCTTCATTCGAAATTGAAGGCTTTATATATTTTCGATATATATTCACTTGATCGTTTTCCAAATAGAATCATGTGGGTGATTATATATTAGTATTATAATTCTATTATGTTAAGCCAGCGCCAACAAAGCTCGAGCGATCAAATAACCAAGCAAAGAGATTGAAGAATTTTCACCACAGATGAATGTCCATTTATGACAAATATCTTATCCACTTGGATAATAATAATCTATTACTTTTGTATTATTAAAATTTCCGCTGCGCCGATCCTTAGCGTAATCTCACCGTTAAAATGAACGCAATTAAATTGCGAATTGCTCCGCGTGTAGAGTGCGAGATGGAAGAGGAGTAGAGAGCAAAAGCGAGACGAAAAAGACGCGAACGATGTTCGAGCTTCCGGTAAGTGCGCGTGCCACACATGTTCTCACTACATAAATACATATACTGAAAACATTTTAAAAGAAATATATATATATATGGTCTATCTCGTGTGCACACTATCTATTCGGTTCATATTTATGAACGGTATATATACACGTCTTTCAGAGAACCCGCTATTTCATTAACAATAATACATGATATATTAATTCCGTCTTGAGTGCTACTGTATAATGAGTCTTGCATTCGCTCAACCAAAAACTAAACGTTAATTAGTCAAAATTAACCGTTAAACCACGAACCAAGATTCTTGGATACAATATAAATAATAATAATTATTATTATTATATGTAGGAAAAAATTCCGCAATGGTTGTAATCACTGTGATCAGATAATTTGCAACTAATTGTACTGTATACACAAACAATTACGTTTCGCTTTCGCTCATGTGGAAGTAAAATTAATTAAATGCAAATTTATTTTATTATTCCACATTTATTTAATGAAAATAAAATATTAAACATGAGTAGGTATGTATATGGAGCATTGTGCATTTTAGCATTCGTGGAATTATCAGGGGAAACACATGTATTGGGTCCTCGACAATAAACCTTTGAAATGTGAGAGAAAAAATTGCTGCAGCACCTTAATATTTTTATGGCGCAGAGTATACGCTCACTACTTTTTCGTTTTAAATCCTCTTGTAAGGGTGAGAATTTTTATTTTTATGATTTGTGACGCGACGACTTGGGGTCGCATAACGCCACACGTTTATATTTCCACACATGTATGTGTTACCAGGTTGGATTATTTTATTTTCAGTTGCCTGTTGTATACTGCATAGGCAGTTATCAGAAGGAACATTTATTGAGAATAGAAATGTCAAACCACATGTATGTTATAATTAAATCTTTCCTTTTTGTATGTCTGGGAAGAGTAGTGGAAATGAAAAATTATTTTGCTATCACATTATGACTACATCGTGAACGAGTAGTATGTAAAGACGTTGGAAGTTTAACGAGTACAATTATAATGCTCAATTCAAAAAAATTCAACGCCCAATTTTCTTTATTCCTTAGTTTGCGACGGAGGAGTATGAAATATGGATAAAATGTTGCTTCTCGTTTGTTAATTTGTCACGACATTTCCAAGTACTTGTCTTTCGAAAAAAAAATTTACAATACAATATTGCATTTTACCCATGAATATAAGAATTTATCTGCTCTAGAGAATTCTTTTTTCCCCCATTCCTTATCAATAAACTTTCTTTTTTATATATTTCATTATTTCCTTTTTTTTTTGCTTCTCATATGCACATACACAAATAACGCTCCTGAAACATGTGCGACCTATTTACATAACATCCCGACTGTATCATTGTACATCTCACTCTTCTCGCATCGTTAAAACACTCGATCATGCCATATTCGTCATGAAGATCAAAAGAGAATCGTGATGATGACGTCACTGATAAATATTCATTTTTTGCCACGTTCCATATAATAATATATATATATATATATATCATCTGTCGAATACTGCCCTCGACTGCGTCCTTGTGAACTCACTTTCGTATTTTATTTTTATTTTTTACTTTGTATTTTTTCTGGATACTGTACACGAATTTTTATTTCATTCAACTCCCACAAATGGAATGAATTTCTTGGCATTGGTAACAAAACCTTTCTCAATGAATTTCCGCAATTTAACATTCTCTTCGTTGCAGGGCTTTGTTATCATTTGCGCCTTTTACTAGTTCATTCTCGTGTTTATAGTTTAGTTCACACACTCAAGTTGTTCTCACTCTCCCAACGACCTTGTTGACTTGTGCGTGGGTTATAAGTCATCATCTCTCTCTTTCTCATTCCCTTCAATTGTTTTTTTCTTTGCCGTCACTCTGCCTCTCAATTCTATTTTGTTCATTTCTTTTTCTATCGATTCTTTTCTTGCGCTGCATTTTTCTCAATATATACGAGGGATTCCAGCATTTCAATACACACACACACACACACATTATTTATTTACTCTCATGAGCAAATCGAGGTCTAAACGCTGTTCTTCCACTGCCTTCAATATACTTCCTTCGAATTAATATTAGGGAACGTAAAAAGAGTTGGGAAATAAAACAATATTTAGAAATTCGAGAATGTTTTCACTACTTGATAAACAACAAATGTGGATGAGATAAATATTTTCATTGATGACTGTGTGAAAATCAGGCGAAAAATGGTTATGATATTTTTAATAAGTGTTTTTTTTTTCTCTCGCAAAAGAATAAGTCGACACACCACCACGTCGCTATGAAAATATGATGCGAGATACAGTCTCACGCATAATTATTATTGGCCGGCTTCCTGATGTCTCAAGTACTTCGTGAGTTCGCATTTCCGGGCGTTACCACTACCACCACTACCATCGCAATCTCAATTATACCATACTCTTACGGAATCATAACTTTTCTACTGCACCAACATTTTTTTAATTCTCTGCATTCCAAGATGATAGACAAAAAATGAATTAACATCCCATTAGAATTCGGATTATTTAATATTTTATATGTATATGTGTACATTAATAATGGAACGCCATTTCTCCATCATAATTCAAATGTCTGCCAAAGTTGTCCAAACACCACTTGTTTAGAGACATGTGAAAACTTTTCCTTAATGGTACTTTTGAACAAGCACTATTGGTACACAGCTACCATTCGCGAGAAAGTAGAACAGAATGAGAGGAACAATAGAAGGGTGGAAAATGGATTTTTCTCAACCAAGTTTTCCATTCTCTTAATTTACCATGATACTGAATAATCGAAATATATTTACTTTCCTATTTTTTTCTCTCGTGTCTTCCCAATCCAACCTCTCATAATTTCTACCAATTGAATTATCATATACAAACAGACAAAAAAAATTACATATAAACAATTGGAAACTTGCCGACAAATACATTCCGTCGAGAGAATTGGAATTGATATTTTTAGAATAGTTTCCATTCACTGAATCAATGAAACCTGATTCGTATTATATGTATGTATATAAATACTTCATTCTCATTTCTTGTTGTAATATAAATTCTGCGACACCCGTCGTGCGCCTGGCAATCGAGCGGCATTGCAAGGTCGACCACACTCACATAGACAATCGGTAAATAAAACAAAAATATATTTGCATAAACATACATCCAAATGTGTGTATATGTTGACGTGTTTTATTGGTAATAGTGATAGTTTGAATCGTCGAATGACATCATCATCATCATCATCATCATCATCATCATATCACCTTTCATATACAATATCCAATCCTCACTCTTCAAGAAGATACGTCACTACGTCTGCTGCGAAATAAAATGATTATCTAACCACAAAAAAATGTCACTTCCTGCCTTCAACACAAATTCCAACACTGAACATATGGAATACATATTCGCTATAAGAAAAAAAGTGATAAAGAAAAAATAAAGTTCATGATTGTGTTGTGAATTGTCCCAACAAATTTACAGTCTAGCTATATTCATATATACCCATATAACTATTCTGTAGATGATATACGCGACTGTACGTTGAAACGATACTTGTTCTTTGCTCACTGAGGAGTGTGATTTACTACTATAGATATATATTCAAAAAAAAATAGAACTCAATGAAATTTCTACAATAATTAATAATATTTATCAATACAAGCATATTTATTTCCGCAATTATCAAACGAGTGTTACAAAAGGTAATTCTCCATCACAACGATAATTATTATTTGTTCTTGATAGGGAACAAGGGTAATGACTAGAAAAGGTTGTGGATTTTTTTTTTTCGTGATTTTCAGAGTTTACATTCATTAAAATCATGGAGTTTCAAACTCACGTTCCAGTAACGAATTTTCTGATATAAATCATAATAACGCAATGGCTCATAAGAGAAGGAATTTTTTTTTTCAATTAGAAATTGATTATTATCGTTAAGTGTAACGATATTCGCTTATTTTCTATTTTACCATGATCATCACTTCTCATCACGTTATTCATTATTTTTAATTCATTAATATTAACAACAAGTATTAATATTGATTGAGATTCTATGCTCAAGTAAACCCTACATTTCACGATATTTCCGATGGTCCGGAAAATCTGAATTTCATTCATCGTCTGTATACTGTGGATCCTTCGAGGTGTCCAATAAACATTGCGTTTGCCACAGCATAGTAGAAGTCAAAAAATTATTTCAACTTCTACATGGTAAATCGACATGAAAGGGGATTTTCACGAGTTCAATGGTTCTACTGATAGAATTAATAGTCTAGGGCGAGTCAAGTATCTAGCGATTTCATTTGGTTTGATATTAAATATTTTTCCAAAATGGTTAATTTGTAGTTGGGTTGTAAGTGAAGGAACCACCAGCAGAAACAATGCATGTGAAGTCAAGCTACTGTAGATCTTCTCAATCCTTCGCAGTATGTTAAGTTATCATACAATGATCCTTTGTTAAATTCAATCACCAATTTTTTGAGGTTATATTTTCCTTTTTTGTATTCATTGAACATGTATTTTTGAGTTCATAATATTATGGGCTATTCAAAATACACTCACATAACTAATTTTGTCAAGTTGTGTATGTTGCAAATCATAAAACCATTGTAGAAAAACCATTCTCGTACAAATAAAAATACAATTTCAACGAATCTACGACAGGTATGAATTTGAACATGGAGTTTTTCGGCCATTGCAAGCAATTCCGGTGTTGGAATCGTCAAGATGCGAGTGACATCTTCCATAGAGTAGAATATCACTAAAAAAATTGATTCGAGAAACAGAGAAATGATTTATAAACATGAAAATTCGAACATATCCAAAATTCCATTTCTCCGTCACTATCATTGACCCCTAAATCGTTCGTACCCTAAGTTCTGACGTATTCAGTTTCACAAACAAAAATATGTATGCATTGCAGGAGTGAATTTTCCGTCCTCATGACATTTTGTGTATTGAGTCAAAGTGTTTAATTGCATTGAAATATATTTTACTTCACTGTCGCTCATTGAATTCGCTCGTTGAGTCAGTGTGTAAATGCATCAGTATAATCACTTTCCCTCACTCTTTTTGTCCTCACTTGCCCCACTACTAACACCACCACCTCCTTCAGAAAAGATTCGAATGAGCGACAAAACGGGAGTGCGAAAGCACGTTGCCAATGGCAGGCGAAGGTGCAGCCAGAGTCAGATATCAACGAAGTGCTTATATGCTAACCGCAACGTGTATATAATTCTTCACAAGTCCAGTCACATAGTTGGACATGTTATATGTCTCGCCACAAGAGACGTTTCTCTTTTACAATTATACGTATATAATCTCTTGCCAAGAAATTTTCCACACCCAAAAATTTGAAGAACGAAAAAAAAAAAGTAATTTTCGATAAATATACGTCAACGATTAAATCCCAAACAGTTCGTTAGGAATATTTGTGAATTATAATTTTTATTCTCTTTACCTTCAATTATGTGTTTGTGTGTGTATTCATGTTGTTATAATCAGTGCTACTGCGTTGATAATATTCATATTGTGTCGACCAGTGAATTTAATCGAGTGAAGAGTGATATAATTCTAGAATGAATACGCCCGCAAATTTAATGGTTATTACTATTATGTTTTTGAGAATGAATTTATTTTGGAGAGAAAAGGAGAGGTGTGAGTAAAGTAAAGTGTGGATGTATATTGATTTTCTGTAAAGCACTGTAGTATCTACTGATATATGTAGATAAAATTAATTTGGTTGGAAGCGTATAATGACCACTTTAGCGTTTGTTTCTCTCACTAAATTCATTTTCACATGACCAATATCTCTTTTGTATACGCTCGTATATTCGATATATCTAATAATTTTAATGATGTATTTTTTTTTTTCACATTTTGATTAATTAATGTATTGCCACAATATGGATGTAAAATTGTTGGAGAAGAATATCGTAGTTATGATTAAGTAGCAATGAGGAGATTTATATTCACAACAAGTCGATCAAGCAATTATAATTCATGTTGATGCTATTTTCCATATAACTCATTTGTATCTTGGCTACAAGATAATTGTCTTGTCTGTGGTGATTTTTCTCTTGCTCCTATGTACATACTACATGAAGTAAAAAAACTGGAATCATTGCATGACGTATATAGTTCTCAATGTTTTCAAACAAAAACATCGAGTCATTCAATTCTTTCGTAAATGAATAAGATATAAATACGCTTGGAAACACGGAAATATATAAATATATTATTGCTCGAATCACTATAACATAAATAGTCTTGTTTTTTTATATTTGAAAATTTGTGTTTGATGTATCGAGAAAATGGTCGCAACAGCGGCTCGAGGCAAAACGTTTCTTCTCTTTTTTTTTTCTCTCTCTCAATCCCCTCCTCTGTTTGAACGACTGTTTCCTTTCCCGTGCACGTATCCAACGTGTTTGGCGTCGTCGAGGTTACAATTCTTTCTCATGGCTCGGCACGAGCCATGTGTATTCTTACTAAACCATATATGGATGTTCGTGTGTATATGAATCGTGTAGCGGTAGGAAGAGGGCTCTCTCATGCGGACAATTGTCAACGTCATAATCGTTTGCGTATATTTTTTTTCCACTTCTTCGTCACATAGTTGTTCGTGTGTGAAAGCAAAACGTATTGTAAAAGTGTGAATCGGCTGATATCGATGTTAACCTTGACCTCCAACCTTCTCTCTCAAATAAATTCCAAAATGTATATTTGAAAAATGTATATAAATATGTATTAATTAATTTATTAATTAATAGTGATCGAGATTTCACGAGGTTAATATTTGAAGCAATAGAAATAAATTTCAGCGGCGAAAAATTATCTCCATCAGTGACCAACACTAAAAACAATCTATAAATAAACAAATAAAACTTTTTTCATTTATAATACAAGTATTGTGAGTGATTGTGAAAGCAAAATAAACAAATATATATACGTGTATATATAGTTGTGGAAGCTATCGAATGACGGGAGTTGAAAGTGATAAGGGAAGTAGGACGTTATGGGAATTGGTGAGATGGATCGTGCAATACCGAGCAGTACCCTCGCGACACTGAGGGGAATTCTCGTGAGTTCTTTATCAAAGGAAAATCTTGGGCCACATGATCTCCTCCCGGCTGAACTCACCGCACGCCACAGGATCAGCAGAAAAGTGCGATTTAGAGAAGGTCTGCATTCCCTTGAGAAAGCGAAAAATAAAAGAAAAACAAAATAATCATTAAATATGATGATGAAAATTCAATTATTAAAATTAATTATGATTATACAATTATACAAGTCTCTGCTTAATTATTATATTGCAAATTACATGTTTCGAGTTGCTCTTTGGATGTAGAGTGTGGTATTGAAAACGGAACAGAGAGGAAAAGGGCGAGATATAGTGGAATACAGTGTTTGATGTGACATTGCAATCAAGCTTCTATATCATTACAGCGGTGACTGATTAATCTCGCAATTAATAAGTAATCCAACCTTAGCGACGGCCAATGTATCACAGTCCCAATTTAACCACATGCATTTTGAATGTGTATACAGATGTCTTATTTGTGTTTATCACTATTATTATTATTACTATTATTATTTTTTTTCTAAAATTCAATCAATTTTCTTTCTTTTTTCGCATCTTTAATTTTTTATTCTTGTCTTAATTAAAATTTTTCTCTCTGTTATTCTGTTACAGGTGAGTATTTGAATGAGTCATCGTCGAGTTTACTGAATAAGAGCCAGGAGCTATTTATAAGTATGTACATATCTTTTTACCTTTGAATTTTTGTCACAAATTTTGATTAATATTCATTTTATCATTTATTGGGAAAAGCGTGGAATGAAGTTTCAGTAACACTCCGTATCATTATGGAATTTATTTTACGTTTGATAAGAAATACCAGTTTCACCACACCTGATAAATGGGAAATTCTCTTGATATTAATCTATTGTTGTTTGGATGAAAAAAAAGTGAAATGTCATATGATTGACTTGAAGTTTTAATTCAATTTTTTATTCAATCATATCGTGAATCAGCTGAAAGAGCGTCATAACTCGAAAAAATGGAATTTTCGATACAATTCAAATTGATTAATCAAAATGATATTGAATAAAGTTTTTATTATCCGTCTCAGTGATACTCATGTATTATGTAGATATCTCGAATGTACATGACAGATCTATAATCGAACGGCATATCAATGCATACAATTGTCCTAAAAAGAATACTACAACTTTGTCTACGCCACTTTTTTTTAGCAGAGATGCAGTGTGAGAATATCTTTTACAATAGAAATATTTCAACAAATTAATATATGAATGATGAAAGGAAAAATTATTTATTGAATTGGAATTAATAGCGAGAGATAGCAAGGAAGGAAATGATTCATACCTCAGGATTTCCTATCGGTTGCAACACAAGACTCACTCAAGTAATGTTATGATAACTAAGCCAATGCCAACCGCACCCGATTATCCACCAAGTGATTCTGTTGGAAGCTTTGCATCCTCCATACTAACATTCGTCGGTCGGGGCAGTACCACGTGAAAGATAGTATATGTATGTACCTATACACTTGTGGGCATTCGAATAGCTGGTGCACGTCTGGCTTTCATGTGTCACGTTTCGCACAGATAAATTCACACCAAATATAACTGAACTATGAATACCACAATGGTGATCTAATCCTTCTATTGTGCTGAAAGTGTCCGTTGGTGAATTCTAGAGTTCGCGAATATTTCGCTTGGAGGCATCTGAATATTATGTTTTCTAGTAGAAATGGATAACGGTAGATTAAGTTCAATGTTGCCCTAATTTTTTTTTTCAATTTTTTCTTCCGTGCAACCTTTTGTTCGTGGAAAATGAGAAAATTAATCTATCATCATATATATATATGAGGCCTGTATTTTTTCCTCTATTTTTTTCTATATATTCTTTTCTCGCGGTAGGATTAATTCATGATAAAAATTGGCAAGAAAATTGTGTATAAAGGGCATCTTCTTCGATATGTTATACATTCTCTCTTGTTGACAAAAGCAACATCTCTTGACACCAATTTCTTCGCAACAGATAAGGCCTTGTTGACTCTAAAATTATGAAAAAAAAACGAAATAAAATATATTGATCGTTAACAAAATTAAAATAAGGTGGAAGGAACATTATTCACCCGTTGCTCTATTTCCCTAAGGAGTATATATTTAATATTATTTTTTTTTTTTTTTTCATGAATATTCATATTATATATTCCTGATCTCTGTGGAGTTCACTTTTTTTTTCTTTTCATTGTCACCTCTGTTATATATATATATATATATATATGTATTTTATTTCATATAATATAAGCAGTGGAGATGGTTTCTTGATTTATTACTGTGGCTTGTCGACTATTCTCGACACTGGGGGATGGTATTTGCTCGAGCAACCTGAATAAAAATACCAACATCAAGTCCGATCAAATATCCATTAATAGTTTGCGTTGACGTTTAGTTGATGGGCGACGACAACGCACGTTGATTCATATAGTTACATATTTATTAATATGTACATATATATATTTGCGACAGTCGTTGGTGATGTTCAAGTAACAAACAATTGTTTGTGTACGAGTCAAGAGAAAAGGCGCAATGGAAGCTGCCGGAAGCTAAAAACAGTTGACAAACATGGGGACATATAATAACGGATATTGAATTTTGTGATATTGGAAATATTTTCCAGACAGGATTTGGTGCAAAAATAAAGATAAACAGAAAAAATAGCAATTATTTAATATTTCATAGTGAACACAAAGTTAATTTATAATTCATAAATGTGCTATTTCATTCTGCAATTCAGTCATAATTTCCACAAATTAGTTTATTTGTTCGAGCGGATATAGTGTAGTGAATTATGTCCTTCCAAAACTTCAATTGACAGCAAAATGGAAAGTTTATACAGAATTGCTTCCAGCAAATTATAACTTGTCCGATCCTTTTGCAATGCAACTGCGTCGCGATCACCAAAGTTCTTATTCACTGAAAACGAACAAGAATTGATATAATTAAAATTTCAACAACATTAAGGGGGTAAAAAAAATGCGTATAAAAACAAATATGGCTGCGATGAGTATAGGTATTGATGTTTTATCAAGCTTACTCAATATTTGTTGGTTGATAGCGGAAAATGAAAATGCTTTTTGCAGCGTAGAAAAAAGTGAAAGTATCGTGGGGAAGAAGTTTGGCGTATAAATCCCCCAGTGGCCATTGAAAGCTTTCATCCTCGTAGTCCAGAATCCCTTCTCCCCATCTTAAATATAGCCGGAAGAGTCCAATCTCGAGGGACAGCCGTCGTTAATATTGGCGTCGAACGCCGATATCCGAAATATATATATATATAATAAGAGAGCAAAAAACAAATTGTGATTTTACTATTATCTGTCAGATACAAATAATTCATATTAAATTTTATATCAATTCATATGAGCTTCACAAATCGCATGAATATACATAAATGGAGACGTATTTATTGCGCCGAATTTCGCTCCATCAATACGTTGCGTATTGTATTTTAGTTTATAATGTTCACTGTGTAGTTGTGAGCGCGCATGACATGTGGCAGTGTGAAGAGAAAAAAAAAATCATTGCGTGGAAATGCGTATCAAGGTCAAGGGTTCGACCTCAGTCAATTCAACGCCAGATGGCGATACGCATTGTACGTGTATCCCTCAAATATAATTCTGGTTCACGTCCACATAACCAATATGTCCACCACGGCCATCCACTCACTCTGCCACCTAATATCAGTGAAAAAAAAACAACTCTGACTTTGATTGTGTGGAAAATTGTGGGAACAATCATCCAAGTGGAACGTGGCAAAGGAGCATGAGGTACAGGAATTCGAGGGAGTTATATATATGTCTTTATATATGTTTATACGCAATATATGTGTGGAGTGGCAGAATGTGCCTCAGTAAATGCGAATAAAGGAAGAAAGTGGAGGTGGCGACGCAACTGATCGATGCAACAGCGCCATTGCGAGTATGTTGGGCGGCGAGACGCACAGAGAGAATGAGTGAGAACGACTGAGCGAGTGAAATAGGGAATCGCGAAAATGGCGGGTGCGCTCCATGTACGAACCCTCACGCGCATGTTGCGTCACCTCAACTATTTTCTAAAAAAAAAAAGGAAACAAAAAAAACACCCCGAAGAATATAAATGATAATAAATTCCAGTTATCTCTTAAGACAAATTTTCAGCTCCTCTCTGTGACCTCGAAAATATACCATCCATTGCTGCTTACCCTGAGGAGAGAAAGAAAACGCCGGTAGAAAATCCCATCACCTGTGTCTTCTCCATTGCCGCTTCTTACTTAGAAGTACTACAAAGCAGAAGAAAAAAAAAAGAAGACACAAGTCCAATGATTAATTTTATGAGTAAGGAATATCACGTACTACCCCTGGTACGTGCTTTGGTCCTCACTGTGGACGATGGAGGGATGGAAATAACAGAGAAGGAATTTGCTCCCACTCTGTGGCGTATTTCAACCCCCTCTGCACAATGATCGTCATCCCTCTCTTGCAGGAAAATCCGCGCACGTCCTCTATACTAGCGCCATCCTCGCGGCTTGCGAACGTTCTTCCTCTTTGCTCTGTTTCAGTTTTCGCCCAGAGACCAAGTGGCGTTCTTCGTTAACGCTCGCTCATGTTTTCTGGGTGAATGACGTGTGTTTGTGATCGAACCACCACGAGGAGACTGTTATTAACGTTTTTTTTTTCTTTTAGCTCTGGGCATTCAATGCGGGTACATTAATATTCTCACGTGAATTTTATTATTAATTTCTCCTTCATCATTTTGACATTGATACAGCACTGAGTATATTTATTTTTTTTTGACATCATCTCTGTTGTGTATTCATCTAATTTACACTCATGTGATACAATGACAGTTATATATTTTCTATGAACTTTAGAATTATCAATAGGATCATAAAAAACTTTGGAAGAAAAACCACCGATACAATTCAGAGTATGTCATTCGAGTCACTTTGTCTTCAAACTTTGTACAACAAACACAAAACATAACCTCATTTTGCCAAGAAGACTCTTTGACCTTAGACAGAAAGAAGATGAAAAGCCTTTTGAAAAATATCAAGTGCTGCTTACACACACATCCACATATACATATACACTGAAAAAAGTATATCGACAATTCAAACTTTCACAATTGCATGAATACTTTTGAGAAGTTTTGTGTCTTTCATGTAGCAATAACGACAACTCAAATACAAAACGTGATATGAACACATAATTGAGTATTAAAGTAATGAAAAACTTTAGCTATCAAACATTTCTTTTCGCTTTTTTTTTTTTTTTTTTTTTTTTTTTCATGTCGGTGCTGATACAGTCAACACATTGCATATTTTGATAAACTTTAATATAGTCTTTAAGATATTCAACAGATATATATAGAGAACTGCATTTTTTTTTTGTTTTCAAAGTGAATACCGTGGACTAACAACGTAACTGTGACAGTTCAAAATGAATTCCACTTCAATTCAATTCCTCTTCATCTATATTCTCTTCCTCTACTCCTTGTAAGTCCCACCGGATCACCGGCTTGGAAATGAAACGTTCCGGGATCTAACGACCACCGTCATTAAATTCCCATCGTAAAATTTTCCTACACGGTCATATAACATCAATGTAACCTTCGACGAACTTATAACTACTAGGCAATCAGGGGTTTTCTTTTATTTCCTATTCGAACCCAAAACAAAATATGCATAGGAAAAAAAAATTGTTCTGTACTTCACTTGCACATTTAATCCAGGCTAATGAGGGAGTAAATAGTCGCGTGTTTCACATCAAGTCACAAAAGTTGTCCAGTAGCTAGGCAATGAGAAATTCGCGTGCCTCCAGCCAGCACACAACAGCCGCATAGCTCATATATACAATCCGCAAACTCGTATTTCATGTTACTACCAAGCTATCAAACTCGTTCCAATATTGATGGACAGATATTCCGCGTTACATTCAAAAGTTTGACAAATGTTGTTTGGATGTTTGCATTTTGAAACTTTGGTTCCCAACAATTTTTCATTTTATCAAAAAAATCTGTTGACAATCTTTTCAAGTTGCTTCTTTACGTTATCAAACGACTTTCTCTAAATTAACTCAACTATCGTGCAAAGACATCAGCACATAAAACACACTTGTATATATGTACATGATATACAATATATCTCCAACAAAACATGAATCCTGTATGTCAAGTCCTCTTAGTTATTCTGGCCAGTAGCCAGGACTATTCTCTTTTTTTTTTTCTTTTTTTTTTTCGTTCAGTTTCTCTTTGACCTTTGTTCACCCCACGACTTCTCCAAAAGTATTTCATCTAACTCACTATTTGGTTTATTTCCAAAAAATTTAAGTTAACGTCCAATTATCATTGATCGGAAATAAATGGGGGTTGAAAAAAGTCCCCACATTACTGTAAGATGTGAGAGACAAATTTTGTTAACGTAAACCAGGCCGTCACGCTTTTCTGAACAGCATGAGAGATTAATCGAACATGCCAGTAGATTAATTCGTTATCGTTCCAGTTGAACAACCAAATCGCCCACTCTGTTATATGACTAATAACAACACAGTGTGACCGAGTTACCAAAGTCACCGAGACTTGAACGATACATAAATCATGATTGAGATTGAGAGACTGTATGATAGGAAAAAAATTGACAATACACTATTGTCGTGGATATGTTTTGTTGTTGCAGTATTTGATATGAATTGAACTAATTCATATCGAGAAGTTTGAATAAAATAATTGGTGAATTAATATAGACCAGTGGTCCGCGAGGGCCGGTGCCATGGGGGAGACAGAATGTTCTCAGAGTTGTGCAGGGAGACTCTCCGTAAGGCAGCTGTTTGCTACAGTGCTGGTCGTACAGGAAGTCCCTCACCATCGCCACCAACGTCACCGCCATCCTCACCAGCCAAAGAAGCAAAGATTGTTACCAACATTGAATTGGCAAATGTCAACAGTGCCAATGACCAAATCGGAGAGTTATCTCCAACAAGCATTGGAACAAAATCATCACAATGCAACAATCAGGGAGCAATATCAGCATCTGCGGACACGCGGCAAATCAGTACCAAGAAATCAAACAACACCGACAATATGGAGTACGATTCAACAATTTCTAGATGAAATTCACTTAATTCATCTACATAATATTTGGTTTCAATTGTTTTTCATTTTTCCATCGAGACAGAATAATTATATGACATTAGATAAAGTACGGTAACTTGAGCCAGTATGTGAACTGGGACTTTGTTACGTTTTCATATTTACAGATGAATTCTTTTTGATCAATAGCTATACAAAATTTGGCGAGGATACAATCGATATTCATGGAGTTATCTTGAAATTTAATGGCAGTCAAGTATTCCAAGTTACCCTACTTTACTCTATTATACAAGTATTTTTGTATTTTGTTTCGTTTCACTGAATCTCAATTAGTATTGTTTGAATATGAATTAACATATCTAGAAAACGAACGGCAATGTTCACGGATTTCACGAGAAAATGGCGACGCGAACGACGCAGAGTCAGTAATAGCACATCAATGTCGGACACGGAAGGGCGTGAGTTTAGATCGTCGTCGTGTGAACGCGTCCACAATAACACCTACCAATATTGTCAAAATCAAACAAATAACAATTTCGAAAACTCCCAGCAACGTCGTGAGTGCGCGCGATACAGAAGGGACTCGTCGGGCTCGTCAACCGATCAAGACGACTCATCTACGTCGGGTGATGAAGGTAAATCGTCTGAATAATACATCAGTAGATTTTCATATTATATGTATGAAATAATAAATCTTCATCCAAGAGCAGGCATGTTGAAATACCAAGTTCTTCAACCTACAATTTTTTTCTTTTCGCATTTTTTTTTCTCAACAACTGCATGAAATTCAAATAAGGTACGACAAAGATATAAATTCTATCATGAAGCGAATTCACTAACCTACTTTCCTATTCACTTCAATTGAACGAATTTCAAGAGTGCCGATCATTCGATTTTTATTCTCAGTTGTTGAAATAAAATGAAAATTAAAGAACTCTCGCGTCCAAGTACATTGGGAGTCAGCAAAAAGTTATATCGTCTTATAAATCGCACGATAGAAACTAATATGTCGGAGAGGATAGATATATAGCATTCAACTTGAGGCGGTGTAAGGTGATAAAGACAAACAAATTGGAAAAATCCGCAGAAAGATGAAGGAGAAGTAGTAGTAGTAGTAGTAGTATGATAGGGCTGCAAGGTAGTAGGTGTTGTAGTATAAAAATTTCTTGCCACGCCTAAGGTACTCATATCGATATGAATCGCTGACTTCGTCTCAGATTCGCATCTATGAGCACGTACCAATGCTAAAATTTCTGCATCATCGAACTGTGGTATTGCAATCCTTGCCAACATTTGATTCAATATCTATGATTAAGAGAAAGAGAAAAATCGAATATAATGGCTGAAGAGATTTGCACTGATGAAATACTCTGTGATGCTTGACTCAATGTCTACTACTCTATCCTTCTATTTGCAATCACGATTAAACTTATACCAAAGCTATATTATTTACCGTTGATCATCTCAAATCCAAATTAACTCGATAATATACAGCTTGAAAGTGTTTCACCCCGACCGCAAAGTGGTATTATGATACTTTCGTTAATTAATACCCGGATTTCAAATATAAGACCGGAGAATAATTTATTGCAATTAATTAAATGCCACCAGGCATTATATTATCGGAAACGATATCGTGAGAATAATTTTACAATATGAAAATTAAACTTTTGGACTTAAGATTGGAAAATTATGAAAGAAAGAAATAATATTGAGTATGAACAAGCAAGGAAAAACGAGTGTAGTATATTCAATACTTCTTGATTCGCTAATTTATTATTCAATATTCCAGTGTATACTAATTTTCGAATACACATTCATATCAACAATGATTTATGGCTATATTTCATGTAAATATAAAACCGAATTACATTTGGTTTGTAAAACATTTTCGACATGTCTTTCTTTCTCTTATCCTTTTCCACATTCTACTCAGAAGAGAATTACTTTAAATTCTCTCACTGGATTCCTTTGTTTGACTGTTTGTCAGCAGTTGTGTAAGTCCAAAGCTTTCACTGCCGAATAATGCCAAAAAGCTGTATCTTTGACAGTAATTAAATTTGAACTGCCCCACGATTGGAAGACCAAAGTTACTTGCAATATATTACCGCGACAAATTCCATTATCAACAACAAAGACGAACTGTCGTGCGACAAGTACTTAGGGTTACGTGAACCTAGAAAGCACCAATAACACTTACACCAAATGATCCAAATAGAGAGGATGTAATTTTCCCTCAACTGCACTTTTGTCGTTCTACTTACTTCACATGTCACCACCTTCATACCTTCTTTTACTCTTCTCCCTTATATTTCTCATTTTATCATCTCATGAATTTTCTCACAGAGTCTTAACTTGAAATTTGCCCTAAAACATTTCGTCAGCTTACTTCACAGTGTCTCATTCAATTAAGTTTCACTCCATCTACCGTAAACCTACCTCCATTGAATTAAATGTCTCGTAAAAAATGTTCACAATTAATCACTTTTGTCACTCATTATCATTACAAAAAATTCTTTATTCATTTTATCGTTCCTGGTTTTCTTTTCATTTGCGATCGATAGTCAACTTTTCAGTGGTAACATTGGACAGATGAATTGATTGCTAGTGGCGACCTAAATCGGAAGCCATCAAGCTCCATCGGTCCGAGTGTCCAGAGGGAACGCGCGAGAATTGGATACATACAAGGCCGGAGCATTATACGTATATAGTATATACACTTATATCTCTATGTGTATATGGCTTACAGGGCAGTGGCGAGATAGAAGCCATGGCAAATCTAATTTTGTATAGTATAGAACGATGGAAGCTCCCTCGTACATGAAACCGACCAGTCTTACTTTTTTCTCTGATCCATCTCACGCCATTATTCTCTGCAACTGTACAACGCATTTGTGCCTATCAGGGCGAGTCTGCCAAGTAGTTTCTCCCTGTCATTTTGAAATAAATCAAGTCTAGAAAGATACAAAAATAGAATAAATGAATCAACATGTATTAATGAAATTAATGTTGTGGTAATGACGAGAAAATGAAATATTTCATGTAATAATTCAAGATAAATTATGATGGGAATGGTGGTGGTGATAGTATATGATAGAAAAAAAAAAGGATTTCACGTGATAATGCTCGGTGTGGAATGTCTTGTGTGAAAGTAAATTCTTGCGATAAGAAATGAGATATATGGATGCGGATGTAAGTAAAAGACACTCTCCCTGGAGGCGTTGTGGTGTGGCCTCTACGCAACGTGCGACCTTAATTAACTATCAAAATTCACGGAATGTGGTGAAAACTAAGAAAATCAACGAGTGAAACGTCCTTGCATGTATATTTTTGATTATCTCATAATACTATCCGTCTATTAGAACGCAATTTCACTCAATATCTACTCTTCATTTTAAATGAATAGAGCAAAAATATACGTATTTTTGTTCAAACATATGTAGAAAAAATATATTGCACGCAACTCCACCATTCACTTCGCTATATTTCAACTACTTTTTTTGTCATGAATCAACTCATATTGATAAAGTTCCGACGGAGTAAAAAAAAATATTCTTAAAAATAGTTTTCGAGTTTATCCATATGAAATGGAAGTGAAATAATTTGGCGCAATTCTATTTTATGTAGCGAATATAAAATTCATGGACTTGTAATGAATGTATGTCTGTAATATTCCAGATAGAGTATCGACTGGAGATACTTATGGATCTGACGTCAATTAAAAATTTTCCTCAACATATTTATTCTCAATAGCCATTCAAATACCACAACGTTCAGACGACAAATATCGATTCTTCATTTTTTCCTATCACACTTTCTCGGTTGCAACAACTACTTTTCCTTACATATGTTTTGTATATGTGTATATATATTCCGTCTTTTATTCGCATTGAGTCGCTTCCTTTCTTGGGAGTTCTCGTCGAATCTCGCCCCAAGCGATGGTTCCATTTTTTTTGTAGCAGAACACCACACATTCACAAACTGGTGGAGCATTTTGGGATCGATTATATTACAGAATAACCCTCCGGTGATTATTGGACTCCACCACGAGGACCGAGGATTTCTTTTGTTTCCCAGCAAATGTCCGCGGGCTTGATATAGAGGTGGTTGTAGAGCGAATAGCGAATAGAATGAGAAGTGTCCGGGGACGTCTGCAGGCGTGCTGATAATTCACATCGTTAACTCAACGTTCGCGATCGAGCTTATCGGATCGCTGGAGATTTAAGGTTGACAAAGGAGGTCAAATAAAAAAATATTAGAGATGGAAAAAACATGGAATAAAAAAAAGAATAAATGCTAGTACTGTTATAGTATAATGCCATTGTCGAATCTTTTTTTTAATTAAACTTTATCATTTATTCCAGGACAATTGTCTATTCTTTCTATTACTTTTTTTCATCTCTGTATAATTAAAATTGGATAATTTTCATAAACTTTATATCAACTGAGTGAATAAAGTCCGGGGGGGGGGGGGGGGGGGGGGGGTTTCTTCTGACAGAAAACAAACAAAATGGTTGGAAAAGAAAAAAAAGTGGTATAAAGAAGCGTGTTCGGTTTATTTACTGGGAAATTTTTAATTGATGGCTGGTTAAATATAAAAAATTGAGATGACGAAGCAGATCGGAGCACCACGACGCTGAGTGGATTATTGATGGAAAATTTCTTTATGAACCTTGTCCTAGATTTCTCCTTCAAACGTGAAATGAAAAAAATAAAAGGCAAACTCAATAAATAATATATCTATTCATATAAAAATCTCGTTCACTCGATACTCGATCCATAACCAGGAGTGTAATTTCATCACTCCAGCTCTCCTTCAAATTGCGTAAACATTCCTATAACATAAAGAAGACAAACAAGAACATTGATGGATTATTGCTAGTCTCCTTCTCCCTATCTAGCTATCAATTCCATTTTACATATAGGAGGAATATTGTCATGAGTGGCCGAAAAACAGCGGAATCTTTATCAATTAATCAACAAAAATATTACAAATATAATCTAATTTGTTATGCTTGTCATTTATTCAACTCAAGTTTCCAAACCCTAATCTTCGTCAATAACAAAGGAGCTTCAACATGTCTCTGTTCATTTTGTGCAGCGCGGTTTCGAATCTGTTTTGTTCTGCTGCAACTTCTAACACCCTCTACAATGATCTAAAACCAGTGTTTTATGGAGATCCTTGAAGGATATGAGTGTATATATGCCTTTAACTTCGAACATTCTTCAAAATTGCGGATTCATTGCTTTTTTTTTCAAGTTATAAAAGAAAACCACTCCCATATACGCTCAACGTGAGTTAGGATAATGTTTCAGAAGAGCTTCAATTCAATTACTGGAGCGTAAGGAATTACGAGGGCGGTGGATCGTGAAGTCTCAAAAATGTAGTTTCAAGAAAAATGGATTGAAAGTTTCGTAGCTAATCTTGGTTACTGTAAATTTTTAATATTGAAACTTGCTAAATTGTATCCATTCTACAGCCTTATACCTAAATAATCATGTCGTTTGTTCATTGTTCACTATTTATTACGCAGTGATGAATAGAGGTATTGGAATCATCCGAAATTTTGAAAGTGCATATTGAAGGACATTTCATTCTGTTTCACAGTGAATGTATAGTTAGATGAGTCCATAGCGCTGTGGAGACACGTATTGGCTGCACTACAATAACCATACTCTCGTTATCGTTGCAAATTGCACGACATAAAATTCAGTGAAAACATAAATTAACTTCTTCAAACTCCCACCGTGACGTTTCACTTAGCAAAAAAAAATTTGCCCTCCCCTCCCTCATTTTCATTATCATATCAAACATTCATTCGTATATTTCACCATCATCATCTTGATTGTCCCTATGGCACAAAACAAATTCACAACGTGTACATCAGCACCATCTTTTTTTTTCCTTACATATTTTGTTATTCCCCAAAGTTTCACGTCGAAACAATTTTTAAATTGGCAAAATGTGGCGCAGAGTGAGACAAGTTTCAATACGAGATATGAATTCATAAGGGAAAAATGTTACTTCTCTCAAGGGATGGAGGGTCCACCACATTGAGTACAAATTTGTATATATATACTGTACATTGTATACGTGATGTCTAAAGTCCAGTGATAGATCCCAAAGCCGCACGAATTGAGTCAATACAGATACGTAGTTTGGCGTCCTCTCACCCGGTCTCATATTCTTTTTTCATGTGCGTATTGCTTTGGTGACGGGCTGCTATAGGCTTCACCGAAACCGACCACACGTAGCAGCACACGCTTCAAATAGTATAGGAGAGAATAATTTTAGTATACCATGTCACCTGATGAGTTAGATGGCGCAATAGAATTTCATTATATGGGTCTTTGGCGAAATCCACTGAATATATTCACAACCTACCAACCAAACCCTAGGCATATATATAAGTATACATCGAAATGGTCCAGAAAGCCAACTTTATTCTCTGTCGTTCTCCGTTAATCTCCTATGAATTATGAAAAAGAAAAAGCAAATGTGTAGTAAATTGAAGCTAGATCGAACAATATTATTTATATCGGTTGGTGCAGTGTTTTTGCGGCACAGTCTTCCTACGTCAGGGAAATTTAATACCCAAACTTACTATGTTATTTATATTATAGTAGTGAAACGACATTCCGTCGGGAATTGATGAAATAATACGTAGGAAAAAAGGGGGGTATAAATGCCAATTATATACCGAGTGGATATTCGGAAAAGAAGTGAATTGCTATTTTCGCGCCTCGTTTTTGACTAGAAAAGTTAGTGAAATGTTCTTACACTTTCTTGAGATTGTGACTTGTTATGGGGATGAGTGGGCATGTTGAATAATAAAAAAAATGAGAATTGTGTATGAGCTATCTGAATAGCCTCCAGATTGTAAAGAATTCATGTGCTGTGAACGATCATGCTGAGAGATGTTGCTTTTATTTCTCGTTATTCACACACTTCATCAAATAATAAAGAATGTAAGGAAGAATCTCTTGCTAGTCGTGAAATTCATTTAAAATATATACAGAAACGACATTGAAAGAAGCTACTGTAATAGTAATGAGGACTCAATATCTAATGAGTTATATAAATAAGTATGCAATCACTATTATCGATGGTATATCTTTTCCAATTCATAATACTGAGCGATGAACCGCTGTATATGAAGATGATATATATGATATTCATGCAGAAAAAAACGTTGAAATGTAAATTTATTACAAATGATTCATATTCAAATGGCTATAAAATTGACGAGGTTAGACTACTACAATTCAATGAACTTTCGTTCCCATAATTCTGGAAAAATTAATAGAATAAGGGAAAAATGTGCAAACGTGTAGACAAAAGTACTTTCTCCAAATAAATTCTATGTCATATGCGCATGACCAAATAATTCCATATATACAAGTAGCTGATGAAAAAATATTTTATATAACTGCAGAAATATTTCAAATGGTTAAAATTAATTTTTGAATATGTTTGACGGGATTTAATGTTGAAAAGATTGGTGTATAAGTAATGAACAAAATGTGAGTTTAAAATTCTAATTAAATTATTTCAGTTGAGGGAGATGAAGAGCTGGGGTGAGATCTATCAGAATGGAGATAGAATGATGGTTAAAAATGATTTTAAAAAGCGTAAGTTAGACATAAACAGTTTATGTTTCTGATGACTGCAAATTTATCAGAATACAAATCATATATGCCGGATACATACATGTAAATATATATATATATGTAGTTTTTTCCACACAAAATTGTAGACTACATTTATAAATTGGTGTACCTACTCACGTCTTTATTGGATTGAAGATAAACCAGTGCTGTCGATGGGTGGTTTGATTCGAGTACAAGCGGCTTTCTATCGATTCAATATAAAAGACATCAAACGACTTCATTTTGTATTCGTTGCCAATATAGTGTACGGATATATATCTATATAGTAGAAGATTGTCTATCTATCTATCCATCCATCTATCCATCTTTCTTCAGTTTTTTTTTTTTTTTTTCTTTTTCGGAATAATATATTCCCACTGCGAAATTCCACGGCAATTTTCCACGGATAGAAAGTCGTATGAATTGGTTGCATGCCAGGTTCAGGGTCGACAGCCTTGGCACGAATGAAAATCGGCGCCAGTTTTTCCATTTCCCTTGAAACAAAAAATAAAATAAAACGAGAATATAATCAGTCCAAATTCAATATGTCCTTAAGAGCCAATAAACAGAACATTTTCTTTGAATTAAAAGTTTTAATGGAAAAATGGCGAAACTACCATCAACACATTAATGAGATTGACAATTAATTATTAGGCATATTATAAAATTATTATAATTTCTATGACAATATAATTAACGTTTGAAATAGAATTAATTATTTAAAAATTGAATTAATTCTATTTTAATTTTTCAGTCGATAGCAGTTTACAATGAATTGAAAACCCATTTGTTTGCGCACGAATGCCATATAATCGTATTATCGCCCTCGCACGAGACATCACCATTCTCTCTCTCTCTCTCTCTTTGTGTCTCCCTCTCTCTCTCTCTCAATCGCATTTTGTCCCGCCTCCACTCGAGCAATGCCTCGGAGCTATTTGCCGAGCAATTTAGCGAACGTGACGAATCGTCACGCCGGCTACAGAGTTCACTAAACCAATCGTTGAAATCATGTAGAGTCCTAGGGGTTATCTACAATTTCAGGGGATTTACCATATTCTGGATAGAAAAAAATAATCATTTTTGTTTTTCATTTAAACAGCAAACAAAAATATCAACGACCAACCGTTCAAAACTTTCATACGCAATTTGCAGTGAGCCAAAAATTAATTTCACAATGATATACTATCTCATTTACGTAACGTTGTAGAATTTATGTAAATTTGAAGCTGGTATTTACCAAAGTGACCATACAAGAGGGATGCGATGGTGGCTGCAATATGGATGTTTAGGTACATGCGCTCAACTAATCGTTTCAGCTCGACGTTTCGTTATATTTGCCAAGACGACCGTGCCAACCCAGTAAACTTGAGATATCTGCCTGGAGAATTGAACCCCAATGGACCACACAATCTTCATCGATTCACCGTTACATATACATACGTACATATACTCAATACATTGATTCCACCTCCAATAAATATCTATCAATTTTATGAAGCATATAGATATCGAATACATTCCATCCAATAAATGTTAAAACTAATTCTACAACTATATTCAGTCCGAAAAATGAATCCTCTTTTCAACCAAACTATTTCATTATTTTATTTTGCATTCAGTGGTGAGGAAATTTTAATAAAATAAACCAAAAAATAATAATTCAATATAAAAATGGCAGCGGAAGAAATATCATCCAAATAAAAGTACACTGATGTTACATTATGATCAATGACACGGAAATAAACATTTTCAATAAAAGTTTTTTTTTTTCCGAGCTGCCTGTTATTCATCTCTCTTTGCAAGTTTTTCTCTCTCTCTCTCTCTCCCTCTTGCTCTCTTTCTTCAATGTCTGTATTCATTCATATGGTTGGGCACCGATCGTGCGCTCTTATTCAATGTCTATATATCCGAATAGACTCCACCCATCAGGAGATGAGTATTGAAGCGGTGAAAGCTGCCAACACACCCATGTGTCCTTTCTTACATCATTCTCTGCTGTGGTTGTATACGTGAGTGTGTACATGCGTGGAAGAGGGCAAGAGTGAGAGTACGAGTGTGTGTGTGTGTGTGCGTGTGTTGGTTTGCATTCAAGTCGAAACATGGTGCACTCAAAATGCAAAATTAAATCGGCTTCCATGACATATTGTTCTCAAAAGCCTGCTTCGTTCACTGCAGGTGTGCACTCACAAATCCTCATCACATTCGCATGTATATACTGAAGCTAACACATATACATATATATATATATACATCTTTGTTCGAAGAAAAATATATTTTCTCGTCTTTACATTTGAAACAATTCATATCATAATTCAAATAAAATAAATTCTCGCGAAAAGAATTCACGATTCAAAAGAAATGATATTCGTCTTTTTTTTTTTCTTGCTCTGCTTTTCATGCATAATGACTCTTCTTGTTGACATCATAACAGAGAATTTTATTTTAATGCGAACGTTACTTTAAATTCAACTAAAGTTCGTTCAAGGCAAACAAAGTTCCAGTATAATTACACCCAAACTCTCTCACTTTCTCCCCTGCCTCTTTCTTACACTCATCACTTTTGCTCGACTTCCATTTTATAAAAAGCATTTCAAAGATAATAAGTAGAGGCGCCAACATGAAAACCAACATCTCCAACGTTATGCAAAACCGTTGAGGACTTTACACGAAAATTCAAGAAAAAAAAAAAAAAACATCATAGCGTTTTATATCGTTATGAGTTTTATGGCCTGCTTCATCATTATATGCACGTCAAAAATTAACACGGCAAAGTACTGCAGTGGTTCTTATAAATAATAAATGGCGAAGAGTCGTAGTGGTGGTGGTTGCAAGCTCTCGGCTGAAGCGTGTGAAAAGCAGGGAAGGTATAGTGATGATGATGATGATGATGATGATGATGATGATGATGACGATGAGGGTGGTGAATATTGTGACGAAAATATATCGACGCTCACTTGAAGTTGAAGTAAATTTCGTGCGCACTTGCGGTTCGTGATGCATCACAAATATACTCCAGTCAAACATGCATCCCTTCATCCTCTGTCGCGGATAAAGTATAAAATATCAGCCTTCTTTTCGCTCCCTCTCACTAAATACTGCTTCCGCTACTTTTATACTACCACTGTGGTAATAAAAAAAAATATATAATGGCTGTCGTGGTCATTCACTTGAAAATTTGTATTTTATTGTCATAACGGATTTAGACAAAAGTACATTATAAACCGAATGTGCATTAATTATTTTTAGTGCTTGCGCAAACATGAACATTAAATGTAAATTTTTTAGTTTCACGATGAATATATGATGAATTATTCTGTTATATATATATTATTAATCGCTATATAATTATTCAAATATATTTCGTTGATTTATTTGAAAATTTACGTTATAGCGTGAATAAATTTAAATTAGGGCTTATATGACTGCAGTCAAGAGATTATTATACCATTGTGAAGAAATGGATCTTTTCTCCAATAGGAAAATTGAAAATGTTTATTTGCATCTCAAATATGATTGTGAAACAAATTTATCACAACTCACTAACTATTATCAAACCTTTAACAGTGTATATGACACACATATGTGTTACCATAAACAAATCCGATAAAGACCAATTTTAAATATTATGATTTCAATGATACTCAGAGTTTGGGAAATTTCGGGGTCGCTGGATCCAAATCTGAAGTGAAAAGTGTAAAATTTTGTATATCTGATCCAATATGGGCACCAGAAATATAAAAAAAAGTCCGATTGAAATAAAACTGGATTGTCATGAAATTTAAAAATGCCTGGTGTTATTGAAAATCGTCTCCGACATCCAATTCGTTTAACTCATTATATTTTATGATTACTAAATTTGAGATGATACAACGACCCCAAAAATACCCGAGAAATATTTTTTTTTATAAACATCAAAAAACTTTTATCTCATCACATTTATGAGACAAAAACATTATTTTCTGTACACTGTTTAGGCGTTAACAACAAATCCATGTGGTATTTGTTGAAGTACACACCCCTTCAATTCAATTGGCAAACGAATGTTGTATTTATATTCATATCTCAAGTCAATATTTATGATTCATGAATGGCTTTTTTCAGTGTGAAATAGACAACATGCTATTTACATTATGATAAACAGCACGTATCAAGGGACATACAAATGCTGATGATGCACCAAGTCATTTTCAATTCGATATTTTACCTTTTGAATTAATATGGACTAATTATATATTAACGTTATATTAATTTTGTTACAATTTAGTATCAGCCCCTAACAATTTTGGCAATATCTCTCGGAATAATTCGACCCTATGCTTCGAAGCATGCACTGAACCTTGCAATGCAGAAAGTTGAGATTTCCAACTTGCCCGCAAGCTCATGTAAATATATGCATAGGCAGCAAACACCCTCAACCCTTATAACCTCGGTTGACGGCAGCGTTAGATTACTCCTGAGAGAGTGCACATCCATGTGTGAATACGTTCGATAAAGAGAACATGGCAATCTCTATACTCTGTCAAAATCACTATCTATCTTTTTGGTCCCATGTACCGTTTACAGATATTTTCTCGCTATATCCCCGGAAATGTCAAAGTTCATCCTTCTTGAACATTATTATTATACATATATATTGTTTATGACTTTATATGTTTAAATGTATATATACATACCTGAATATATAGATTTTCAATGTGTAGTTGATATTCAAATGACTATGGGGTAGATTGAACAGAGATTGAAAAAAAATAAGCAAACACGTTGAGTAAACATCTGAAATTATACATACACACTGAAGAATTAAGAATGGGAAAAAAAAGAAAAAAATGGTTTGAATAAATTTACATTTAAACTGTTTTCACTGCAACATTTAGTTGTTTAATTTTTCATTATTCCAACAGCATCTATATATAACCCCAATTAGAAAGTTGTTTGTGTATATTTTGTTCCATAATTGATTCATCTATACAACCGTTATCAATTAAAACACACGACACGTTTGTTTAATATTCGATAACCGGAATTGCCGTGAGAATATTCTTGATATTAAGGTTCTCGTTATCATCACCCTGCCCCCTCTCACCTTCATCATCTTCTCGACCAATCCCGACGCTTATTATTGGTGTATACTACCACTAGAATTGGGTACCGCAATTATCTCTTACCTCATACGTGTTGTTCACGCAATCGTGTCCTGAGGCATGTCGACATCGCATTTACGATTATGGCTCTTGACATTATTGTGGGGACCATTTCATCGTCTCGCACAATGCGATCGACATGGGTCGATATTAATCTTGCGATGTCGTGAAGGTTATGGGTTATTGCTCAGCATGAGCATGCCCAGCTTTATCGCTCCAACGATGTTGCGGCTTCCTATCACTTTCTTCTTACACTCACGTTATTTGTCACATGTATTCATGCTCATCATGCCACGGCCTATCAATGAAAATGTATTAATGAAAATAATTACTCTATTGGGAAAATTAATAATAAATTATTTCCGGACACCCTGAAATTTGGGAGTTGATAATGCAACGAATTGATTAATAGAAGATTGACTATTCAATAATTCAGTATGTAAAATTCTCCATTCTATCTTCATATTTGGAGATAAATTAATTAATGTTTTTTTTTTTTATTTATTTCTGTTACAGCCGGAGGTGCTCCCGATGAAACTAACCAAAGGTCCAGCTCCGCACACAATCGACACTCTCTCACAAAAGGTTAGTTCGTATGCATATCTCAATTGATGCATTTCATTCACCAAGTGCAAGATAAACAGGATTAAATTCGAGGATCTCGGCTCGACTCACAAATTAATTTCTCAAATAAATATTGATTTCAAGTCTATATACGTTGCAAAAACTTCAAATGCAACTCCTCTTTGTCTTGCCATGATTGGTATACACACACTTGAGTGTTCATCACACTTCATAATATGACAACTACCCTTCACAGTATATTAATATCATCTATTTGTGACTGTTCTTAAAATCAAGCCAAAAAATAAAAAAAGATTAAATATGAATATGCAAAATAATTTTAATGAATATAAAAGTAAGGAGTAATTAAAATGGTATTAATTACAATTGGGTTTGTTTTGTATTACACTCGACGTTGCGCTCCATTGTGATATCGAAACAATGAGAAGCAAAAATACGTGAGTGTACTTTTCAAACGTTTCACAATCTTACTCTTCGTTTTTTCCACCTACCAACATTATGTTTCTATGCGCACTCTCGTTGTTTTTTAATCCACTATTTATGCGAATTGTGCGATTAAGAAATTGTACATGCGCCGAGATTATAACAATTTATTTTGAAATTTAATGTTGATATACTGAGTAGAAATAGAATTCCATTGAGAAATCATAGTTTATTTTCCGTTCTACAAATCGCAAATTTAATTGGGTTCCGTCATTTTTTTTACCATGTCAAGTGTTTGGATATGAATTAAAAAGTTGTATTAAATGTATAATGTTGAAATATACTTCGAGTTGCAAACTTGATGTCAAAAAAATAGTAATACCAACTTTTGAACAAATGTATACTTTTCTAAAACTATATTCATCACTACCTGTTCTTTTTTCATTTTATTTATTTATTTATTTTTTTTTTTTAACTTATAACGCTCATCATTCACAATTAACTCAGACTCTTTATTTCTCTCGCTCTCTCCCTATCTCTCCCCCTCACTCACACTGTCTATTCTCTTCCGCATTTCCATTGCTCTCGCAATATATGCCTACTCGTACCACAATTCACCATTGATTTTTCCCACGAGTATTGGACAGAACTTTTCGTGTTCAAGTTGGCATGACAGTGAGCGATGAAAAATACACACGAATCCAAAAGGGCAGTATATCTCTATACACTTTTATAGAACTTTTATACCACTCTCGTTGGCAATCGCTTTTACATCTCGTCTTTTTTCGCATCCGCTTCTTCTTCACCTCTTTTATACAAAGGTGAAGAGAAAAAGAATGGAATTGGTGCCAGTATTAGATCTCATCGTTGAAAGCTTCAAGAACTTCGCATTTTCCCGCTCTATTTTTCCTTCCTTTATTTTAACGTTACGAAAAAAAAAAAAAAAAGATTCAATATCATCATCGATACACGCTGTTTTTCTCCTCGGTATATATTTTTCCCGAAAAGAATAAGACATCATTTCATCAACTTCAAACTAAAAAAACTCATCTCAACATATCTGATGCGGTGAAATATAGAAAAAAATCCTCTTCATTTCCCCGATAATGTGGAAAAAATTGAATTCTTCGTAATGGATTATAGTTGAGGTCTTCTGAAAGACTTGAATGTATCTCGAAGTATATATGTTTTGATATGGAGCCGATGATGTTGTATATGCATGAAACATGAGGAGTAAATGTGATTTCTCATTCTCCAGAAAATATACATACATATAGAGTTGGAAAGAATGAATCCAAAAATCAACCCACAACATCTACTCATTTTAATACACAATCGATACATTCGATGAAGTCAGATAGGCAGCCCAACACAACATCCAGTGAAAGAAGGAATTTTTTTGTTTACACACACACACACACACACACACACACACACGACATGTATTGTAACTGAAGTTTGGATTGGACTCCATGCTGCACTGATACATATCCATCTTTTACTTTTCATACTCTCACAGTGTAACCAAGTAGACAGTTTATTTTTCTGTGCTGGTAAAAAAGCATATCTCCATAATACCGATGCTTCAATTTTTTCAAACAAAGAACACCAATCTTCAAATTGCAAGGTTTATAAGTATATATATGAGGAATAGAAAAAGTTTTTATTTTATACCCTCGACCTATTCACTTCGTGTGTTATCAGAATGTAAATTTCCTGTTTATTGTGCAAAAGATTTTGCATTCAAATTAACTAGTTTATATTCTTTTAAACTCGCTCAATATTTTTCCTGCACATGATGAAATATTATGTCTATTTTTGTATTAACATCTCATCAATTGTATACTGTGAAAAAAAATATCTTCTTACAAATAAATTTTATTTATGACAACAAAATAATTTGATTGTACATTGCCAATTAAATAAATAATTATTTCGAACGAATACTTCATGGTTTGCTAACGAATTTAATTGGTAGAGATTACAAAAATTTCCGTGAAGATAATTATGTGTTAAGTAGGAAGTATAAAAATCAAATAGATTGCCTCTACACTCTAGAGTCTAGAGTTTATATATTAATAATAATAAAATATATTAGCACTCGTTAATTTTGGGAACGGTAACGGAATACAGGTGAAACGGCCCACAATCCACCGAGATCTGAACCCGGAGCTCCCGGATCCGCGACGCACACTTTACCAACTGAGCTATCCAAGCCTATCCCACTTTCCATGTTAATTTCTTGTAAATATTGAGCCAAACCGTCCATCATACGGCAACATTTTCAAATTAATTTTCGGACGGGTAAGGGAATAAATGTGATATGTAAATTGCTATTCATTTGACTCAAACAAAGAAATTACAATATTCGAATAATATTAATTAGATGAGTTTAATTAAATAATTTATTTAGTAAAACAACAGTGTTTATTACATGCAATTAATCAGAAAGAAATGATAATTTCATTCTATTATTCATCCCAATTCAATGATTTTCTTAAGTTATTAATAAATAATCAATCAGTCCAAATATATATTTATTCAAATTGGCACTGATAAATAATTTTGCAGATTATCAAATGGAATATTTTCTTGACGTAACAATATTTGCTCTATCATCTCAACAGAAGTGATGATTGGCTGAACCAAATAAAATCTACTAAATCATTTATTCATGGTGACAATATAAATTATGTTGGTATAATATAAAGTTATTTGCTGTAGAAACATTGAGTTGTTCTAAACAAATTTCATTTTAACAAAATACGTTTAATGGTTGGAAACATTTTTTTCTCTCAATGTATTGAAAACTAGAACTCAAAGTTGACGGGAAAAAGTTCGAAATTATTATTAATTTTTTACTTACATCAGCAACTATGAAGACTCATGGGTAGATGAGTAATTTTTCCATTGTCTAAACAGTTCATTCCATTTCTTCAGGAAACTATATTCATTTTTCATCACTTGGATTTTTCATTGTTCCATACATGATTTTATTTCATCTGAAACGTGGTAATGAATTGTGAAATAAAAAGTGTCAAGACTGAGTGATAAGATGGAATTGAGTATGTTAAAAACTTTTTGTATAGGATGTAGAATGAAAGGGAGATAAAGAGGTTTTTATTGTGTATTCAACCGACCCACTTCTAAAAACGACTCGTGAACGATTAATGAACATAGACATGCATACATACATACGTAGGCAAACATGAACAGTAGGAACAAGAGTTGTGCAGAGTATTTGAGGGACTTAGAATGTTTGCGCAGTCCTCTCGAAAAGCTCTCGCCTTCATTTTGTATGTGTTTGTTCCAACGTTTTTTTTTCTCCATTCTTCTCCTAAAAATATCCTGGAAATATATAAAGGACATATTCAACAAATCTTTTTCCCTCTTTTCTAAGTTTTTTGTTTTTTTTTCTACAATTTACTTTGCTTGTTTATTCCTGTCTTATTCACCGAGCAGATTTTATTCTCACTTCAACAATTCTTTGAATTTACATTTTGTTCTAGCACAAAAAATATCTCCACAGTTCCTAACTCTCATAAAGGGGGAAAAAAAAAAAACAAAACAAATCAAAAACAATTTTGTGGTCTGAACATTTATGAAAAAAATGTGAGGAAAGAATTTAATTAAATCAACAGGCATGAAAAAATTGGTCGAAAAATATTATTACATGTTCGTGTACGTCCACAGTAAAAAAAAAAATACCACTTTTTCCTAACGAATGTGGAACGAAAATGAAACTACGTGCATCACTCGATATGCACGACCAAATTCAATCACCATTACCTCGTATCAGTATATATCAATGAAAATTTTCACGTGTCTCGATCTCTTGTCTCTTGTCACTCGCGTCACCCCTTCACACAATAATCATAGATGCACGCGCATATATAGGACAAATGGAAAATCAATTCTTCAAATATCCATCGCAACTTTTCCTCCACATTGCGCATAAATGCTGATGATTGACATTCCCTGATTATTCCATTCATGCATATGCTGATATGTATTTTCCTCCATCACAAGCACTTACCGTTTGGGACAAGTTGAAATTTTATTTGCTACAACATAACGATGTTACGTTATATACGGCAGCCGTCCACTCTTTCCATCCTCCAATATACCCACAAACTCGGACGATTTTCCGGGTTCAAAGCTTCGTAGACAAATTAGTTTACCATCACGAAAATAATTCAATTCCAATCATTTCACAATTGAGCAGTGGAAATTTAGAACAAAATTCATCAATCTAAAATCATTATGGATATAGAAGAATAAATTGAGACACAAAAGTTTCATTAAGTATTTGTCAGATAAATGGTTTCTACAAACTTCCATTTAAAAGTATTCACAATTTCGAAGCTACCAATTGATAGATCACGGAACGAATTACGACTTTTTTCGTTCATCAATTACCTTGAAATTCTAATGAGAAGAGTGTGAAAAATTAATTTTTTTCCATTTGATTCATGAACGCCGCAATCCGATTGTGATGAGCACATATCTTTCTAAACTTTTCAATCAACTATAGAATCATCCGACGTAGATATTAATTATAAAATGTTCAAACTTATTGTATACATGATATTGAAATGAATTACTTCAATAGTAGAAAAGTTTCAATTTTGTTTGAGAGAAGATATTGTATATTTTGATTCTCTCTTGTGATTTGATGTTCTGTCTCAGTTGATGAATCAGGATGAAACATTTCCTCAATTGTTTCAATGAAAAAGTTCCTCATCTTTGTATGTTGTCTCACACGAATCAAACGAAAGCTCTATAGATTTGGTGGAAATCAGTAAAATCAAAGTTTTTTTTTTGTCTTACAGTGAATATTATAACCAAATGTTGATGTACATTTGTAAAGTTGGATTCTATGTTCTAAAAAATACATAGAAAAAACAGTAAATCTTAAGGGTCGCAAAACAGAATGGTTTCCATTAATTCTCGAGTGAAAACAGTGTTTTTTGTATTCGTGATTTTACATTGTACCTCCTCAATTATCAAAGTTATGAGTCTCTAAATGTAGATGCATCGATTCGAGAATCGAAGTTGTGATTTGAAATTATAATGATATATTGGCTCGGGCGCACGAAAAATGTATAAATAACCTCTTGAATTAATAGAATTCAATTCTCGTTGATCGCATATAGTATTGGACATGAAAATGAAAGCTCGTGGCCACTGAAGGTAGTTATGTCTCACCTACCGTACGATCGGTACTTACCTATAGTCTATTGTATATATGAGTCATCATGTACAACGCTGGATGCATATAAATGCACGTCACACGATAAATAATTGAATAATTTGTAATTATTATCTAAGAGACGAGAAACACAATTGTTGAGTTGAGTATGTTTCTACCTCAACGTCATTTTTATCGAAACAGTAAAAAACGTTTTCATTTCATGGTGAAAAGTGATCATACAGAAACATTCGTTCGTTCTTTTCCACAATGTCACATGATCTAAATGTTTGCACATTGAGTATTGAATTTACTGGCACTAATAAAAAATTCATTGCGATTGCAACGAATACAATAACTGATTTAATATTATTCATTATTATCAGTAATTGAACCATTCAATGCGGCAAATGATACGGTATCCCTAATCATCAGTAATAACAAGTTTTTGTTGAGAACAATTATTGATAACTCGAATAAAAGTCGAAGGTAATAAGAACTTATGTATTAACATTTGGAAGCAAACAGAGTTCTGAACAAGCAACAGTATTTCATATCCACTTGAGTCTATACGATTGATAACTTCTCAAGTATGTATGTATTTTATAGTTTAGTATAATCAAAAATATTCATCAAATCTAATGACTTCAACATAAGAGCATATATTCCAATTCATATATCAAAGGTTTAGGAACAGTCTCCAAACTTTTAATATGTCAAATAATTCTTCAAAATCTGATATTATATTGATGTCAAATGAGAAAAAGTGATTTAATTGGAGAAACGGAGTTAATGAATACATTGAGAAACAATCTATCCGTCAGTTAAATACAGTTAGATACAGTTTGCTTGATTTTGTATCAACGTTACCAACGACATATCCAATTAACAAAGTCGGCACGAGTGCAACACTCTGTGACGCGTTCGTTCATCGTTATACATCTGGAGAACGAGTAAAATAGACTGTAGCGAGTGAATGGAACGATGTGGAATGATCGATATACATATACATATATAGTTAATTCTACGTCTGACACTTGCAATCAGCAGCCGGAAATAATGTCACGAAGTGGGCTTGAATTGCGCAACGCGCTTCCTATTCCATGAAATTCGATGGGAATTTGTAATTAGTTAACTACATTATCCAAATTCAATTTGATGTTTGCAGTTCCTATAGACAAACAGAAAGAATTACTATTAGATATCTGTCTGAATTGAAACAACAACAACAAACATTACGGGACAATGAAAATTTCTGTTTGTTTTCTCGAAATTTGTTATGTAATTTTTTTTTCTCAGAACAAACAATGCATTGGTTTGCTAATGTCGGATACGATGAAGAACTTCGACAACTGCCAGGTATGCCTCAATCAGGTTTGAATCCTGTTCGTGCATGGTTTGAGGAGGAACAAAATTTTTGCGTTACTTTTTTGTTTTTTAATTGAATGAAGCCTTTTGATCTAGGAGTATATCCTGTTTGTACATGAGCAAATCGATGATACTCTGTTTATGTATTATTTGTATCCAATAATGCGAATAGAAACGTCAAGCGACTATACGTGAAGCGTGGACACGGAATAGCCACTGGAATTATATCCAGTCCACAACTAACAATTGTTGTGACAAACCTTTGTTTCATAGATAGAGCGATCCAGTCGCTCCGCGATTCACCACATCACGTATTTGCCCATTCAAATACGTGGAAATAATGAAAACAAAATAAATTATTTGACAATGTTTCTGATGAAGTAAACACTTTCATTATTTTGGCTGATTTTTTGTGAACTTATCGCATCCAACAATAACATATTAATTGTTTTCTTCTTTAACATAGTTCATACCAATCCATCATTAATTTTAAAACATATTGAAATTACCATCCAATAATTGTAAATAAAACCATAAAAAATAAATCAACAGATTCAAAGCGTCGCAGTCTCTACGACGAAGATTCCTTAGATGGCGATCATCTTAATGACAAGCAAGGTACGACATTTATCAAATCAAACATTATTGAATTTCCTTCCTTCTTCTCTCCTATCAAAAATGAAAAGACAATGGAACAATTTATTTCATTATGGTTTTTTTGTTCAACACAAATTTTACTCCACTCTACATCCCTTTTTTATTCCTCTTTTCAATGTCTATCATTCATGTCACAACGTGAGAGTGCTTGTATATCTCTCCACTCCAAAATTTATATACTACTCACAGAGTTGAGTAGAACTATGCAATAAAAAGAAGAAATATTCAAACAATGTGCAAAATATTGTATTCTAGGACGTGAGTCAGTTGGAAGTGGGAAAGACGTGGACAGAGTTAAACTAGTGCGCGATAGACAAAATGAAGAACGACTACGAAAACTTGAGGAGCTGAAGCAGCAGGCTTTATCAGCGCAAAGATTTCGTGAGCAACGTGACGTTGAACGACGAAGGCGCATCGATGAATTAAGATCGAGAGACACTGATAGGTAATGTAAAAATTTTAATTTGGGTGTTGATTTTTTTTATGAAAATTTGCATGATAGTTCATGTAACTAATATTGGATTGTTATTTCTCTGCAATGTAGACGAAGCCAAGTGGAAGAGAGAAAGCGTCTGATATGGGAGGCGGAGCGAGAACGAAGAGAAGCAATATTGCGGAAAAATCAAGAGCGAGAGGCACGTATAGAAGCAAAGAAAAAGAACGAGCGATCGCACATCGTATTTGCATTTGGCAGTTCGACACCGCGGATGCTTGAGCCCGCCGATACTGGTGGTTCAACATTCTGGGGCACACGGCGGGCCACATCCACCACCAATGTCATGATGTTTCCGGCAGCACAACCACTTACTAGGAGGTCTAGCGAGCGTGAACTCGACGGTAGCAAGAAACGCGCCACATCTGCCGGTGGTCTCGATCGCAAACCCGGCGAAGGTGTGTATCAAACCATTAGTAATGGTGGATTATTATTCATTATTAGTTTTTAATTGATGGATTCGAAATTATTTTTTACTCCATTTTTTCCTTACTTTTGAGTTTGCTGGGCCGAATTTAGTACGTACTTTGGAATCTTCGGTGAAGGTCGAGGGTTTATGTTTATAATTTTCCTTTTTTTTTATCTCACTTCGAAGCTGCTCCATCAAGAATGGATGAAGTTAGTTTACTTTCTCTCAATTTCCTTTTCCACTTGATGGCATAAAATATTTCACCCAATATTTTCCAATGAGAGAGAAGAGAAAGAAACAATGAATATAAAAATTGCAGAAAGACAAAATCCGAATTCCATGAGAGTTGTATGAAGCACCAAGAAATTGTGTGTCGGTGGTCTCTCACTTGTTTTCGCTTGTTATCCTATCCGTCTTTTACGTCGTTGTTATCGTTTTCAGTTCCTTCATTTTTTCCTCTTCAACGGTAAATATTCGTACGAATGTCAAAATAAATTCATCATCTTCTTACAACTTCAATCGTAAGTTATCACACATTCCAATATTTTATTTTTGAATTTATATTGTTTTACTTATTTTATCGACAACACGCTCCGTATTAACGATGTCCGACATCACGGCAGGTACGATTCTTCTCAATCGATTATTGTTACTATAATATTTCTTTATTTATATTTTTTTACCATCTCCGCAATTGTTGTTAGTCGTTTAAGCTAGTCGTCATATTATGGTTACTATGTTTCGATAGATATCAAGAGTGTGTGCTATGAGTTTTTTATACATATGTGAACGTTAAATATTCATGTCGATGTAAACTACCCTTCGTTGTAAATTCGGCTCAGAGCTGTGCTGCCTGAAGTTTATGACAAATCAATGAACATCTCGCAGATTAATTTTATGATTTCTTACGATTCTTGTTTTTATTTTTTCCTTCTGATGGATAAATGTATTTTTCATGTCTCCAAAAATTTCCCGCATGATGCAATACAAAAATTGATTATTAGATGTCAGCACAATCTATTCCAAATTTGTTAACATTTTATTGCCCTCCTCATTTGCCATTAAAATTGTTTTATTTCGTGGCTCTTCTCGAAGGAGCTGATGACAGTGTTTGCCTTTTATTCCGCGTGCTCTCTTCAGTTGTTACCTCCAAACTGTTTCTCTTCATGTCTCTCCTTCTCTCTGTTTTAATGTCTCTCTGTTGGCTTTACTTAGATGCGCATCGATGCACAAAAAAAAAATATATATATATATATATACACGTCACTCCATGCTCATCTCCACTGTCATTTCATTCGCACAAATATATAATTTCAAGGCTGAAGAACACATCATTATTTGGAATAATTTGTTACCACGCACAGAACGTAAAAGAGACAAAAGAAATATAAGATAGCTCGAGTGAACAAGGAAGGGTTAAAATACACACCTCTATCTTTTTTTTTTTTCGTTAAATAATTTGTTCGCAGATATGAGAATGTCATTGTCTATGTACGAGGTGTTCAATTGGAATTCTAGCCCCGATCCTCCTATAAGTAATGCGAAAAATAAGAGAGCCAGCCTCTCACTACCTCCCACAACTGACATCTTTGCCATCGATGATAAATCGGATAGTGACACTAGGCGTGCTACGATGCAGCGGGCGGCCAGCGGTGAGTCCCTTCATGAGCGACCAGACGGAGCCTGATGCATCTATTCGGGAATTGAGAAAGAAAGACAATAATACACTCATTCATTCGCCTATTGACTTCATTTTCTCGCTTCGTTTCCTCTCAATTTTATTCTTTATTCAGTCGTCATGGGTTACAGAATGACATGTCGAACGTGCCTATTGTACTGGTCAGAGCATATTTTTTCACACATACACACATTCTCTCATAATACTCAGAATAACATGACAAGCATGTCCATGAAAAAAAAAGACATACTTTGTGACACAATGTTTTCATCGTCATTCATATATATCACATTTTGCATTCGTATATGCATTCATGCAATAATATATACTTCTATAAACGTGATAACTTTTATTGCGTATCTTGTGTATGGAATATTATGTTTGTGTGTATTTGTTGTTGTTCTTGCTTGCAAGCTGAGCATGCTAAAAGTGTTTGTTTCATGTTGCGCTCTTTCACTCGCGCACACAGACATATATGCACACACTCACCAGCCGAACTAGATAAGTAACATGATTCCATACCTCATTTGGAAAGAAATCCAGACAGTTTGTCTTAACTTCGGAAAAAATAGAGTTTTTAAATTAATAATTTCTTGCCCCTGGAAATAAATATTTGTACAAAACTGAACTTCAACATTTTCCCATTCATGAAAAAAAAAAAAAAAAAAAAATTCAAAAGTTTATAATTTTTTTGTATACAATCGAAAATAGATTCGTCCACCCAATCCCTCTTTCTACTTTCTCCAATATACCATTGTTAAACAGACACATTCAACATTTCGCAAAAAAAAAATATTGTATTTGTCCAGAGCTGATGCGTGAATTTTAGATCACTGCGATTGTGCAAATTGTTGTTAAATTTTTGGTATATTAGTCGTAGCTTTCTTAAGCGTAAAACTTTGCAGGTGACGAAAGTGATGCACCACCAGGAACACCAAGCTCAATTTATCTACGTGTGAATCGACGTCGTACGGATTTAATGCCAACGATACCATCGCCACGTGACGCACCACCAACATCGGGTCGTAGCTCAAGCGCCAAGACCTTCACACGTTCACCAGGTAGGACTTACTCCATGTCCAGGCTGGATCAGCTTGCACAGCCACGGAAACCCCGTATCGGTGAGCTAACAACGCTCACCGAACAACAGCAACATCAACAACCTCATCATCATCATAATCAACATCATCATGACCGTCAAACGTCACAGACCCTGGGCGCTTCCAGCATGAGTCGAAGCATGTCGCATTTGGCTGCGCCCGGGTCTATTAAAACACTTAAACGATCGGACAATTCGCGTAGCATGGGCACATTGCCGGGCGCTGTTCATTTACCAAGGCCCACTAAGGCCGAAAGACTGCGCAGAAAGGCACGTGAACAACATCAGCAGCAGCCACAAGGTATGAAATGATTCTTGCGGGCTCAACTCTTTTGAAATATTCATTGGGACAATCAAAAATAAAGAATAAAATCATCATTTTATTCCCGTACATAGATATTACGGAATTGATTATGTTTGTAGATATGAATTTGATATGTAGAAGTTGAATCAAATATTGATTATTCGTTGACTGATTTCGTAAATCGAATATTTAGAAAATGTTGAAATGATCTATTGTACGATGCTTTAAATTTGCTTCATTAAAATTTAATTGAGGAGTTGGGAACGCAAGTCCATACCGCTTGCGTGTGATAGTTAAAAAATACATGCTACTTTGTTAATCATTATATGATCGTGGGAGATGCTGGATTTAATGAATAACTTCTCCTTTGACATTTACATAAATCCGCTTTGCAATCTCTTTTTGTCTTTTTTTATTTTATATGAATTTTTGTGTCACACTAACAATTGATTCCAATGCTATACTCTTATGGTTTTTCATCTATACACGCGATTCATTGAATAAAATGCCACAGCATATATCCCAGTAATCATGCATGCCTGATAATTGATTAACAAAATGTTCGGGAAATTCATCTGCTCCTCTGCGCTTTCGGGACGTGCTTAACCACGAAGAAGACAAAACAGCACACATTGGGGTGGAGGTAACTACAAAAATAGAATTCAAACAATAATAATAATCCAACCAGTATATATGGTAAGCTACATAAACATAATTATATTAACTCTTATAATTTTAATTCAAAGAAATTATATATACTTGTATTTGATGTGCAATCGATCAATTGTATCTATTTTTATATTGTTGTTCATTTGTTTTTTTTTTTTTTTTTTTTCAATATTCCTTTCTCTTAATAATCTTTGTTTCTCGCAATCTTTTACAAGTTATATAATTTCACCTTTTTTACTTCACATCAATTGCCATTTTACTCATTCAATTTTTATTTGTCAATTATTATTTCACTTGTGTATACTATACTATTGCGCTAATTTCAAAAGAAATACTTCCGACTATCACTTGTTGGTGGTGGGTTAATTTCCGAGAAAATTATACTCGCTCGAACACAAAATAGTGAGACATTAAAAATAAAACTTAATAAACAAATTAATATATTCAATAATTTTTTGTTTATTTATATAAAGTATCAAAACAATAAGTGGAAACAAGTCGTATATACATATGTATAAATATATATATATATATATATATATGTATATGTATAAATATATATATGAAAGTGCACACATCCTTATCGTGAACTGGGCATAAATGGGTTGCATAGGTATCCGAAGCGGTGAGGTGACGCCGAACAGCCCGTCGCGACCCCACAGCTCCATGAGTCAACAGAGTGGCAGCAGCAGCGTGGCAAGCAGTAACGTCAATCTACGTCCTCGCACATCGACCCCGCGACGTCCGCGACCGGCATCTATTGCCGGAACAGGCGTTACTGTCACAGAGCGACACAGTGAGCATGGCTTTTTCAGAAAGAACAAAAAAAAAGAAAGAAAATACATTTTCAGTGTGACAGTGTGACAAACATTTTTTTGTTGTTTCGTTTTTCTAATTTGAAACAATTTTACATCATGAAAACACACAAAGATCGAAGAAAAAAAAATTCCACACATATTTCCTTGTGCTGAAAGTTTCAATTCCGATTTTTCACTTTTCGTGCTTTCGCCATTTTATTTTCTCTTTAATTTTATGGATTATTTAACTTTATAAATTTATTTGAAATAATTTCTTTTTCCCATCAAAGTTGGCTTCTTTTGAACTATTGCACATGTAAATACAGTTGGTGCTTCATGTAGAATTAGAGCATACGACGATGGAATGAATAATCATTGTATTTAAAAAAAAATTTCAGATTTGTTAGTTGACGCAAAAACAAAAGATTCATCAAAGCCACCACTGCCAAAAGTCCACACTACTCCAAAGAAACCGACGTCAACAACGCCAAGATCAAATACTGGTGACACAACAACATTAACAAGGAAACCCAGTGACAGATTGATAAAGAGTGCTAAAGCATCGCCGCGCATCACGCCTAAAGCTACCCCATTGCAAAGCCCCGGTGCCGAGCAACCGTCGCTTTCGCTCATACGTCAAAACACTACGGAAATAATAAAAGCCGATGACAGTACCAGCAAAGAAATAAAAGAGTCAAAGGTCATTGATGATAAATATGAGGAGAAGAAGGACCAGGGCAGTGAAAAATATCACGAGGTCAATGTAACAAATAATGCAACAATGTCAGAAGTAATTTCCTCTCCGCAAATTTCTATGTCCACTGAGAAATTTGTCAAAGAAGACATCACGATTGCACCCAATATTCCGCAATTGCCACCAAGGGAAGAGAAAAAATATGATAGTGATAAAAAATCATCGCCTGAAACTGACGCAGATATCGACGAAGTTATTGATATGTCCGCCTCGATGATCGCAAAAATACGAATCACAACTGAGGAAGAAGCGAAAGCAGCGTTAGCTGAACGGCGAAGACTCGCTCGCGAACAAGCGGAACGTGAAGCTGAATTTGAGCGCCAACGACTGGAAGAGGAAGAACGTCAAGAAGAGGAGAGACTTCGTGCTGAAGAGGAGGAGCAGCGACGCTATGAAGAGGAAACAATTCGTCTCGCGAATGAGGCTAAAGAGGCTGAGGAACAGAGATTACGAGTTGCTATTGAGGATGCAAAACGTCGCGAGGAGGAAGACCGAAAGCGACGCGAAGAGGAAGCTAAACAAAAATTGGAAAAAGAGGAAGCCGACCGTAAAGCACGTGAAGAAACAGAAAAGTACTGAACAGTTATTTAATCAGTTCTTTATTAAATATCGGTGCATATATTTGATTTTTGTTCATCACAATCGGCCATTCCGATCACTCTTGAACGATGTTGTACAAATTCAGCTCTATAGTATACTCATGCACTATTTGATGTATGAAACACTGGTTTGTAATCCAAAGTTTTGTTCGCGATGTATACATATATATCGACTAGAAACGTTTTGAAAAACTTGAAATTTTTCCGAAAATTTCCACACGATATATATATGTACTATGTGGACTTTGGACTGGCAACCAGGATTATCGACATGAGATAGTACAAAAGAATAATATAGAATTGAAGTTATATAAAATTGTGGGCGAGTAACCGAAAAGGACCAATATGCGAAGTGAAGAAAAATTCATATCTATATTTCTTCCCTCTTATATGACAATATTAAGGATTTTCGTTTTCTCTTATACATAGGCAACGATTGGAAATGGTTGAGCGGCTAAAAAAAGAGGAAGAAGAACGAATTGCACGACGCAAAAGAGTTGAGGCAATTATGAAACGGACACGTGGAAATAGCCAAGCCAATACGCCAACAAAGGTAAAAAAAAAATAATTTTTTCTTCAATCAATTATCGATGTTAATTATTATATATTTTTTCTGATTGCATTTTTATTGAATGATGAAATTGCAGGGCGATGATGGTGACAGTGAAAAGCCAAAGGACGATAGTCCAATAGAGGAAAATAAGCCTGTACCGGGAATCAATAAAGTCGACGACGTCATGACAGCGAGTTTAATCTCTGAAGCAACACAACAATTTATAACTGCTGAACAACAAGATGATAATCATCATGCTATTAACAACAGTGCCATTGACATTGTGATCAATGGTACTACACACACAAACGGCATCAACAATGATATAAACAAAGCAACATTACTTGAAAATAATCAAGGCAATGGTGATGATGGTGAACTCAATGGACATCATACAAATCATGGGAATGGCATCGATACCCAGTCAATTACACTGGACAATGCCACCGTGTAAGTATTTATTCGAAAAAATAATAGATAATCGAAAACAGTTTAGCGCGTCAAATTAATAATTTAAAGCGAATATATAATTGCGAATAATAAATGTTATTGATATTGGAATAATACTACATGCGATTAGGTTCAACTCAATTGCAACCATTACTGATTATGCTTTTTTTCAATTTAATTCAATTCTTTTTTTTCACGATATATCGTTGCGAATTTGTGTTTGAACAAGCGCATAAAGTATTGAATCTGTATCGCAATCACGTGTGAAAGAGTGTGTATACGAGCCAATCACTACCAAAAACTATATATATTACATTTAATTAAATGGAATAAATCAATATGGAGTTGTATAGAATTTTTCCTGTGTGCTTATCGCATCAAACTACTCGCGAGCTTTTTTTGCCACACTCAGCGATAATTACAATTACAGCTCGTTTATGAATTATTAAACAAGAATGATTCCAGTTTTCATACATATATCAATATATCATTACTTATCTTGTAGCTTGAACTCGAAGAAAAAAAAATAATTGAATCAAATTAAAAACATAAAAATAAAGAATTGAAGTCAATGAAAACAGTGATTTTAAAAAACCTGGATGGTATTGTTTGCAACTGTTTTTCTGCTAACGATAGTAAAGGAAATGTAAAAATAACGCACATGGTAGCGTATATATATTTTATATATATATATATATAATATATAAATATATGTATATATATAAATATATATACATTTGCTTTCTATTTATTCACTTGAATTTTCTGAATCGCTGCAACAACATTGACAATTTATGTTGAATCGATTCTAATACAATCATACACTTCTAATCGTGTGCAATTAACTTCGTAGATGTAGTTATGGAATTAAAGAAAATGAGAAGATTTTTGAGAAATTTTTCGGGAAATCGTGCTCGAGAATGCAAAATAATTCTATTGATAACATTTAATTGATTACGTGGAAAAGATATATATTAAGAAGGAAAACGCGCCAGCAAATCAATATTTACAAAATTATTAAGACCGCGTGGCGACATTGAATCGACAGATATTCAGTTGATATGTATTTAGAAGTCATCGAAGAAATAATGGTAGAATATGTGTGTTGATCGAATAATCAAATGGTTGATAGAAGAAGAACAACAGCAATCAAACGAATTCTAGAATCAATGCCATTGTAAATTTATTATTATTATTATTAACTATTACAATTATAAATGCATATATTTTATAATTCACATGAAAAATGATTAATGATGGTACAAGATAGAAAAAATCAATTGATACTAACGATATGCTTGAATGCAAAAGAAGAGTGATGATGTTTTCGCCTTGCAATTGCGTTTGTGTGTAATAAACGACGAATGAAAAATAGACGAATTACGTAATAAATGAAACAAACGCTGTCGACTACAAGCACGTAACTGTTTAATACATATTATAAAAACTGATGACTCAACGTTCTGCAATGTTGAATGGCGTGACAAATAATAACATTAATGTACATAATGTAAAGAGAGATGAATAGCATAAATGAAAAAAAAAAAAGTTGATCATCATAAGATATTGTACATAATTTCATGAGGAAGCGTCAGTAGATTTAATATATCACTCGATTGATTGAAGATTTTCACTGTAATTTTAATGACATTTAATGAAGATAGAACGAAAATTTGAAGTTCGATCCTTATCGGAATATGAAAATTGATTAAATCTACTGAGCGCCCAATCAACATTTCCTCAATGTTATAGAGCCTTACACTATAAGAAAAAACGAGGTTCTTCACTCTATCATTTGACACTTTTCCTAAGAATAAGTTGTGGACACAGTTGCATGTTTTTTGAATATATATCTTACCTTTTGAATTACAGTCAACAATATACCGTATGAAATTGCTTCTTATTTATTTGTTTATTTTTTTATTATTTTTCTATCCTTGTCTGTTTAACTTCGTGTTGGGAATTTCTATTCAATGTTCATCCCACTTATAGTCATTCGTATCTATAGCTTTAGAGAGAAAATAATTACCCAATCACTGCAGCTCAATAGAATTGTTCAATATTACCATCAAATAATTAATCAATTTCTATCATAAAAATAAATAACTATCAACAAATATATATGTATAGGTGTATATTTGTAGAGATAAAGTTCAATAACTGTAACTTTATTAGTGTGTTATGGCCTGTTGGTGTTACTTAGTTCATATATTTTCATTTTTGTTTCATTTTGGCTGAATTTATAGCAAACAAAACAACGTGACGAACAACCTGTTAGACTTCTCCGAGTTTGATACTCTGAGCAATAGCAGTAGCGGCCCCATATTCATGCTGTCATCAAATATCGCTAATGAGGATTCCCTCAACTCTAATCTAAATCCAACGGCATTGCCATTCACTCCTATGGTCAACCCCTTTGTGCCCATCGCAACAAATGCCAATACTAATCCGTTTCAAGATAATTTCACCAATAATAAAACCCAAGACAACAATCAAATACCAGGTAATGCAAAAAAAAAAAAAAACAACTGAATGAATGATCAATTATTGAAAAGTATAATCATTATTGCAAAATTTTTATCTCTGCATGGATGTATGTATGAATGAATGCATACATTTCCCCTTATTTTTGTTCCAGATCTTTTATCATAAAGTAAGTGTTAGATACTTTGATTGATGATGGTGAATGGATTGAGCAACATATTTAATGGAAGATAAATAAAACCAGTTTGACAATGTACAAACTTTAGGTGAAATATAATTTTGTGAATAACTTTCACAGGAAGAAAAAGGAAAAAAAATAACAAAGTCAGATTATAAGAAATTTAAGGAACAGACCGCAGAGTGTCTGGAGGTCAGGGAAGGGAAGAAGAAAGGGAGAAAAATAGCGAAGAGCGATTGTAAATAACGAGCTATTGGAGTGTAGGAGGATCAACAGGCGAATTAAAATGGTGAAAGACAGAAATGAAATAAACAATGAAGTGGACGAGTAATAAGAATGGACTGGGATGGAATTATGGCAGTATCCTTGAAACGAACTGCCTTGCTCAGTAAATATTGGAGAAACGAACAGAATGAATCCTAAAGCATGATGATTAGTTAAGAGAAAAAACAGAAAACAAAATGATGACAAAAGATAATGAAGAAATGTAAAATAATATATAACGTTAATTAAACATGATAATGATACAGTCGCAAAATGAAGAAAAAAAATCATTAGACAGTGGAACAACAGCCCTCCTACCCATCATAGTATGCTTATCGATTATTAGATACTAACTTTTTAGAGAAAAAAAATACTGTTCCGATAGGAAATGATGCCTATTTATAACATATTATTTCACATACAAACACATATTATTCAATCATTCATAGAGTTCCACACAAATAACACAAAACACAAACACACATCTGTATTTCTAGTGTATTAAATTAATGTCATTAAATTAATTCTCATTCACAATGTTAATATGTTTTCTCCGGGGCCTTTTGGGTGATAATAATAATAATAATTATGGTTATTCGATGATCGTTCAAAAAATTTGTTTCAATTCCAGTGATTAAACAATGATTGAAATAGTATTTGAATATGGATTTCATAAACGTTGCACAATTAATCATTCGGGACAAAAAACAGGCAGAAATGAAAATAGGTTCAATATATTCGTCACTAACAATATTAGACATCATGAATAAAGTGTGGAAATTGGTATTAAAAAAACAAACCATTTGTGGTTTATGTCTAATCGCAATAATTATGTTCATGATAATAGAAACGAATGAGAGCGAAACATAAAGACCGCGAGATTTCTTCCGAAATATATGTTTTTGGGGTGTGAGCGCACTAGTCAAGCGATTTTACTTCTTTTTTCCACACTCACCATTCAATTAGAGAAAGGAATATCGTTCGACATCGCTAGTTAACAAACTGGTGATTCATTTTTTTTGTCACTTGAAATTTTGCAACATGAATGAAACTGATGATGATCATCATAATTGTGATTATGATTATGATGCTGATGATGATGATGTAAAAGAAGCATGATTTCTTGTGCGAACTGTGATGATGGATACTTCGCTAAATAGTCACTGCTAGATATATTTCGTTTTTTTTTTTTTTTTTTCACAGAGGTACACGCGCAATTTTTAGTTTTTTTGTTTTCGTTTTTTACAGTATTTGTAAATGTTGAATGCTGACTTCAACGAGCCTATCTATAACGTGACCTCAGGCTTTGAGGAAAGGAATAATGAGTGTGAGACAACACGCATGAGAGGAATGAATATAAAAGGGAATTCTGAAATTGAATATGAAAATATTGGTAACCAGTGGCTATTTATTATTAGTGTAAATGTAAAGAGAGATTAAGTCCGTCGCGTTTTTTGCCCACACTCAATGATGGCGCAATACATATGTTTATGATATATGAGTTGATATATATTTGTTATGTGTAATGTACAAACATTTTTCGATTTATGAATTTGAATTCAATATTTGTATTGGTATGGTTGGTCATACAAATTTTAAAAGAAATTATTTTTTTGCAGGATGTAACCGGTTATAATTATAAAATCTTGATTTAACGATTTTAAGAAATATAATGTGTATCTACACCTTTTAATAAAAATTGTTTTAGTATTACTAACTGAATGCATCATCAATAAATCATTACTTACGTCCATAAGTATTTGAAACTGATTAAGATATATACAAAATTTGCTGAAATTTATCATGACAAAAATTCATCGCCATTGTCTATTATCATTGATTGTAAGTTATTTATCATTTTCCTGTTGGATGTCTTATAAATTCGTCCTCCAATTTACGCATTTTGTACGATTAGATAACAATCGACACATTTTCAGAAAAATCACTTACAGTAATCAACAACAATCGATATTATGATTAGCAATTAACATAACACGAAAGAAGATGACATCTGAACGAATATTAATTCTAAATATTCTGCTTAACTTTAAAGTCACGTCGTATTGTCAAAAAAACTTCTCATATGTAATAAACATTTGAACTCCGGACTGCGCAAATTGTTGCAAGAAATAATATGTTAATCCTATAACAGTTATCATTTATTTGGGTTTACATGTGCTTCCGAAGATGCAATTATTTCGTTTAATAATTATATATAGCAATGATGCTATATGTCGATTGATCTTTGAACGCGCAAAAAATGGGAAGAATGTCCACCTATAACTATGAGCGGGCTTTCCTTGAAACCCCTAACTCCATTTTCAAAAAATAATTATGCTCTTTTTATAAAGATTTTCGGAACTTGTGAAAAATCAGACATTATTTTTGCGTCATTATTTTGTCTGTCTATCGAGGTGTTCCATTGACCATAGTTGGCAGTCCAAAGGCAACATTTAATAATGAAAATTTTGTTATTTCGCTTTCCGGATCAACGCAGCGGACAGAGAATCATGATGCTACCACCCTATGAAAATTAGGCCGATCCCAGATCTGATTGTGGTGGCTACCACTTCATGAATCGTTTCTAACAGGGAAAACATGAATAATATATGGGAGACATTATAAATATTTGCTGAAAAATGCCATTTCCGATGTTGTTTATCAATAGAAAAAATAAATAAAAAGATATTTTTTTGGATGGTTTTGAACGTGAATACAATGCACCCTCCCTAGCTTTCCATATTGGGGCGCAAAGGGAAGTTACGAAGGGTCACTGGAGAATAGATACGGGTGTCTGGCTCCCATCTCCATGAGACAGGGAAACTCAAAGAGGGAGCACGTACCTCTTCGATACATGGTGACTCAATCATGAAAGACTATATTTCGTGAGTGCATAAGTTTATTTACCTCAAATCTGCCACAAAATATGTTATGTTATATAGAATAACATTAATAACATATGATGAAATCGAAATATTTTCAAACCTATTCTTCGCCAATTTGAAATTAAGGTTCGAAGTGCAAATGACGGCGGTAATCACGCACTAATATTCAAAAAACACGCGAATAAATATTTTTTTCTACACTAATTGCCAATATGACGTCTTCATTTGATTATATTAAATTTTCAATTGATTACAAGAATATATAAAGCAAATATTTTCCGAAATCTTGAGCATGCAAGTGATATTACAAAAATTAAGACCCGCAAGTACTTTTCGCTTATGCTGCAGAGCATCATCAGAGTTGTAGAGAAGAAACAACAAAGATTCTTTAATGCCAATTTTCCAGGAAAATAATCATATTTGCCGATATGTCAGAAAATATCTTCACTTTGGTTTTGGAAAAAAATTTTTGTTTGTTTTAAACCAATTTCAGAGATTGAGGACCATCATATCTTGAATAAAACTACCTTAGAATTTTCATTGATGTGATACAGATTAATGTAGATACAATATGAACAAGTGCGTACGAATCCAAACATAACGCGCCATTTATCCTATTCGGACGATATATATATTGCCTATTTTACCGACTTGAGCATTCTCAACATATGATAACTTCTTCTTCGCGTTAAAAAAAATGTGTATGTAAGATGAATAAGCAAACCGCGAGAGTTCACAATGATGATTTTCTAGCCCATTCACCTTGTAATCGCAGGAATCTAGTGTGTAGTACGTCATTGATCAACACACATACACCACACATAAGGACAATATCTACCAGTGAAAATGGCTGGCGTTGCAGCAGCAGCAACAGCAGCAGCAGTACGTGTTTTGGTGATTTCCAGTGATTCGTAATATGCGATTGTGTGGGTGGGGACTAAATTTCTATTGAAAAGAAAAGAAGAAAAGAAATAATCACAAAACTTTATAATTATTGTTTTTTCTTTTTTTTTACGTTAATTTAACATAGTCATAAACATTTTGTCACTCTCGTATATATAGATACAGAGTGTACATTGTGATAACGAATACATTGCCTGTCATGACACGCACAGACACGTCTGGACTTGTCCCACCGAGGAAATCAAACATCCAGTGAGAACACATAACTTCTACAATACAAAACAAAAAAACATCAAGATAGTTTCAAAAAATTATCATTTTACTCTCACATATGAATTCTTTTATAATTCTGAAACGGGCAATTCACAATCATAGTTATTCTGATTCAAAATTTAAAGGTATATATACTTTTATTTTACGCTTCAATGAATTCTTTGATTCTATACGCAACATATTTCTGAGACTTTCACTTGCCTCACGTTTCATTGTCAGACGGATCACATATTTTTTTTTTATTCCTCCGTGTCTTTCTCGCTCTTTCTGTCTCCCTCTTCCCTCTCAATTTTTTTCTTTTCCAATCCCTCACCCTCACACTCTTTCTCTCTTTCTTGCTTTATATACTGAATACTGATACTACTACCACACTGCACTGCTGAGGCACATCGCAACAGTACAAATGCATGACTCATTCCGGATGATGGAATCATTTCTCACTATAAAATAATGTGTTCACTGATTCTTCATATTTTCAGATTCACAAGCATGCGAATGTTGCGACGAGGACGACAACGTATTCTCGTGCGTACAGCAAATCGCAATAAAAAATAATTAAAGAGTATTAAAATATATTTAATTGTGTGTATTGCGATGAAAGACCTGAGTGCGGAGAAGAATTCAAAGTAGAGAGCAACAAAAAGTGTCAAAAGTATATATAAGTTCATTGGTTTTATTGCTATCGCTCTGAGTCATATGATAATTTCGGAGCAATAAAATGCACGTGGTATCATTCAATTATGGGACAGCATTTAGCTAGCTTCCGGGAATTCTTCAGGATGGATGGTAATAAACAGCAACAATTATCATCATCGTCATCATCATCAGAGGAAGAAACCAATAATACTGATGGTAATCAACGCGCTGTCCTCGATATGCTGGGACAAAATAATGATGACATCAAGAATTTAACTGATAATACTGAAAATAACGGAAACGATCATCAATTAATACAACAAAATTGTGTAGAAGCTAATGATGATAATAAGCAACAAAATCGAAATATTAACAACGAACAAATAAATTTGGATAATCATAACTCTAGATTCGAATCAATTTATAGTCAACCATTGGATGCACAACAAGATACAACTAAACAAGTTTGTAATAATGGTAATTTTGTTGCGGACTGTACTGTGGATTTGAAGCAACAACAACAACAACAACAACAACATCAAGAACAACCGTGCTGTAGTAGTTCGGGTAGTAATAGTAGTAGTAGCTCTGAAGATAGTCCGGTTAATCCTGCATTAAGGAGGACATCAAAAACTCTATCGTTCGGAAAACGAAAAAGTAATAACAACTTGATCAAAATATCTTTGCTCTTTCATATTTTTCGCTTTGCTGATCGAGCGACACTTTTTATTTTCAGATAAGCTACGCAATAAAGACCAAAGTCCAGTGTGCAATCATGCATTATCATCAAAAAAGAAACGCAGCAATTGGGTTCTAAAATTTAATTGTGCAAAGAGTAAAGGGTCAAAAAATACTGATATGCCCGATCAGCCAAATAATAGTTCGGAATGTGTATGCACAGGATATAGAAGTACTGAAGAGCATCCTATGGGCGCTGGTGTTGTATTCAATAATCGTTCAGCTACTCAAAGTCCCGTTCTGGGACCATTGCCTCCCAGTCCCGTGATAGATTTATCACGATTCAATCCAGCCGAATTCCCGATGGAGGTAAATTATTTCCAATTAATTCATGAATTCGAGCCAAAACTTACTTGCTTTATTTTATTCAGACAATCGTTTTCACATTTATTCATTCAGGATTGCGATGAACGCGCGCGGCAACAGAGAGCTCGCGAAATGGAGGAAGGCGTAGAACCACCTCCAGGTTATCGACCTAATTATTCTTCCGCAATTCAAGTTCATCCCAATGGCATTACTGTCGATAGTCTAACAGCACTATTTCAATCGCATGCTGGGATACAAGCTGCGGCACTCACCGCACTATCACAAATTGATTTGGTATTAGTACCAAATATTGAGAGGCAAGCTCATACTCAAGTAGATTATGTTCATTGCCTGGTACCAGATTTACGTTCGATCACAGCGTGTTCGTTTTATTGGGGCAAAATGGATCGTTATGAGGCCGAACGCTTACTCGATGGCAAACAGGAGGGGACATTTCTATTGCGAGATTCCGCACAAGAAGAATTTTTATTCTCTGTGAGTTTTCGTAAATATGGGAGATCACTTCATGCAAGAATTGAACAGTGGAATCACAAATTCAGCTTTGACTCACACGATCCTGGTGTTTACGCTTCCGAAACGGTAATTTATTCATCAAATTTTGTTATGTACACAGAATAATTGTAGGTTTTTCCGAATTTGAATGCAGTCATTCATATTTATATTTACAGGTTTGCGGATTGATTGAACATTACAAGGATCCATCGTGTTGCATGTTCTTTGAGCCAATGTTGACAATTCCACTTCATCGTAATTTTGCATTTCCATTACAACACCTTTGTCGAGCTGTGATTACTACGAGAACAACCTATGACGGCATAAACAAGCTACAACTGCCAAAGACACTTAAGAGTTATCTCAAAGAGTACCACTATAAGCAAAGAGTGCGAGTGAGAAGATTGGACAGTGAGAATGATATGTTGGACGGACGATCATTATCATATTTACCACTCATTTAAATTATATTCTTTCTTCTTTTCGTAATTCATTCTTTTGACGAAAAGAGAGAATTATTTCGTTGCAATCAATTTTTAAACAATAATGATCCGTTTCATTTTGCAATTATATCGATGAAAATTGTCGATAAATTTCGCAAACTTTGAAAATTCCGCATTGAAAAATGTGGTAGAATAGGTTTAATGTGGAAGTGACGTTGTAAAAAAAAAGTTTCGATGACACCGGCCGAACGTTACTCCAAGACCAGAGAATAAAATTTGTGCTGGTTCTAATATTATCAAACAGAAATAACAAAATAGAAAGAGAGTATGCGTGAACTGGGAGCATAATATGATTTAATTTTTAGTGATTAAAATTTTATTCTTATGTTTATCACTATATATGAATTAGAGTCAAAATACGTTATTTTGTTCAGAGTTAAAATAATCGTAGATGAAGATATATATGTATGGATTGATATATATTTGATTTAATGATTATTATTGGATGAAAAACAGCGGAAGAGAAAGTTTCGGGTTTTGTTTAAGGGTTAGAAAATCATTGACGGTGTCAGACAGTATTTAAAAGATGACAAAAGATATACATTCTATATCATTAGCCACAAGACATTATTAAAACAGATTCATTCGATCATAGAATGTCACCGCGATTGTTTAATGATACTAATTGAAGCTTTAACGAACCTACGCGTGATTCATTTTTCATTTTTGTTTTCATCAATTTTAATACAACAAACTGAAGTGAAAACTAAAGAATTCATTCTTCCCTTAAAAAAAGAAAAGTTCACGATGTGATCAATAATTAATTACTCCTATCGTGCCTACTTCTATTATCAATAATCGTGTATGAAGTGTCTGGGTTGGTGTTCATCGTTGTTGGAAGTATGGTGATGAATTTTGATGGTTTTTCGGAGATAAATATGAGCGAAGTGCAAGGGAGAGAGAGAGGAAAAAGGTAAAGCTGTTGAAGAATGTTAGTAGCTATCGCATATGAGAAAAAAAACAGAATAAAAATGGTGAAACGTGAAAGTTTGCAGAAGTTCATAGTACGAATTGTGTTGAAAAAAAAAGTGCATAAAGAGAAAATCTGAATAATTAATTCCAACAAATCATTAATGATCATCAGAGCGGATTGACTCTTTATATAAGAAGAAGATATATGTTATTTTTGTCGAAAAAAAGAGAACTAAAAGAAAAAAATAATTTTAAAAAATCGAAAAGAATTGAGTGAAATACATAAAAAAAAAAGTAAATTTTCAGTAACCTGAGTGTACGAGGAAAAGCAAATTTTCGGACTTTGGCAGCGGTTGGCAGCTAACTCGAAGTAATTTTTTGGGGAATATTATATAGTGAAATTGAATTGTTAAACAAAAAAAAAAAAACACTATTGATTTGTCGTTAATTATTTAACATATGCATAATATAATAAAGATTTAATATTTATTGATCATATATATTCATACATCATACAATATTCGGACCAAGGCTTCTTATTGCGTCATAATCGGCAACATTCTGTGAAAATACTGTGTTGATAAAAAAAAAAAGAAAAGGAAATTACATAGATGAAAGCGGAAAACTTGAAAACAAAATTTTGTATAGATGATCAAGTTATAAGTATTCTATTCCTGTTGAAATTGTTGAACGATGAAAAAAAAGGAGTCGGTATAAAACCACCGCCCAAAACTTACAAAGAAAAAGACTGATAAAAAAAATTGAATATTGCCAAATTAAATTGTATTTAGTGAGTTCCGAGGATAATTGAAGAAGAAGAAAAGAATTGATAACTACATCATAATTAATGTATCATTATTTGGCGAAATAATACTAGTTACAATGTAAATAAACAATAATACGTAGTTGATTACAAGCAAGATCTGCTCATGTGCACAATAGGCAAATATAATCTATGTTACATGTATAGCTATCATTATTGAGAAATAAATAATCTTGTGGTCGTAGGTAAGAGGATTTTGTAATTGAAAATAGCGAGGAGTCCAAAGACAATGAGCAGGAAAATATCTGATAACAAAATAGGAAAATTAAATATATAATACTGTTAATTTCCAACTGCTTATTATCTATAACTTGTAACAGAAACAATTTGTGCCTGTTGATGTTATAAAGGATACGAATGAATATTCTTTCCCATTTTTCTACTATATACAGCTCAGTAACAAGCAGATATCTGAAGTACCAATAACTGAATAGTGATAGCTTTTCCTCTACCGGTTCAGCCATTGTTTGATTATGTTTATTGTTATTTTCACTTATGCCACGAGACATTCCAATTACTCTTTCAACTTATCCAAAGATGGTGTTCACAATCAACTTTTTTTTCTCCATAAACAAAAGTATAATAATAATTATTATTGATGAGTAATTATTGACATAGAGAATACGAAACAAATGTCTGGCGATATTTGTTGTTATTGGACGGGTACGTATGTGTATATGAAGCGATTTATTCAAAGTGTATGCACACTGGGACCGCGGAATAAGAACAAAGAGGTTATGTAGATATAACGCGATATTATTATTCTTCGGTTGGTAGTGGCGCATTTGTGTTAAGCTCTATGCAGCATTGAGACGGATTGGTCAGAAGCGCCATCTTCTATTCGTCACGGTAAATTCATTCTCAATTGCTAATGTCGCGCGTCAGACTTAGCATGTGAGTTGGTTTGAGGTTAGACAGTGAGCGACAATTTACACGTTTCGGACAGACTTGACACTAATACATCTATTCATATTTTATAAACCAAAAAATAAAAAAAATCTCTGACACACATGAGTATCATACGCGGCGCACTGTATTACACTGTGTTGCATTGTAATGCACTGGGTACTCATCAGTACTGATTACAGTGTTCTTTCTCGATTTGTCGTTTTACATATGAATTTGTGAATTCGCTCACTGTATATTATAAATGTACGTATGATTATTTACATAAAATAACGGAAGTCATAATAAACATGGCGGATGTTCGTGATATATTGGATATTGAAAGTCCAACTGTTGGTGAATTGACAAAAGAGTCAATATTTGGTAATGATAAAAAGAATAAACGCAAATATGAATATAAAGTTGCGAAACGACCGGAGGGAATGCACCGTGAAGTATTTGCACTATTGTGTAAAGATAATACAGATGTACCACCTATATATCCAACTGACACTGGCAAAGGTTATAAACAAGCTCGTGCAAAATTGGGAATGCGAAAGGTTAGGCCATGGAAATGGACACCATTTACCAATCCTGCACGCAGTGATGGTGCTGTTTTTCATCATTGGCGACGTGTTGCTGATGCAGGAAAGGAATATCCATTTGCTAAATTCAATAAGAAAGTTCCCATACCTACGTATACCAATTCAGAATATGTACAACATTTAATTAGCAACGGATGGACTAGAGCTGAGACTGATCATCTATTTGACTTGTGTCGGCGATTTGATTTGAGATTCATCATCATTCAAGATAGATGGGACACAGCTGAACATTCAGCACGTACTGTTGAAGAATTGAAAGAGAGGTATTATCAGGTGTGTGGTGCTTTGACTAAAGCGAAATCACATTCAGACAAAATTTATGCATTTGATGGCGAACATGAAAAACGTAGAAAGGAACAATTAAAAAAATTATTTGAACGTACACCGGAACAGGTGGAGGAGGAATCAACTTTATTAACGGAATTACGTAAAATTGAACAGCGAAAAAAAGAGCGTGATCGTAAAACGCAAGATTTACAGAAATTAATCACTGCTGCGGATCATCAAGCTGATCCAAGAAAAAATGAGCGTAAACCATCAAAAAAAACGAGCACCACATCGCGCAACAGACCGAGTAAATCAGATGCCGCGTATACACAAAAATTGCAAGTTGTTGAATCAGCAGGTATTAAATTTCCGGATTTCAAAAATAGCGGAGTTAGTTTACGTTCGCAAAGAATCAAATTGCCTAGCAGTTTGGGACAAAAAAAAATGAAAGGAATTGAACAAATGCTTAATGAATTACAAATTGAACTCAATCCACCGCCTACTGAACAAATTTGCCAGCAATTTAATGATCTTCGTAGCGATATTGTGCTTCATTATGAATTGAGAGGCGCATTGGCCACTTGTGACTATGAATTACAGTCGTTGCGTCATCAATATGAAGCCTTAGCACCTGGCAGAGTGAGCATTGATGATAATCCATAAGCAAAATTATTTGGCAGTAAGAAAAGTTGTGTAAAATATTTTTTGTTTTCAGACATTAACAATCCCACCAGCGTTATTGCCAAAAACCGAGCCTGAAGTTAAAGCTGACATCATCGACGTTGTTGGATCACCGACAATGCCCACCACAACACAATAAAACATTCAGTATTTCAAACCATCGAAAAACGTGTTTTCTCGTTATGTTCTCTTCTCTCCCTAATATTGTAAACAGCAATCGATTGTGTATATCATAATGATAATATTATATATGTAAATAATAACACATTTCAAATAATTACTTACATTCCTGTGTATTTTATATTGTCGACAAAAAGTAACAATTTACGGTTTAAAACCGTATAATTTATCTACAACAATCTACAATAGATTACAATATGTTTTTAATTTTTATTTTTTATGTATTTTTTTTTATTTTATTCATTTTTTTCTTCAATTTAATTATTCTGTTTTATTCTTTTTTCTTGTTTTCGTTAGGCTGATTGAGAGAAAGAAGACAGAGGATCGGAAAAATTATCAGATGGTCTATAACCCCAGTAGACTTTTTGCTTCTCCTATTCGCAACAGTTTTCCTCTTTTTATCAGACACACCGATATTCTTTAGTTGGTGATTGAATTATTTCATTGGTGAATTATTTTTGATTTAGACTTTTGTATTTGGTACGAAATGATTGCAAACCTACACATATATATATTCATATATATATATATGTGTTTATCCGGGAAATGGTCATTAATAGATATCCCTCTGTCAATTGCTGATAATTTTCGCCGGGGTGAGGCAATAGATTGATTTTGTTCAAGAAAACTTTTTAGAGTTAGGCGCCACAAAAATTATAATTTCACGTCATTCATGGGCACACTTCACAATCGTCAAGTAATGTATTTCTTTTTTGATTCATTCATTTAATTATCTCTAATATTTTTCATCAAATTTCAATAAAAATTTCAAAATCACTATCGTTGCCTGCAGCGTACGTTTTCTTGCGCATAATGTTCCCGTAATTCATTTTGACTCGATAGAATTTGATATTTATTTATGTCTCCATTTTTTCCTCAAATCAACAAAAATATATATGTTTTATATTGTTCAGGAAGATGAAACTTATTAACTATCAATTTATGTGGTTTTCCTCGTGAATTTGAAATTTCATTCATTCTTTCTATCCTTTCAAGTCATAGAACGCACGTGATTCACCCTCCATGTATCGTTGAAATGTTTTCGGGGAAATTGATAAGAGCGAAGACTGAATTATTATTTTATTTTTTTTTTCATTTTCTTCTTTTCTTTTCTGTTAGTATAAAGAGCAGTTTTTTTTATTGAGTATGTAGTTTATGATATGAGAGGAGAAAATGGAAGCGAAAGTATTCTACAATTTGATAATTCTGTCATTTTTATCAGTTATTTGTTTATTTTTTTTTCTTGCGGGTGTTTAAAATCTCTTAACTTGAAATAACGTCAGTAACTTCTAGGATAGCACCTAGTTATGCGCCGGTAATAATTGAGGACCCGCGCTGCGGACATATTCGTTTTATCATTGGCGCATACTTTTTTTCATCGCTCTCGATCTATAGCACTTTTTTTTTTATCCTTAATATTTATTGTGTTCATTCGTTTATTATTCAGCACAATCATTAATAAGTAGAGGTGAGTTTTGTTTCATTTAGTCAATTAGGAATTTTGATAAAAATTTGTTTCATTGTTATTATTTTGTTTGGGAGAAAGCGACCTAGAAAGAAATTCATCATTACGGCTGTGGCAATAGGCAGAAGCTGTAGTAGACCAAGTGCAATTTCGAAAATGCTACCAATTTTCTTCTAGACGGTGGTCATGCACTTGTTTGGGTGTGAGTGTATATGTGTATATGTATACATGGATGAATGCTGCGAAGATTTGCGTTTATCATAACAAGTGAAGAATTATTGGTAGTTCTCCATACAACAGTTGGAGTGTGAACTCTTGTTTATATTTCATTTTTTTTTGGTGGCCAATTAAGCTTTGTCGGCATATGAAATATTTTCAAGGAAGAAAAAGTAAGCCAAATAGAATATAAGCGAAAAATTGATGTTGTTATACACACATAATGTTATAAAGTTCCTTAAATATGAATTTCATAATTTTTATCTTTGTTTGTTTTATTTTGTTTCATCTGTTATCTTCATATTTTCTTTTCGCCATGGTCTAATTTATAGTTCAAAGTTGCAGTTAAATTATACATTATTTTTATTCATTCCTTTGGTTCAGTAGATGCTCCAATATACACAAACATAGCTGTGTGTCCGTTCTCTTTCCTTGCTCGAACTTTATTAATTTTTTCTCTTTCTCACTATTTCAAAAGCGAGGCAGAAACTCGGACCACAAATTTATATAATAGCACAAGAGTTAACATATTCAATATCAATGCATGTATATATATATATAAATTAGTGTGCCTGTGTGTAGGAATAAGACAGTTTGTTTTGATATAATAAATGTCAAAAAATTCGAGCAACAGACGAAATAATTTACGGACTTATTCTTCTTTTTTTTTTCAATTGCAATCCCAATGGCTTGCACATTTTCCTCTCTCTCTTTCTCTCTCACTTTCTCTCTCACCCCCATCCCCTTCCACCCTCTCATATTCTTGTTTTTTTGTCAAATTTTTCTTTTTTCAATAATTCAAAAATCAACATGCGGAACCCGCGTGCTCACTCATAAGATATTTGCTTACATAACACGATTACAATTGTTTTATTCTGATGCATCATAACTTGCAATATTCAACGCCAATATAACTAAACTTTTTTTTTCTCGCCATCTATTTTTTATCGAATATATCCAATAATAGTAATAATAATGATGACATAATAATAATTTTCATACGCACACAATTTTTCATATACCTAATAGTTAAATGAAAACCTCCTGCACTATTGTTAATTATTCTCCCGATAAATGAATTTAAATACTTTTCAATATTTATATAATATGTATATACATATATACACATACGGATATGTACAGAACAACATACATGTATATGTATATGTGAATATATATACATTGATATATGTATATATGTATATATACACACTTTATGAATTTAATTGTCATCATATAAATCCTGCACATATGTGCACGTACACGCATTCGTTAATTAATGTGACGCATTCTGTATCGAATGTGTTTTATTCTCTTCATGAGCGTTTGGTTTCATCTATGTTTAATTATGTATATATATTCAGTTATCTGAACATTCTCTCCTTCCCTCACGTTCATTTTTCATTTTATACTTAATTATGTATAATATTTTATTCTCTATTATTTTTATTAATTTTCTTCCTATTTTTTCCCTTTCGTCGCCTTAAAAATGAAAACGGTATACACTCTATGATTACTCTCTGTAATTAATATGTATATACTATGGTAGACAACAACGATTTATCCTACGCATGTATTTAAAACTTTTTTTTTCATTTCTGTTCTACGCCGTATTTCGTATATGCCGTAAAAATTTTGTATATAAGGATATATAATAAATGTTAAATATTCATTTGTTTATTTTTTTGTTGTTGTTTCAGTTTCTTATTTTTTTTTTTTTTCTCTTCTTTTTATACTTTGATCGTGCACATTATTCATTCTTTATCGTCGCAGTGGGGCCAGTATCGTGAAATATAACGCGAGACTAATGTACATATATAGATCTTGTATTATTTTTTTTTATTCGTAATATTTATGAACGTTAACATGATACTTTTCCGTCCGATTTTATGTTTTTCCTGCTGCAGTTTTATCAATTATTCATTCGCCATTCTTCTTCACTATTTTTCATCATTTCACAAAATATTTAACAGCGCTGAACTATAACGATTTTAAAAAAATTACAATAATTTTGAAAAATGCATCACAATTATTGTTCCTGTAATTATATAGCATGTTGTCGTTTATTCATTTATTTATTCTCTTACTCGTTTTGGTTTGTACAAATATTCATTGAAAACGATATTCAGTCGTTTTTTTTTTAAATTCAAATAATCCAACAATTATTTCTCCTTTATTTTTTTTTTTTACTATTTAATCGAAAAAAACAAAAAATTATACAATGACTAATCAATAAATAACAATAAAAAGAAGTTAGATAATGACATTAACAGCATCTATGTTTATGCAAGTATGCATACATGCATATACATACGTGATCACATGATACAGTTAATGACATACAGGCAGCAGGCAAAGTACAAACATTATGTCCGTTTTTGTATTCTTCAAATATTTTTAGTGGTAAGATTTAAAAGTTCAAGGGCACTATATAGAATAAACATGTTCGACTGATTTCTAACTCCATATTACACTTCATCTACATGTTTGACGAAGGTATTGCCGGATGATCAATGACCAGTCTTAATTCAGTATAACGTATATATATATAATAGATGGAAAAAAAAAAAAATAATAAAAAAATAATAAAAAAACAAAATATTATCACGTTTTATTCTGTGAATGTTGGAGGGATATTGGAAAGGATGCGATCGAAACAGAAGTCATTCAATGTGGGAAAAAATATTCATATTTTGCCAATCCAAATACCGACATTTTATATTATGTATAGTATAATTATAAGATGTCCATTTATTGATAGGCATAGAAAGGCAAATATTGCTATCATCGCTAATTTGATACTGACTCCGAAAGCGATCGCTTTTTCATTCCACTTTTTTTTTTTTTATTTCTTTACACCTATAATTCCTTTTCTCCCATTGCATTGATCTCATGTTTGTGGTATTACTTTATTCAATCACCTTATCACGTGATATTTTGTTTCATTTTATTTTATTATTATTATTTTTTTCTTCATTTCGTCTATGGCAATTTTTTTTTACCTAGCTTACTAATTGTCAATATATTTCATAATGTTCGCTTTCTCAACGTGCATTTTCTCCGTTTCATGTTCAGTTGCAAAGCTTGTAATGATTCTCTCTGTTCATCATCCACACATGCGGACTTTGAAATGCGAATGGTCGTTGATTGGAAAAGTTTACAATGTTTTTTTGTGAAATTTCTTTCTTTTTTGTTTCACGTGACTTTGAAAATATTTTCAGAGATTTACAAATGACTAATATAAATATTTAATATTATTATTCCAGAATTTATGGTCCAGATATTTTCAACTAAACTTTTAATTTTGTTCCGTTAATAATTAAAAACGGTATGTCGCATTATGTTTTTCATTTTTTTTCCTCCCTTTTTTTTTTGTTTTTTTTTTTGTTTCTATTTATTTATTTTAATTGTATTTTTCATTATTCTCTTAAATTTTTTTTTTTTTTTTTTTTTCGTTGGCTTGCTCGTGATGTGAAAGATAAAATTATAAATCACTGAATGTGCGTGTATATGGTGGTGGTGTGATAATAAAACATTTTCGGACGATGATGTGAATCAATTGTGAGTTGTGTATATACTGCACACACAATGATGAATAACTACGTATAAATAACTTGTTATTTATCTACTTATCATCTGTATTTATGTTGGATTACGATGCTTCAATTATTTGTTTATTATTATTATTATTATTATTATTTTTTTAATCAATTTATTTTTTCTCTTTAACAACGGCGGTGGACGGGGTGAACTCTATATGTAATTTCAAATGCGTAAACATAATTCAAACAATTTTTTTGCATATGGTGAATAATTGGAATCGTTTATTTTGTTTTATTTTCTCTGTTTTTATCTCCATACGATTCATTGAAAAATCCTATAATCATCAAATTGCCCTACCTATCGATTATTCATTTTCATCTTTTCTTTTTATATGCATATACATACATTCATATGTATGTATATAAATATATGTATATGTTATTATTTATTTTTTCATAATAAACGACAGTTGTTTCTTTAGCTGCTTTTTTTTTCCCACATTATTTTGTTATCTTAAAAATTTCAACGTTTATCTAGATTGCCTCACGAGTGGACTTACTAAACTAATACCGTTTGTTTTCACTTTATTCATTTATCTCTTATTTAATTTCTTCGCTAATGATATACCTAAAATTTAAACGTCTCTCTCTCTGATATGTGCGTTCATGCCTTGTCATTATATAATCACGACAAATGTATAACTGTTTTATGAGTTATGACGTTTTTCGTTATGTTTTCATTTGTTTATTCATTCATTTATTTATTTATTCATTTATTTTTTTTTTTTTTCGCTATTCAATTTCCCACGCTTTATATTTGCCATTATCCACTTTCATATTTCGGTGTTGACATCAGCCTTTTATTAAAGAAAAACGAAAAAATAATTAACGAAAGAAGATGCACCAAACACTAGTCTGACGTATATATATACCAGTGGACAATTAATACTTTTCATTCATTTACTCATGAATTTTATTCTCCGTATATTTGGTTGAATTGATTAATCAATTGGTTATTCTGTTTTCTCAAATCTTACACGAACCAACATGCCAACAACTTTATAAATTTATCATTTCTCTTTCTCTTAATTATATTTTCGTTTATATTTCAATGTATTTCAATATTCTGTTCGTTATTATCATCACCACTCCTTCTCTCTCTCCATTTGTCGCTATCACTGTCGCACATTTACATATTCACCCATGTTCGTGCGGTGTTGGATGTAACAATAAAATATTTAGTAAAAATTACAACACTCTATGGACCCTGCTCGCATCTTCGGTCTGCCTTGCTTGTCCTATTTTCATCCTCCATTTTTCTGTATCGTTATGTCAACAATATAAGTATTATTATTATTATTATTATTAATATTATTATTATTTATATTATTATTATTATTATTATTATTATTATCATTTATATTATTATTATTTCATAATCATGTTTTCGGATTGAACGTCAATCGATATATTAGTTATTTTTACACTGGGTTAGTATCAGCCAATAATGAAACATGAATAACCAATAACCAATCATAAATAATTTTTATTAGTTTATTGTGCACATGAAGTCGAAGGGTCACGCAACGACAGACACGAAGGACGAGCCGCAGTCACGTCAGATTCAGGGATGAAGGGTTGATAGGACTTTATAGGATGGTAGTACGGGGAATTAGGATCGGGATGTTGGAGGAAAAAGAATCTATCATAAAATTTACCGGTTTATCATATGTAAATCTGAGAGTGGTGAATTTTTCACGGTCCAATTTTGTATAGATTGTTCCAATCTAGATACTCAGCGCTAATTGTTCTTCTGCTTTTTGTTTTTTGTTTTTTTTTTCTCCGTTATAGGGCGTTGCCACTTTATCTCATTCGCGGATCAATATATTTCGGGAAGATCGTATTGTGCATAATTCACTAATTTTAATCATTATATTTTCCTTTCATTAATTTTTTTGTTCTTCAATATATTCAATTTATATTATGTGTATATTGTTGTTGGTTTATATTTCCAAATTCATTATTATTCTTATTTTCTCCTTACACCTAGGCAACTATTGTACCGAATAACGTTATATATGTTCATTTTCTTTGCGCTCGTTCCATATATATTAACCACGGACAGTTTCAAACGATTTGCGGTGAATGAAAGTGCACGTTATCCCGTTGAAAAAGAAAAATTAAATAGATGGATAAATGAATAAATTTGATATAGAGCAAAATCGATTCGCTGGCGATTCCATGTATGGGCGTGATTCTTTTTATCTTCTCTGTATTATTTTTTTCTTTTCAAAATTTACTTCGATGATTCACCGATGGCCAATGATCTACCGATAATTAAACACCCATTTTGTACAAACACGAATTCTTTCACTGTTAGTCTACTATCTCATTATTAGCAGTGTTTGAGTAATTGGTATAAATGTCATTACTTTGATAGAAAATCCCATTGATTCAATTGTAACAATAACATAAGATTCACTAGAGAATCAGAAACTTGCATTAAAAATTCGGCATGGAAACAGAGAACTCAATGTGAAGCAATGAGACATTTCAAGTTGAGAATTGCATTGACGCACACGCACTGACTTTATCTATGTCTCATAAATTTAAACAATCAACAGAAGTGATGTATATTATAGGAAGTCACAAAACGATATTCCAAAATGCACGCAAGACTAAATTTCACTGCACAAGTGGGCAACATCGATAATGTTTAAGCTGTGAACATTTGCGTCTATCCTTATAATTAAACATTTCTTTTATTTGTTTGGTTGTGTAATCAAATGCATATTCACATTAAAAAATGGTTGAACAAATTATTCTCGATCGATTTCCATTTCCTTTTGCACCTCATTCATACAATGAGTTATCTTCTCATTGACTTCATTCAAGCCTGGTCTCAATGGGTAATGATTTTTTATGTATATAATTTTATTTTTTTTTGGCGATTTCATAGGGTAGGCCGCAATTAGGCGCACAAAAGTTCAACTTCTCTTTCCTCGCTTCTTGCATGTACATTCATTTATATATATATATATATATATATGACAACGACCAACGCCACGTTAAAATTTCTTTAATTATCATATAATATCTACACGAAGCAATAAATTTTGAATTATAACTTTATACAGTAGTAATATGGATACATTTTTTTCTCTCTTACTTTTTTACAAAGTTTTAACACATTTGAGACCATGTCGACTTGCTTTTTCTTTTTTTTCTTTTTTTTTTTCATTTAATTCAACGAAATGAAGTTTAGAATATAACGTAATTATTGTTTCCTTCGTGTGTAAGTCAAACACTCGAGATTGAGAATTCTAATTTGCCCATTTTCAATAACCATACTCTATATTCTAAGTTTCTCACAAATGTCAACTAAATTGACATTTGTTATTACGATTTTCAAAATTTTATTTTAATACAAAATTGCGAAAAATTTAATCTTATCAACTATTTTAACGTTTGCGGTAGCGCAATAAGCGTAAACGGAGCATCATCGAGTTCACAATATCGAGTGTTTTAATTTAAAAGAAGAAAAGAAATTAAATTGGAGATTTATAATAGAAAAATTTATTGACGCGGCTGCGATGTATCAATCAACCTTTATTCAATGAATCGTCGGCACTATTTACTAGATAGAAAGACTATATAAGTGAGCACTTCCATTCGAAGTCAAAGCGATTTTCTTCTTTTTTTTTTTTTTTTTTCTCCTGTTTGTTTGTTCAAGGTTTATACATATTTACAGAGCTCGCTGAAATAATGTGATAGACTAACGGTGAATTCAAAAACATTGATGCGTTTGTGTGAAAGTGTGTGTGTGTGTGTGAATTACGGTAAAAAATTGGCCCGCGCTACTATGATTACTCGGTGAGCCAACGTAACAATTTATTGTAATTAATTTCGTATCGCACAGTTTGAACTTTTCCTAAGCCGGACAAACAAATATTTGATATTCAAACATAAGCGATACGGCAACGAAAACAAAGTAGAGTAGAAACATCGTGAAACCAAGGCCTCGATTCATTCGCCATTTGAAACAAGCAATACTCATTATTACGAAGATCAGCATACAGAAGAGTATGGCGATGCTGCACACCATTCCAACGGAATTCACCTCTACTGGTTTGCCATAAATGATACCGTAGATTAGCCACGGTACCGGAAGCCTGCAGTTTACAATACCCAATTATTATAATTAATATTCATGATATTCATTGAATGATAAAGATAAAAGGAAGGATTGTTATAGGTGTTACATATCAATTGTGTCCGTGCTCCATCAAAATGATACAATAAAACCTTCCAAATGCACACTACTCCGAGAAACATGGGGGTTAAGATTGAACTTATTTTCATATCAATGTACAATGAGGGGAAAAAAAAAAACGACATTTGCTCTCGCCCTCTCTGTATCCGCTAGATAAAGACTACCTGCCAATCAATCATAAAATAAAGTAATGCACTGCTCATCAATATATTGGATATTCTATCGCCTTATTTCTCGCTCATCTCTTTGTGATGACTCATGCTGGGTTGATACACTCTATCCATATGCTTATCTACATTTTGAATCCTATTTCAATTATTCATACTAAAATTTCTTTTTTGTTCTATTTTATATTAGTCATAGCCACCCTATTCTGTTTATACCACTTCTGCATTCGGCTGTATCGAACTTTGTGCTTTATTCTGCTGGCTATATTGCTGTCTTTAGGAAACTATGTTACTGAGCATTAATTAATATTCGGCACTCAATACTTTCTCTTTGGTAGCCTGATGATGGGTAAAAAGTGCTTTCCAAGCTGCGAGTCGGAGTATCCAATGATGTATCATTATACCATGAACATGTATTTCTTTGGGTAAAATTTTGAGATTTTTCCAAACCCCACTTGAAATAAATTGATATCTAATGTGACGAATGACATGCTCAGATGTGGCGTTGCACAAGAAATCCGTTTGACCCCATATTTAAACCAATGTACCATGGAAACTCACGATTTTTTCGAATGCGATGTAGCGACACTTTTAAAACTACTCAATCCATTTAATCACTGAATAATTAATGTTAAAAAAAAATAATAATTGGTGGGATGAAACATGTGATCAAGAATGGGGTTGTACATGACATTGAATTGACCCTATTTTAAAATCAATGCATCATGAAAACTACGCATTTCATTTTCTGTAACTAATCAATCAAATTTTAACGCAAAATAATGAGATTTAATTGTTTCCGGCTCATTCTCATCGCACGAAGACATGCATCGGTTTCACTTTAATTATCTCTTCCACGTTTACTACAGATATAAAAACATCACTTATCATTGGTTATGCACTAAAATAATTGAATTTTGCAAATATTGTTCGTTATAGACAATCAAACTGTAAAAAAAAATGTATTTTCACAGAATAAAATGAATCGTGATCAATCTACGGTAGGGATGAATTTAAAAATGGGTATGCAAAGGTTTTACTATTCGGTGAAAACGAGTCCAGCATCAAAACGGAAAAACGAGCGAAGAATTGATTTCGGTAGGAGACTTCGAAATTGAAATAAATGGTGAAAAATCTTAAAAGCAGTATTAAAACCAAGTTGACTATGTATGCTCCAGGTTTTCTTGTGGTGTTGAATACGAACTTCGAGGGGTGTCATATGCAAGAATTTAATTTCCCATCCTTTATATTATTTTTTTATATATCTTCGACCAATTTATTATCGTGAATCTGCTATTTTTTTTTTTTTCCCTCACATCTAAAAGTTCAACCCCATTTTTGTCATCAGTGACCCTTGAATACCTAGTCGATCTAGCTTCAAGTAATCCGCTCGGAAATGAAGTTGCACGCAACGAAGAAATGAAGTAGAAAATAATTGAAGGGACGAAGAGTTGAAGTAATTCAAATAAAAGTGGCTTTCACAAATAAACTGAAACGGTTCCAGAACGTAATTCATTCTATAGTTTTAGAGTTCAGATGGGTCTATATAAAATAGTATAGCACATTTTATAGCGACCTCGTGTGCACTTCAAGGGTTAACAGACCATTATTATGAATAAAAAAAGAATGCAAAGTTTATTGAAAAAGTAAAAATAATTGTGATCCATTTGTAATTGAATCAATTATGTAAAACTATTCAATCATTCTTACCCAACTGTCACATCGAATATGTTACTGCCGACGGAACTGGACACAGCCATGTCGCCAAAGCCCTTTCGCGCAACAATAACGCTTGTTATTAAATCGGGAATACTTGTACCGGCGGCCAAAAATGTTAGACCCATTACTTCCGGTGGTATTTGCATTGTATCGCCAGTGACATTTGCCCACCATACCATTAGATACGAGTATGCTGCTATCCAGAATATCGATCCTATGAACGTCACAGCAAAGAATTTTTTACCTAAAAAAGAATAAAACAAAAAGAAAAACAGAGTGAAACAAATAAATGATGTGTTTAATTATTAATCATCAGCTTGTTTCTTATTTTCTGGTATGAACTCAATTGATATCACATTTCAAAAAGTGAATATGGGTTTCCAATACATATACAGTCATATTTTGTTTATTATATATTACCTCGTGGCGTTCGCGTGTCAGGCAGAGTGAGCCATAAAGGAAATAATATAGGCGCGACTAGAATATAGGTGAGTCTTTTCTTTGGACTACTTGGCCAGCCCATATCTAATGCCTCTGGTGGTTCATCTTCCTCGCCCTGTACACATCGCCACAATCCAATAATTATTCACAAATATGTGTCTGAATACTAATATATAATATATCAAATAAAATAGAGTAAAAATATAATTAAATTTATTTTCAGTTGTATCCAAAATATTTATTATATAAATGGTTTTTTTTTCAACTGACTGATTCAATGCCAGCATCAAGACCAGCAGTTATCCCACCATTAGGAAGCTCCTGGATACTGGTAGTCGTACCCGCGGTAGTTGTGGTCGTGGTAGTTGTAGTTGTACCTTGAGAGCTCTGTTGAAGTTGGAGAGCTGTCTCCTTTGAGGCAGTGCCTGAATATTGTGCCGACGTTGATGTTGCGGCGCCATTTTGAGGCTTTGTAGCATCCAAAAGCACTTGCAGTGATGCTATTGCGTGCAATTGTGTTGCTTTCTCATCCACTTTACCTGCACCATTAAACCAATAATAATAATTTCACCCATTAAATATTTTAACCACCCAACATTCATGAAAGCAAATGAAAAAAAAAAAACATATTATGTTAGATTACTTGTGTGGGAATATGTGAGGGAGAACCAGAAATTAATCTACGGGAGATGAAGTTGAATAATGTTGTAATGAATATTCGACAAATATAAAACGATTCAATAGCAATAAGGAAATAGCGATATTACTGAAACACATTTTAAACATTGTCACTAACGTCCGCAAGTGATGTTTAAATCGATTTATTTTAAATTGGAGCACTTACAAGTGTAATAGCTCTTGTGTATCACGTAGAAAAAAAATATATATATATATATAAACTGAAACTAGTTTAAATTGCCTCAAACCATGCAGAAGGAAATATTTTTTTCTCTCCAGTGTCCACATTTTTTTCGGTTTCATTCTATTCCGTATGTATTTTTTTAATGAATCATTAACCGATTTTTGAAATTGTATTCTATCAGAAAATGCGAGAGAAAAATAGGAAGAAATTGACGAATATACATTAAATTCTTTCGTAATAAGAGTCAACTCGTGACCCAAAAACTAATTATCCACTTAGCATTATTCTCGCACGAAATAATTTGCGATTGCTGTCGCTATGGTTGAGGGTAGTATTTTTCTCATTTTTATTATGAAATTTCATTTCACTCAGCAATTTAAGTAGCCGCCAAATTTGACTGTGCTGTTTATAACTTGACAATTTTGTAACAGCATGAATTTCATTCTGGTAATTTCAAAAGGTATTTTTTTTTTATTTCGAATCGCCTATTTTATTATTATCACTCCCACCTAGAGGGTGGCATTATTCAACGCACTGACGCTCAAAGCTCCATGAGTTTGACAATGTTGAAGACTAGTCTAAAACCTCTGAACTAATATTTCAACTTTTTTTCAAAGAGTTGAAATACCGCACGGAAAACAAATACATGTTGAACATATGTCCAATATATAATTACAAAATATATCATTGAACTATACCCCAACATATATGTATCAGTATACTCATCAATATAGCTTGATTATATGTTGCATTGGGCCAATCGAATTTATCCATTTACCTGGAAGTATATATCAATGTATACACATTATATATTCTATTATAAATTTTACTATTCATTCTACATTATATATATTTTTCGATATACGAGAAGCGGAAAAAAATTAGATATGTCACCATATATATATATATATATATTCATTCGACACATTTGGAATAATACACTCCCCATAGAGGAATAATTCGCAAATCTTTGTTCTTATGTTTTTTTTCTTTTTCCAATATTTTTATTTCCAATGCAGGCTGACATCAAACATAGTCTAATGGTGATAAAATATACCTACAGAGATAATATAGTGAAACGCCCACAAATCAAGCCCATTTCCACTCTGGCTCAGTGATTTTAAGCGTTTTACTGCACTGAAACCAAACGCCATATCCCAATGGGCAGTCATTTGGCATTTGGGCTTCAATATATATATATATATATAATATGGCAGCGCCTTCCGCTGTGCCTTTTTCTTTCACAACGACCACTGCCACCACCATAATGATTATCGGAAAACGATCAATTCTCTGAACAGCTCGTGAGAGAAGGAGAGAGAAGGGGAATGAGGAAGAGAGAGCGAGAGAAAGCTCGCGAGAAAGAAGCCAGAGAGCGTGTCCCGAAGGATCGAATGGGCAAGCGAGTGAAACGCGCATACTACACGGGCCAAAGGAGGCTAAGGTCGCCAGGGCGAATGAGCGAATGAACGCGGCCTGAAGCGCAACGCGATGAAACTATCGACCGTTCAAGCGGTAGCCGGCTTGCATGTTTTATATATATGTATATTACTGCGTTTTTATTGCTGTAATAAAAAATAAAAAAGATGAGTTAGTTTTACCCAGATCAAGATAATTTTCATCAAATGAAATTTGTGACACTTGGATTTGACGTTAACGACAATAAGGATAATTGAAGGATGAGAGAGAGACTATTTCTGATGCTGCACACTAACTTGTCTCTCCAAGCACCGTTTGGACTACTTATTCAACAACCTGAACTCCTTGAGGATCACTCATAGCATGAAGAGTTGTGAGAATTTTATCTTTTTTTTTTTTTTTCTCAGTTTTAATAGGTTCATTAAGTTGGATGGAAGTTATTTAGAAATTCATGTACTATTAGAGCGATGGTTCACGTTGAAGATTGAAAACATATATATATATATATATATATGCGAAGAACTTGGTGATAGAGATAATAAAAGTTGTTATCACGCGCCGACGCGAAAGATACAATCAAAGTCGATTGTTATCTGTCAGGAAAATTTTTTGCTATCTCTCATATTTTATCTTTCCTTTTTTTTTTTTTTTTCTCTTTATTTGTGCTAAATGCATTGAGCGGTTAAAACAGAACATTTGATTTGAATCGTCAAGAAAAATTTAAAGTGGTGGATGCCAGTGTGAATGTGGCAAATATCTGGAGTGGATTTTTTTTTTTTTTTTTTTCGAGTCAGCCCAAACGGTTATGAAGAACAAATGCCGTTTTGCGATGGCGGCTAGAACTGAGAAGCCAGCGGCGACACATGCTTCGAGGTTGAGAAGTGTGTGGTGAAGATAAAAGGAGGGATGAAGAGTGAGGAACAATGGCGACCCGATACTCCGCGCATTCCTTCTCTGCATCGCCTTGTTGGAATGTAGCCCAACAGATATTTCCCCTCTTCACTGATACACCCGCTGTTGTCGTCTCTCTACACACATCACTCACACAATTTGGTGTCACATCCAGAATGGTATATAGAAAAAAGATAAAAACGACACAGATAGTAAAAGAATCGTTGCAATCTCTGGCAAGATCGTAAAAGCGTTCTATAGCATCCTATACCGAGATACATGTAATAGGTTTAAACTTAATTCCCGTAATATATGAAAAACCAATTTGTCTTGTTTTTTTTTTTGTGACAAATAAAGTATGACGTTGTGTGTGTGTGATAAAAGTTGAAATATAGCTATGGAAATTAATGTGTACCGTTATCATAATGACAAATTCATTCCAGGATAATTCATTTCAGATAATTGACCATGGCTTAATTATGGGAGAATTGAGTTTGTTCAAATTACCTCTACATTTATTGTCTACATCTATCCTTTCTCATCCTAAAATTCTATTTCATTTTTCATTCTTTTATTACCATATTCACTTATGGATAAGTATGTAGAGATGAAAATAAGTATTCTAAATACTATATTTTATTATCATCTTCAACTGAAAGAGTTCAATTAAAATACTGATGCAAGATTGTTTTCAGATACGGTGCTATATGTTCTCTTTATCTAATTTCGCATCGAAATCACGACGTTTTGAAGTTTCATTATACTTCTGGTACTGACATAATTTTTAAAACGTGTTCTACGAAACTTTGCCTAATTATGCAAAACATATTAAACAAAAATATAACTGCATGATTTTCACAAATTTCATCATTGATTGTTTTGGGCGAATTTTATTACACTGTAAAATTATTACGTAACTTACTTCGTTGGAATCAAATGTTTTAAGGGTCAATCATGAAACGATGAATTCCTTGGGTGAATTAATCAAGATCAATTTTCCTACGACGACAATACATCTCTCATCTTATTTATATCTGAGTTGAGTGACAAGAAAAAAAAAAGGGTCAGGCGAAATGAGGCCATCTCAAGGAGCGTTTACAAGCCATATTATATGATATTTTTGAAGTTCGAGATTTTTGTTGTTACTTGGCTAGCTTCCAAAATAGTCCAAAATCACATTGTATTTTGTCGGATTATTTCGACATTTATTCTATTTATGTAATTGATAAAAATCCATTGCATGCATAAACATCCTGGAGACGTAGTAGTCTTCATTCAGGGATATTATTTTTATACAAAATGTTAGTTTTTGACGATTGAATCGAGAATCAATTTCACTGTCAATTCCAGTGAAAATTTTGCGACCCCATTCGAGATACAAACATAAAATAATAAAATTTCGTAGAAATTTTATACGTTAAATAATGAACTTCTGTAATTACATGTATAGATCCATTTTCATATTTTGTATCGCACTCGAATATTTAAAACACGTATCAAAAATCGCTCAATAGTAATTGAATATTAAAAAATTCAATAGAAACTATTTTTACATGTTTGGTTAATTGATGTGATGAAAAGTGACAGTCAAGTCACTTGTGCCTTCAATCATGGAATGTGCAAAGAGAAAAAAAAAACTTTTCAATGTAAATAAAATATGATGATGAATGACGCTAACTGAACATCAATACACATAAATTGTCCTACAACTACATATGAGAATAGACAAATTAGTTTTTTTTTTCTTTTTCTATCCCCTGACAATTCGTGGGACGGCCCATGAAGTGTATTGTCCACATGGTTTTTATATAAGCATTATTGTAAGTAGCATTTTGATATAATACGTTATTTTTCAATTCTCAGAATACGAAAGGGTTTCGCAAAAGATAATTGGAATATCGTATGAGAATAATTATTCTCCATATTTACCATTAGAAATAAATGAATAAATAAATGAATGGATAAAGAGAAGGTTGAAAAGAAGAGAAAGAAAAATAAATAGATAAAAAAAGACAAAGAAAAAATAATAAATAAAAATGATAAGAAGGGCGCCTCGAGAACTTGCAAAGTGTACAGTCGCTAGTTACGATCGATAGAGCGGTTTGTAGGTCAGGGTCTCGATACACTCGCTCTACTCGCGACTGGGTACGTACTTTGAGGGGTCGGACGGGTTGGGAGGTGAAGGGAGGAAGGGTGAACCGATGGAAGGAAGAGGGATACACTCCAAACATGGGTATATGAGAAGGGTATTGGGAGGCGCGCGCGGGGTCCCAACAATTCATTCGTGATCGTTGCAAAAGCAGAAGCAAAAGCGTCTGGCCTATATTATCGAAATGCAGGACTCAGCATCAACGGCTCTCACCATTCTCTCTACCTGTGTTCCCTTCCACCCCACTCACCACCCACTTCTTCTTTTTCTTTGCATATTCCTATTTTTTACTTTTTTTTTTCACTATCACAAAAGATATTCTCACCTTCGATGGAGGGGTTTTGAATACATAAACATCATCTGTGTGGATGCTTTTGTGCCTTGTTACTGTACATATATATACATTTAGAAAATAAAAATGATTCGCATCAAATCTTATGAATTTCATTTGAAACGATTTTGTGGCGTAGAGGGAAATCGATAATAAATCAGACCCCTCTGAATAAATTTCTTATTAGAAATGAACGACAAATTATGAATGTAGAATAACAAAATTTTTCAATGCTTCTTTGATACTGATATGATGATTGGGGTAAAACATATTTCTCGAGAGAGTAAACTCACTGACACAGTCACAGATGAGAAAGTTTCCGTATTTTGCACAACACAATACCTAGAATAAATTTTTGACACAATTTTATAATCTACAAAATTGGATCATACTGTTTTTGTTGTGTACTGGATATATTGTTCCTTAAATCTACATAAAACTCATGTTAATCAATTGAACGAAATGATAGTCAACGTCTGTGTAAAAATACATGACAATATTTTTCATGAAGTTGATTCATCCCGAGCTGTTATAAAGTGCACTGAATAATAAAACATTGTACCGAATGAGAACGAAATGTCGAAGAAATTCTGTTCACCTGATTAATTGTAGATTTCATACATGACCAAAAATGTTTCTGATATAAAATCCAAAATTGGTTTATGGTTTCAAATCTTAAAATATGTTTGGTTTCAATTATTCTTTGTGTTCCCAAATTGCGCACACAAATTGTAAATCTAAACCAACGGTTGATTTACAAAATCACATTTAAATGAATGAAATTTGTTTAAATAATATCTTTGTCATTTAATGTGTGTGTGTGTGTGTTTGTTTTTTTTTTGCATTTCACGGTGTGCAATATCATAAGATCTTTCAACAACACGTGCCGATGTATCATCTATTGAACTGTTTGTGCAGTAAGAATCACAACGATGATGATAAAAAGTTGTCTGTGAAGTGTGTGGAAAAAATGAAAAGGAGGAAGATGAATAGGATCGACGAGTTAAAATGTCTTTATTGTGTATAGTCATTTTTTTTTTGTCGGGAAGGAAAAAGTGGAAGAGGGTGTTTGAATGGGCGTGCTGGCCATGCAGTCAGGCGAGAGTGATAGAGTGATGAGGGTATACCGGCACGGGACTGACCGTCGTGGAGCGGATCAATCGTGTGGATCATCAGTTGCAATAGGCCATGCCGAAATCTAGCGTGACTCTCTCTTGGTGGATGATGATGTGCACCACTAGGATGTGATGATTCACAACCACCTTGGGCGCTGCTGCTACCACCACGACTACTGCATCCAACGTCAACTTGTATTGCAGCGCCGCTACTACCACACGCACCTGATGCACCGCCTACACTTGTTTCACTGCTGTTTGTTGCATTTAGATGCTGCTGAAACACATGGAAATATTGTTTCACATTTAAATTTTATCATGTTAAAATATATATCTACAAAATAAAGCTATTTATTAATGTTTGTGGTTTGTTCAGTGTTCATGATTGAAAAAGTGTGGGAATTGTCTCAGAGGAAACCCATTTAAATGCAATGAAATAATTTTTTCTCTACACTGGATTTTAGCAACAATACTTGAGAGATTCTTGTTATTTCAATATTTTCACATAACTCTCTTCGTTTCTGTTGAAAAAAAAAAAAAAAAAACATAACGAAATTATTGAGAAAACAATAAATGATACATCCATTCGAGATAGAAGTACTTTCATTCATGCATCCATTCTCATTATATATATATTATTGGATAATGACTTTACTCAAAGAGTTTTGATATACTTTTTCGAATTTTGCATTGAAATAATAGCGAAAATATTAAAGCGAAAAAATTCTTCCCAGAAAATTGTTGTCGATGTCAAATTTTTCATTTATATTATTGTATTGAATAGTATTTCACTCAGTATTGTTAATGGTGTATAAAATGACAATCATTTGGCGAATGTAGACTTGAATAGAGAAAAATAAGAATGGATGTTTTCACGTTCTTGATTATTATAGTGAGATATAGTGATGAAAGACTTATTCTCCCACTATTACAACTATATGTTTTTCCACCTCATTTTTTTTTCTTCCTCCCTTTTCACCTACTCTCACCACTGCTACTACTCCTCTCATACACAAATACACACATACACATTTCACAACCACTGTATATGGTCATACACAATAGAAACTTCTCGAGGTGGTTACTTTGCGAGGGTTAATTGCAGTGAGTGCCGAGAAGTCGGTCAGCTACCGTCAAGACTCGAGAAATATATACATACATTTATATATATATGGTTTTTGCACACCGACTATCGATTTGACTTGGTTCAAATACATATATATATATATATATATCGTCATACAAAAGCGATCTTGATATTCGTAGTTAGGTCAACTGTTGTGTCTATCGAAAAATTAATTGTCAATATGAATTATTTGCATATCCCGTAGAGAAAAAAATAACGGAAGAAAAAAAAAAACACAGAATTAAAATAGAACTGAAACGCGGCTAATCGATAAGGTGAAAGTGCGAGATGAGATTTAAAAAATAACAATAATAAAACAATGAAAAAATAATGATAAGAATAATAATAATGATAGTATAAATCGTGACACAGATTTGAGGCAAAGATAGGCATGAAGTGTGGCTGATTCGTGCGTGACGTGTTCTACTTAATGGCCCCCCCCCCCCCCCCCCCCCCCCCCCCCCACGTGTCAAGTAGTATACGCACGACATTGGTCAGCGCTGTACAATTTCTGTTTTCTCAAATGCAAAATGAATTAATTCGACACCAATTAAGAATTAGATTGATCTAATAAATATCTTTCTATTCACAATTATTTTTTGTTAGAGTGAATAATTTGATTTTTTTTTTCTTTGATTTATTAGATGTGTACAATATATACATGTTCATTGATAATGGGTTATGTCTGACAGGGTGAAAAATAGTTTATAAAGAGAGGTGGTAGTAGTAGCATTATACTGATAAGAGAAAATGGAAGATACACATGCGACTCACCAATGCCTGGGCAGCGCTCTGGTGCTGCAAGCAAGAAATACCCAGTTATACTATAAAGTCGCAATATTTGACAAAAGACTTTTTTCTATACAAAATGTGGGTGTGTGTGCGTGGGTGATAAAATAGATGACAGAGTTTATATACATATACAGAATAAAAATAGTCTATTATATTAAGAGTGTAATGTAGAAGAGAAGTCATAAATAAATATATTCATACAATATTATTTTACAATTGCATATACAGAGAATGATGAACTTATTTTTATTTTCGCAACAAAGTCTTTGACAGTTGATTGTTCCGTGTGCAATCAAGGAGAAGGTACGTGATGATATAGCTACGTCAATGCACGTATGGTGCTTTAAAGTAGCAAAGTTGGAGGTAGGTATATTGATTAGTGGAATGTTAAACTGTTGTTTGTAAGTATTTGTACGCTGTACAATAAGTGAACGCCATTATTGTCGGTGTAAATTGACTGTTAAATTATCTATAGTTAGAGGAAAAAGAAAAATGACGAATACACGAAATGGATTATTATCTCCTTTCAATTGATGAAATTAAAACTCCAAATATGAAAGCAAATTTTATTCTCATCATTCATTGTATATCACGATTTAATTTTTTAATTTTCAATTCAACATCCCGTGGTCAGACAATGTAAAATTAACTCGTTATCCAACTTTGATACAATTTATCTACATGTTGATGGCTTATGATGGGGTTTAACGGGACACCCACTGGGACTTCAAAGTATCCTCTGAAGGTAGCGACATTAAGTTTATGCAATAGAATGTTGATGTGCGTGTAACATATGTCAGTCTACAAAATACACCCTCATCAGATGTCCGGCGTAATGTCGTTTTCGGAAAGTACTCTACAAAACTTTTTCCCCTTCTCAAAGTACTATACATCTCATAAGTATCACTCATGAATCTCATCGAAAGAACTAAATAATGATAAATTTATGACTTTCACCATTTTGTTTAAACATATTGTCACTTGATATATTATGCAAAAAACACGTTGGTTATATATTCTATAATATTTAAAGTATGTTTCGTAATTTTTCTGAACTAATCGATTAGATATTTATCATGTGACAGCTATTCAAGACTGATTTGGGTCAATTAATTCGGCGTGATTATCGTGAGACGCTTTCGACGTTTGACCAACGGGAGGTTGAAGTAGAAAAAAATCATTACTCTGATATTATTAAAGACTTTGACGGGCTTTGTGAATACTCTGTCAATTCATTCTTTTGTTCCATTTGGAAAGTTGTAATTGAGAATTTCACTAAAGGAATGGGGAAACAGACATTTTTGTTTTAATTCAAGAATTAATTAAAAAAGAAAACGATATTTTCAACTTTAATCGTGGTATTTTTGTCTTAATAGAATTATACGAAATAATCATTGCAGAGTATTTTCTCGCTTGAGTTTACACAGTGTCTTTTTTTCCCAAAACGAATTAGAATGAAAAAATGTTTAATGTATATGAATTACTCGATTGATAGTCATAATAATTACATGAAAATAGACATGTAAATAGCGTCATCTGTTTTGGGGGTAGAAATTTCTCACGGAATCGTAAGGGAATTTGTTTTTTTTTTCCCAGTTTTCATATTTTTATTTATTGTTATTGTTATGATCCCTCGAGGGATAATATAAACCTCGCGAGCCCACGCGTTTTTGTGCACCTGGGAATTGGCTTATGGTTTATTGTTCTAACGATAAAGCCAGTTGAAATATTCCAAGATTATTTATATTTGTGCATTAAATCAAAACTAGATTGAAGAGGAAACACATAACAATAAATAAATAAGAATGAATATGAAAAAGAAATTTAGTGTGCACATGGGATAAAAAAAAAAAGTGAACGAGATACAGAAGATTTATCTGAACAATAATTCAAGGATTAAAATTTGGAATAGAAGAGCGATGAAATGAAGTAAAAATGATGAAATGATTGTGAGAATTGTAGAAAATACATTGGACAATGACGTTCCCGGCCTTGCAGTCACCAGGAAGAAAGTGGGTAGAACAAATGCTGATATCAGCAACAATACATAAAATATATAGGTATGTATATATTCATGTGTCTATATATGTTTGCAGAGTTGAATTCAGTGAACTGTATAGATAGCCGATATCACCATTTTTTTTTTCCCCATCTTTAACCTCCCTAATCTTCACCTAAATTATGTTTGATAAATTTTTTTTTTTTTTGGCACACTATCAAACAAAAATTGCATGCTACTCCAATGTTCAAAAAAGGTGACGATTTGGATTAAAAAGAATGTATGTGTTATTGTTTATCAATTGTCAATGCAAATTATGACATTACTTGAAATAGAGTTGACAACGGTTTACCAAATCATAAATTGTTATATTATCATTGGTAGTGGGGGAAAAGAAAACGGATCAATTTTATTTATGCATTGATGATACTTAAAAAATTTATGCACTCACCGATGGCATCAGCTGGTCAGTCGATCTAACTCTAGTGACTTTATTTCTGTATAATATCCTCTTGACCAATTTCTCCATTGGTTGATTCCACTTCATGAAACTGACGTAGGCCAAATAAAAGCAGAATAATACAAGTGCCTCATACCAATGTATAAAATTATCGCGAAAGAAATAAATAAGTGTTAATAAACTTGCGCTGTAAAATGTGCAATCGCGAAATAACGGCCACCACGTCAATGACAATACCGTTTTAGAAAATATTGCACACATACCAATAACAAATAATATATTGAAAACAGCTGAACCAACAATGGTACCAATACCAACATCATCGAATGATACAAATACACCAATTATTGATGTAAATAATTCTGGGGCGGAACCACCGGCTGCCATGAACGTTGCGCCCGCTACATCATCAGCTATTTGAAATTTTTCAATAATAACATCCAATGACGGTACGAAAAATTCATCGCAAACAATGGCGAGAGCAACAAACATATAAACAACACCAAGTACATGGAGTACAACGGCGCCCCGTCTTCTCTCCTCAAATGTAAATAAATCCCGCGGAAATAATGGTATTTTCTCCACTGTGACATTGTCAATATTTGAATCGTTCATTCCTAATTTAACATAATGATGAAGATGATGTAGCGTTGCATTATAGCCATCATATACGCTACCGCTATTGCCACCACCGCCTCCTCCACTGCCACCGCCACTACCACCATCGCGGTTCACGTGGCCATGTTGGGTAGACGATGTTATATTAGAATTAATTGTGAGTGTGGATGCGGGCGAGGCTTGGCTAGGAAGTAGCAGCACTGGATTATTGGGCGCGGGACGATGGCCCCTCGTGAAAGACGTCCATGCTGCAATTATCATCATCACCGTGGCCATCATTTTTCTAGTTAATTTTGTAATATGGCAAACCCTCATTTTCAATGTTTATTATTGCACGCAGACACACTGCCAAAAATATTGAATCTATTTATTATTTGGGACTCGGCAAATTATTTCTCAAGACCATCCAACTGGCTTTGGATTTATCGTGTCACGACACTTCACTTCACTGATTCCATTCACGAAATTCATTTGGCGCTCACTAATCATTGTTATACCGGCACACTCATTCATGCATATAACCGCACACATACGCACAATACGTTGATACAACAATATAAGTATGTTTCCTTTTTCTGCTCCGTTTTATCTGGAAACAAGTGATCCTCTTGTCGATTTTCGATTCGCATCCTTCAGAGTACGATAGAGTAATAAGGTGCGGCAGCACTTTGACTTCTGGAACACAGAGAGACAGAGGGAAAGAAAGAAGGACCGAAAAGCACACATATATACACATACATATGCATACATATATGTATATACACAGATATACACATATATATGCCTCAACACACATACACAGTGCAAACGCGCAGAATAATCTTATCTTCTTTTCTCATTCACAAACATCCGTCAACTCTCCAATTTCCATATACTAATTATTTATCTATCATTATGTCATTTTTTCTCCATTTTATTCACATACACATTCTCTCTTGCTCTCTCATTCGCACACATACACAATAATAAATATTTATTTTTAAATTATATATACTTTGTCAGCCATATTGTGATGATATTCACTATTAACGACACATCAATATTGAAATTTGGACATTTTATTATGCAGTGATGATATATAATATTTTGTTCGGGCACCATCATCGTCATCATCATTTACAGGAGCAGCAGAACGGCGTCGCCGCCGCGTTGCCCGCCCGCTGCACACTGAAACAAGCCCGTTCCCATTCTCATTTTCCCGTATGTATATAACCGTATACCAAGTGTACATACATTCTTGTACATATGGACGGCCCTATATACCAGCAACGCGTCGCGCGTTTCTCCCAATACACACGTTCAATTCCTTCCTTTTTGCACTGCACCCTCTCTCTAATGTCGGTATATACCCTACATCTCTGTTGCCCAATCTCTATCGCAAGTGCGCTGAGCGCGTCCTCCTGCCCTACCAACGAGACATTCTCGTCTCCACTACACAACGTTGTCCTTTGGCCCAAAACCCACCTTCGCCACTCTATTTCCCTCTTTGTTTATTCCACCACCAAGTCCACGCACAAATTCTCAACGTCCGAGTGAAACGATGTGTATGTGTATACGATTGCACATGCGCATTTCATCATTTTGTTCAATTTCACTTGTGCATGAGTGGGATAGAAAAAAATAAAAAGGAAAAACTGGAAAAAAAGACAGTTGGAGTTAGCGACGGTGAGGGAGAGGGTGAAAAGTGTGCGCGCGCGCGTGCGTTCTAAGCCACGAGACAAACCCCTGTATACCGGGGACCAACCCGCTCGATATTGGAGAGTCGACTCAACCGTTCTTCGATATATATAATATTATACGCTGTATGTATTTGCACACATACAAACTTGTACATATCCCTACTCTATCTCTTCCCGATTATAAAAATGTATACATACACATAGATAAATACATAGCACTCACACATTATATTTATTTCTTCATTTTTCATATTTCTTCCCCCATCATTACATCACTTTAATGATAATAAAGGGGTTGAAATCACACGTGAAATTAACTTTTGTAATTTTGATATATAATCAAATTCTCAACAATATCAATACACATGAAACGTGTGTACGAACATGTGTCTGTTTATTATTTGTCGACAGTGAAGATATGAGTGACGAGATCTGGAAAACGGCTGATATGAAATATTTCAAGTACAGTTTTAGGTATATTGCCAAAGATAGAAAATTGTTGAGGCTCATTGACATCCAACCTCCAGTTTAACGAAAAGTATTGATCTTATACGTTTCTGGCAGTTTCAATCAACTTATATACAGGATGTCGTAGCAGTAGTATTTGTGAATTGCTTCTTTTTTATATAGCGGTCTTTGATACAAATGTGGTTACATCATCTCATTTCCAATTTAATCGTAGAGTATATAAATCCGGAATTGAATGCTTCATGTTGGTGGTGGAAATTGGTGAATTCGTTTTTATATGAGAAGCTGAAGTTTGCCCAGTTTCAGAAATGTCTCTATACGACACTTATGTTCGTGATATAATATCGGTGAAAATATTCTATATTGACGCAATGGCAGAATGATCGAAAAATTTATCATTCAGTATAAAAACGGATATTCATGTGTATAGTACTGAGACTTGGAAATTATTTTATAGCACTTCAGTTTGAATTTCGATTCGACCGGAAATGAAAGTTTTTACAATAGCAGTTCGATTGAAAAATATATATATATCGAATAATCAAGAAACATCTATGTAGGACTCGAATTGAACGTAAGTATAAGTCTATTTAGGTCAAATATGAATTGTATGATCCTGCGAGTGACTGGGCTGAGTAAATTAAAATATTGTGACGTAAAAATTCAACATTGAGCGAATTACCAAATGTAATATTACTTTTGGATTTGATTGTTACTCACATTGATAAATTATACGCACAGAGATGCATCAATATCGAATATATTAATTCGTCAGCAATCAATGTTTTCATGTTATTTATTCGACCATTCCACTCTGCTAGGATTTTTTAGTTAGACGAATTTCCAAGAAAAATTCACATATCTGTTGTATAAAAAAAAAAAAAAAGTTTAATTAATAACAGTTGTACATATTTTTATTATACAATCGACACCGATATGAATTACGTATAAAAACAGTATATATATTATAACGAAACGTGTAGACGAGAGGAAAAATTATGAAAGCAATGGTTGAATGAGGGAAATAAAAAACTGTGTTAAAAAGTTTGAAATTTATGTATTATTATTTGTTGTTTATATTTAATATATTGATTATTGTCACTTTTGCTATTTTTATACACATATTGTGAGAAATAAAATCGTCTTACATTTTATCATGATGTCAGCAAGCAACGTATCGACTTTATACATCGAATAAAATATCTTTTCGTATAATGCAACTGAAAATATCTATAAGTGTAATTGATTATGATCAAGATTGAAAATTGTTTGATTGGTGTGTATATGGGGAATGGAACTGAGGCGTTTATCCTTGCAATTCAAAGACCATACAATACTGCTCTTTGTCGGAAAATTATATCTTGAAATATATATACATATTTGTATAGAGAATATAGGTATATACGTATGAACATTAATAGACCGTTGAGTAATCGATATTTAAGTCATTGTCATCTACTATAGTATAAAGTGAATTGTATTGCAGAGAGATGTAATGATAGGAGAGATGATATCTCCCATCTCTATTGTCGTAATTGCTTTGATAATTGCGGCGAACGATGGTTGTGCATCGAAAACTATACGTGTGTGTGTAAGCCTATTTGACGATGTATAGGGACTTTGATCTCTTGATATGACGCAGCATCTTGAGGGAATTATTAATTCCATCCGTTCTACATTTATGTTTATAAATTAGTGGCCACTTTTCCCTTAAGTCATTCATTTTTTTTTTTCTCAACTCATATCGCGCTTGGGATTTGATTTAATATTATTTCTGCGATAAAGAATATGTATAGTGCTGATTCTTTCATGTGGGGAGATTTTTATTTCTCCTAGTTAATTAGGAAATTTGAATTGAGTGTATCAAAGTTCAATCTTACAAATGACTGTTCATAATTATTGGAAGAATATATATGTAAAATTGATAAATGTAGAATGTGGATAAAATTAAAAATGCCGTGGTGTTATTATATGTGTGTCTATTTTTGCTGTACGATTTCTTTTTTTATTCACATCGATTTTATATTTTAATAATAACTTTTATTATTGATTTTTCATTCGTTTTTTTTACAATCTATAGGGGTAAGAATGATAATCCCTATGCGACATTGGAGATGAATTATGTCAGTTTATGTTGGTGATAATTTCACTTCTACAGTTTGCATAGCGTAAAATCGAATATTATCCAAAGCATATGTACATAAAATTATATCATAATGAAACATTAACTATTCAAATTGTTGATAAAATGATTTATCACGCTCGATGGATCATGGCATATCGAATGAGAGTAAGTTGTCGGTAACAGTTTTCAAGATACCATTAATATTTTCTTTCAGTAGCTAACATCCACTGCTCGGACGATAAAATTCAAATATAATATAGAAAATATGCGCAATACTATATTACCAGCCGAGTCTGACCAAAAAGCGACACGACTACTTATAAATAATTCTTCTTTTTTCTCATCGCTAGCGAGAATGAAAATTAATTATAAAAATAAAAAAGAAATGTATAAATATCGATGATATAACTCACATGTATGATTATTTGAATTTATCATACTGAGATAATTTCTCACAACGTATAAAAATGGGTTTGCATACATAAACATTTTTGTAACGCAGCCACTATATACATATATATATATATATATGTATGTGTAACTAGTAAAAATGGAAATTGAGGTCTTATGGAGGAGTGTGCAATTTAATCAGGAAAAGTGGACCATTCAATATACTATATTGCTTTTAGGTATTTATAAATGTAAATTCGCAATATTGTAAACAACGTTAATTAGCATTAATTGCATATTGGTAGAATTATATTAGGCACTTGAATAATGTACAATATTTGATAATGAAATTGAAATAAAATGTGTTTCAGGAACGGATGACAAAAGTGAATAGATAAATCGTCTACTTAATATCGAAAATAATACGACTTAAAACTAAAAATGATTTTTTTCTGGTTTTCCGAACCCCTGGGTCTTCATTGTACTTGATAAGGGGGGGTATAAACATATATAATACATATATGCATTGTGGATATGAGTCGCTGGTGGTCGTTATAAGCGAGAGAAGGGTCGTTGGGGCGCCACGATGGGCGCGTAATGGTGGAAAGTAGAACGATTTTAATTTGCATATATTCCGGATTCCCGGACAATTCGGTCAGGAAGCACGTTAAAATATTATAGTAATACGCGAGCTCGGACCGAAGAAAAAAAATAAAATAAAAAATGTGAGAACGCAAGGGAGAAAGAGTGGAAGACACACGAAGAAGAATGTGAAAATCACGGGTTTCTTTTTGCGTCTGTAATACGAGCAGGAAGCGGGTATATGAAACTCTTGAAAAATTCCATTAATGATTTCCATTTCTTCAATTTTTTTTATTACCTTTATTTACCCCATTCACTTATTATTCTTTTGTATTTCCCTATTTTTTTTTTTTAATCAATTTGACAAATGTTACATATATTTAATGTGTACATAGTATGAATGTATATATGTGTGTACATATATTTAATGTTTACATACGTATATACTATTAACCATATAGAATGAAAAGTACGAAGGCTTTCCATGTGAATTTTCATCGAGTGAATACGACAAGCGAGCCACAGTGTGTATTGAGAATCAGTATAGTATATGTGTGGCATAGTCGACGGCATTCGCGATACGAAATAAAATTGAGTGGATGGGAACGAAGTGGAAAGCGGTGCTCCAATTCAATCGCTCCTTCCAATCGCCGTGAACCAATATTCGTCGTCGTCTTCTTCTTTCCCCTTTCACTCTTTTCTTTTCCAATGTATATGTATATACATATATATATGAGAAAATGAAGAATTTTATTGAAACCTCAAGAACCCTTTCTTCGCGTCCAACCCTCAAAGATTTCACTCATTCTTATTTTCAATGAGTCATCATGTCCAATACAATTACTCTTTGTCTTTGAATTTCAATTGAATATGTACATGTTTTATTACTCAGAATATATTAAACTTTTGTTGAAATGAGAAAATAGACGAGAATAAATAGATTACAAAAAATAGTCAACAGGAATAGAATTGTTGATTGAATATTTTTATGATGAGTTAAAACATTTTTTACATTAGAAATAATTCAAGATGGCTCCGTTAGGGATGTTAGAATGATATTGTTAGGACTCTAGTAAATTGTATTATATTGATAAATTATTTAAATTTTCATTTCACATGAAATATTAATATAATAAGTCATTATATTCCATACACTCGCACCTTCTATACATCGGATGCGATTTAAATACAGCTATTTCCTATCCCTCCGAATGGGAAATAATTTGCTATGAATAGAAGAAATGAAAAAATATGAAAAAAAAAAAAAATAAATAAATATATCAAAATAAATAATAATAGTAGATGAAAAATGAAATTTATATGACACATTTTGATGTTTAAATGTAATTTCCATAGTCAATAAATTGTCAGACAAATGTTGTAAACTATTCATACTGTCTTGCAATATATTTCACATTAAATTGTGTTTTCACATAAATACATATATTTATATATTAAAATAAATAATCTGTAGAAATGGTTTGAAATGTCATTATATACAATCAATTTTTATCACAATGATCCTTTAGAAATGGTTGAGCACATCATCATAAATAAAGATGATGCACAAGATATATACATTCACAAAATAGTATGCGACCCGCAAGGGGTTTTGTCTCTGATAAGACAAACAGTTTCGCATATACATAATATGACGCGGGCGGACGTTGGCGGCTGGTTTTATATTCAAAAATTCTTTCTCTACTGTCGCGACTTTTGTGTGTATCTGTGTGACATAGAGATAGAGGTTGGGGTTCAACTTTCTAACGTTGACGATGACAACCACGCAGCCCTCAACGCCAACATCCCACACTCGCAAGCATAAACACACGCACATGTATATATATACATATGAAAAAGTATAAAGGGCTATATAAGTGTCAGTTGAGGTCGTTGCTGTGTGCTGAAGACTGGAAGTAAAAGGAAAATGAGAGCGACAGCTGGGTGTAGAAATATATAGTTTAGTTGAGAGCGGCCGTGAGTGGTCGAAGCGTCGTGTGGGAGAGAATAAAAGAAACTGAGGGAGAGTGGTAGTGGGCGAGGACCGAAAGAGAGAGAGAGAGAGAGAGAGAGAGAGAAGGAATAACCCTTTTTTGAATGTTGTATACGGTGGATGGACGAGATGAGAGGTTTTCTTCTATCCTTTCTCATTCTATTTCTCTTGTGCGGATCATGAAAAATATTTATAAACGCTTTTCTTCCACCACACCGTTTTAATCGTTCTCTTGGGAGTGAATATATATGTATATGCATACGAAATATATATAATAGGCATGCGGAGGCTGAACCATACCGGGCTTCAACGCCCGTGGGGCAATCTTACGGATTCAGCGGAGGATGAGAGGATCGATTCCAACCTCGAATGCCTGCTAGTCGTTTATCGTCCTACGTTTACATACATTTACTTTGCATTTATATATTCTCACCCCTTTGCCCCCACTACCACTACCCACAACCACCACCAATGCCATTTGAATGATCCCATAGACGGTCGTATTCATGTGAAGAAAGACCAATTACTTTCGTGAGTAATGATAAAAAATTTAATAGTCGTAATCATTTTTAGAGAATGAATAAAAGTGAGGTGAACAAAGAAATTTTTTTTCCATGCTTATATATCAATCAATGTCTCCTAAATAACATGAAGTTAATGTGATACTAATGAACATATATATATATATATATATATGCATATGTATCTCTAAAAATTATATTTAAGAAAAAATTAAACTCAAAAATAAATATATAATTCAACAATGAATAACATTATAATGATGGATACATTGAATTGGGTTTATCAATTATAATGGAAAATATATATTATTCATTGAAGAGTCACTTTATTATCGATTTGAAATAATCTTTCACCATGTCAATTGATATCAACTCAAATTCAATATCATTTCAAATTAATTTATATCTGAATTGCAACTTGCTTTTTCAAAATTCCAAAATATCATCATGATTAAAAACTGGGGATATTAATTAATCTGAATCTCAGCTAAATATACTTTGTAAGAGAAAAATATCTGCATATTTGAATTAAATTTTCAATTCATTATTCGCATTGATTTTAAGATTATCTTTCAATTTACTCTAAGTACCAAAATCTACTTGCATAAAATTCATTATTGAGTGTATATACGCAAATAGGAAATATAAAATAAACATTAGTCGTGTTGTATTTTTGTTGTATTATTTTTTCACGTGTTTTTCCGTTTCCCATTGAATACATTGTAATATTTTTTTGTCCGGAGAATCTTTATGTGTCCAATGCATTTTTGGTTGTCGTGATACGGAGGAGACCCCGGGACATGTAGCTGTCGTGCGCGGACGAGTCGAAACAGAAAAAAGATATAAAAATAAATAGAGAAAAAAAAAAAACATAACATCTCACCGCCATGCTGGAGCCGCGACGGCGCGAGCGGGGCCGACCCGCGTACTCTCTCTCCGCCGGGTCTCTCGTCTCTCGTCTCTCATCGGCCATGCTCCTGCGCGCAACGACGCCACCTCCTCTCGTTTCTCTGTCCACCAAGACAGACTGTATAGATACGCGCGTGCATAGAGTCTGTATGCTAAAGCAAGCAGAGAAACAGAGAAAGAGAAATGTGGAAGTAAGGGGTGGGGGGACAGTAAGCATGGAATGAGATGCTTTCCTCTGTGAGATGAGTGCAAGCGAGAGAGAATTTAGAAGCTGGATGGGGAGTGCGGCTGGGAGCGACGGCGCAAAGCTCTATCTTGGCTCTTTCGGTTTAGCTAAAAGCGCTCGTTCGAATACCCAAGTTAGTCGACGCAGAGCACCGATACACGACGCATCTCGCGTATTGTATTTGGTTGTGTTTGATGTTGTGACGTGTGGCCCCGGTGTCGTTGTCCCGCGCTTCAAATTACCATGATAATCTTGATGATGATGACGATAAAGATGACGATGATGATGATGATAGTTGATACGTATACCAATGATGAGAAGAGAACAAAAAACAATAACGTATAAAAAATTAAGTGCTTCATCGATGTTATATAAAGATAATATAAGAAAAAGTTGTGAATTAAACATAGTGTTGTTGGAATTATCATATTGACGAAAGGATTGAAATGAAGAATAACTAAGGTTTGATAATTCAGGAAGAAAGGGATGAAATAGACGAGAAATGTGTCAGTGTGTGGATTTGAGCAGGTGAAAACGCGCATTCTCAACGATCCGTGGTACAGCGGCGGTGGTAGTGGTGCTGGACTACTCAGCCAATGACTATTGCATTAAATTCACCACCCCCTTTGTGTTAACTCTATCGTATCTCTCAGCCACCCCTAATTCTCAACCACATCACCCTACAACTCGCACTTTGCATTTTCCTCGCGTGTCTGCTGTGTCAGTATATGTATATAGATGACCCGTTACACACCCGTTGATGCTAATTTTCACCTCGTGCATCAAGCCCGTTTCACAGCTGGATGGTGATTTTGCCAGAATGACTATGTACTGTATCTCGACAATTGGCAGAGCCGTGTTCACGCTCCGACAACGACCTGCCGCAATCGTAGGAATTTATTTATCATTCATTTATTTTCTTCCATTTCTATTTTTATTTCATTTTTATTCACCATGTTATTTCCACAATTTTCTGGATGACGGTTTGAACGCACGGATAAATTTGAATTAATCGGAAAATTATTTGATGCGTGAGTAGGAGAATTATTATTACGAATTTCGTATATCCCAAATTGATGAAATATTTATTAATTCTCAGTTTGATTTAAATTATACATTGCGCAATTATTTTTCCTTCCTTTGTCATTGTTGCGGAATTTAACCTTTCAATTTTATGAATGCTTTGTCAAAAACAGGAATTTAGGTAATTTAATTTGAGAATTAATTGATGTAGGAGTGGAGAGAATGTTGTTCGCAACTTTATATGTATAGCATTAATGAAATGCTCATCATTTGCTATTTCATTTGAAGTTAATTTTATCTCAACTCTTTAACTTCCATCTCGCAAATCAGTCTTTCTATTTTGCGGATAGTTAATCAAAACTACAAATATAATTGAATGAATTCGGAAATTGTTTGATGGAAAAATATAAAAACAAATGTCTCAAAGGTCTTTGTATTTCTGATATTCACGTCATAGGTCATTACCTCTTTTCCTATGATTGGAATTATTTTCAAGTTTATTCCTAATGGAATTAAATTCATTATTCTGAACAATGCTCTGGGGAAAATAAAAATGGTGATTTTGATGTAGTAGTACATGCTGCTGCTGCTGCAATGCTCTCGTTGGAATGCTTTGAACCAAAATAAAAGTGGAAAAAAAAAAAATGAGAATAAAAATGAATGGAAAGAGAGAAGAGCGCGTTGATGGTAAAATGGTTTTGTCGAGCCCTCTTCTTTCCATTCGCGCAACGCACACACAAAGGTCGAATTGCTCGTGGGAAATTGAATAAATACGCGATTGTATTAATAATGCTTCAGCAATTTTATTGAAATCCATCAGATACCTTTCCTTGGTTATATACTTTGCTTTGACACGAAAAATAAAGTGAAAAACCCAATTTTACAATACATAAGATAAAGACCTATAGGATAACGATGGAGCAGTAATATCACAGAATAAAATCCCATCAGCAGAATTTATTCATTCTCTTATCAAAAATATATAGAAAAAGAAATAAAGATAGATAAATAAACCAATAAAAATACATAAAAAATTGAAAAAAAAAAAAAAAAGTAAAATATATAAATTTAAAGTTTTTTCGTTCCGCAGGCATTTTATCAACGCATGAACGACTGGCAGCAATGCAGTGATAAATAGCGCAAATATCAAATCAAGCGTGAAACTAACTTGGGTGCATCGAATCCGGAAAAAAAAAATCATCAGCGATAAAATTCAAACATTGTATCTCAAAACAACAGAACAAAATTTGAAAATAAATAAAGCCACGGAATAAACTCCCTGATCAACGTCATCAAACTCATTGGTGTATGAAAATTGCATTTAATCAGAAAATCTTCACCGTATGGGCTAACAAATGAAATGTCAGTGATAAAGTAAATAGAGAAGCGGAGGAAATGAAATAATGAATGATAGATTTTCGTTGTGATTGTCCCCAAGGAAATCGTCAGAGTGTTCACGCGACTCAGCGCGCTCGAAGCGCGTTATTGGTATTCATTGGTGAGTGTACACTCTATGTAATGCCGTGAGACGCAGTTGAACAGTATCAACGATAGAAAAGAACGAATGAAAGCGGGTGGGCGGACAGACGCGCGCAATAAAAAAGTGAAGGAGAGCGAAGAGAAAAAAAATAAATAAGAGTGTGTAGCAGTAACGCATCGTATACATGAGAGTGGCGCAGAGAATAAAACGAGGAAGAAAAGAGAAAAGCCGCGAAAAACATGACGCCACGAAAGTACGTAACTTATGGCCTCGCATAAATAACGGGAGCTGAGCTCGTATAACGCTTGGGGATCGATGCCGCTTTAGGTTTGTTCGCTTTGGTGAGCCCGTTTATCCCGAACAAGAGCGCAAAGAATATATATAAGAGCAAAAGCAAGAACAGAAGCGAAAGAGAGAGCGAGAGGTGAAACGATATATAGATTAAAGAGTGAAGCGAACAACTGAAAAATATTGGACCGTTGGAGAATAAAGAGACACATAAAGAAGAATAAATAAAGATAAATAAAGAAGAAAAAAATAATAAATAAGACGCGAGGAAACGAAGCGAAACAACTGAAAGGAAAAGCCTAAAGTTTTGCCGACGACATGGGACTGTTGATGTTGCTGGCTGCAATGGCCATCTTCTTGGGCTACTGCCAGACAGATGAAAAAGGTAACGTGTATATATATATATATAATACATTATATATGGATATATGGACAAATGGGAGGTGGGATATAGTGGTGAATTGTCTTGGTTAGATGAGCCATAAAAACATAAAATAATAAAATATCTTGCAAATGGGCTTCACACACGATGGTGGTAAAAATGTAAATTATATTTTATGTGCAAACGCATACATGCTTCAGGCAAATCGGCATATTTTTTTTTAATCTTATCTAATCCATTTTTCATAGCTACTGCAATAGACATTATCGTATAATGGCAATGATAACAGACACTTATTGGTAGACCGCGTTAACTCCGTTGTTATACGATTATAGAAGCAAGGGTGCAGGAACATCACCACCACTGTTGTTAAAGTGCTAACGTTAAGCTCATCTATAATCTCAAGCCTCAAACGAGTACTTTGCTTTGTGAACAAACAACATCGATATTCGTATATCTTTCGTCAATAACAGGAAATTCCATAGTTTACTATTGCCGTTTTTTTTTTCTTCATATTGTGCAAAGTTTTATAGATAAAAATAAGACACACTATTGTTTATTATCTAGTTCTTTCTTTCTCATTATACAATTCTTCGACTTCACACTCTCGATTCCCTTTCCAAGCTTTACCATATGTTTGATGGAATTCCCGCCTCCATAGAGAGAGCATCGTTTCATTTATTGAGCAATATACATATAAAAAAAATGTTTGAAAGTTGTCGGAATTCGTTTGTATATTGCTCGTATGGGACATTGAGCGTCATCCAAAGGGTGCATTCATGAACTCCTCGCTTTGGTAAGAAGTATAGTATCGCTTTGATATATGCATATATAAATTTGTGTGTTCTCAATTGAATATAAATTCCCCTCAACTTCTTTCATGAGTGCTTTTGACGTGTATATACATTTCGTGAAACATTCAATGCATTAGAAGGAGAGCAACTAAACTTTGTAAAGGCATTGTTTGTGTTGATCTTTGATTGTTAACTAAAAGAAGCATTTTTGAACCATTTGAATTTATATGATGTTGAATTCTATCTTGTACATAGTCGAATATATATATAGATTTGTTTTTCTTTCTCCTGCGACATCATGTATATGTGTATAAACAAACAGAAAAAAACAATTTCGATCAATTATCTCACAATTGAATGTAATTCTCTTTTAATTATAATTGCTACTGCTCTCGAAGTGTGTAACGTCATAGGACATTTAATGCATTAACAAAAACAACAGTCAATATAAAAATGAAATTTGTTTTCCTCTTTTTTCTTTTGTGCTTTTTCCAATGTTCAGTTTTACAGTCTCGGAATGGAATCAATGTTGAACTAGTATTGTTGTAGTGTTTGGCAGTGATGGAAACTCGTAAAATAAACAATTCAGTCCATATACACTCAAAATAATTGAATTCATGTATTCACTACATGAATATATATATATATATATATATATATGTACTCAAAGCATTATTATTTTACGACATATATACATATATATTTTGAAACATGGATGTAGTATTATATAGGATGATGATAGTGGATAAATAAAGAATGAAAAAAACATTGTGTTTCGAGAATATAAACGATTGAAATTCGAGAGAATTTGAATATCTGCTAACTATTTTTATTTACATATTTGTTATTGTATTTATTTTAGTCTTGTGTTTCTATTGTAGTGTCGTTTTATGGCTCAAGCTACATCCACTTCCCAGTGCAAGAGGCCCGAGGCGGTACTGACATAAGTTTTCGTTTTCGCACACATCTTGCTGATGCAATCCTATTATTGGCAGCTGGAAAAACTGACTACTGTTTGATCAAGCTCGAAGCGGGAAGACTAAAGGTATTTTCATACGTATATATATTTATATATGAATAGGTGTGCGGTTTATGTGCGAATGTCAATATACACATATATACGCGGTTCTCTTTCACCTCTTTTATATGAACGCATATATACTCGGGTATTGTCTCTATATGGTCTCTAGAGTGTGCTGCAGGCCTTTCAGTCACCATTTTAGGCTTTACATTTCGTGCATATATATATATATGTATATAGTTATCCATATTTTTCTCCTTTATGTTTTTCATCACGAAAATGCAAAGTGATATAGGAGTGTACGTATGATGGAAATTTTTTTTTGCCTCCACTTTTTATTTTTAGTAATATATATTTTTTTCAAACGCTAGGTCTCGTCTATAACATCCCGCAGGCGCGTATATTAAATGGGCGAATGATCATATTGCTTCAATGCACAATTACTTAGTTTTCGCCACTGGCGAGGCAAATATTCCAAAATCGTATGCAATAATTTTGTATATATATATATATAGATATGTATTGTGGCGTAAAGCTCAAGCGAAAATCTCGTGATATGCGAGTTAGCGAAAACATAAATTTGTGAGGTCGAGAATTAGCCAACTGGTCCATGGTAATCGATATTTGGTTCGACGTTTACTCCGTCCTATGTGCAGGTATAACTGTTTGTGTGTGTGTGTGTATGAGGCTGTGTTTGCATACGTGTATAAACCCACATTGTAAAACGATGTCCAACGAACTGAAAAAAAAAATATTTGAAAAAAAAAAGAATGGTCGCGCCGAAACAAAAGGAATAAATAAAAACAATGATAAAAACACACATACGCAACCGAGCGGAAATAGGGTGGATAAACGGGAACAAAAAAAAATGAATCACGCCAATATAATCGAATATCAAATATACACCTGTGATGGAATTATATGGAATATATACACAGGATTATTGTTTATTTGTTTTTTGCAGGAGAAATTAATACGTTCATCAATGTAGTGCATTTGGAACCCTATGTAGATATAGTGAGGTAAACTATCTAACGTCATCCAAGTTTTGTTTAAAGGAAGAGGAAGTTAGATGTTGAATTTGTTAAATACACTGATCTGTCAACTGACAATATACAAACAATTCATATTCTCAACATATTCTTATCAAATGTACTTTGGAGAATATATCTATCAAATTCTGTGTGGAAATTCGAAAAATTTCCGGACATGCCCCTCATCTTTGAACAGTTTGAAGTGTTCAGTAATTTGCGCTGAGTTCATAACTACCTTTAGGATGCGGCCATTGCTGAGTAAAGTCGATTTTCCTGCAAATTCCCGTTTTCGTAGTCATTTGAGGGGTGAGAATTTAGGTCGAATTTTACTTTTGTTATAAAAATTTCATCATTACGGTGGTCAATGTCAACGCTTTTTGATTTCATACAGGATAAATTCAGTGAATCTAAATTGATTTTTAACCTATCATCCAAGCATACTGAAGATAAGAGATATAGTCATGTTTATCATAGCATGACATGAACATAAAAATAAAGTTATAAAAGTGATCAGATAATATTATGAAAAACTTCAATTATTCTTCTTCAATATCGGATTTTTTTATCCAATGATTGATAATTATACTATATAGTCATATTACGATGCGATTGATGTTGCTGAAAGATTTGATCATGGCGCATTGAAAATTGTGATGGTGTAACTCGATGAGTATTAATCGTAGCGATGATAAACTCCTCAGTACTCATTAATCGACTCTTTGAATGTATAATTCCTCGACCGTAGATAATTGTCCTCTCAATATGAAAAGTTTAACAACTCCAAATTACTGACGACAATTGAGTGAATTTCATAAATTGTTTTTTAGTCAAAGACAATTTCAATTTTTTACAAACTTCACAGTATACATTCAGTCGACATTTGAACAATACGAGATCATTCTCTGGCGGCACTTATAGAGACTCCAGTTCCTGATGGAAATTGAAAAAAGACGATTTTGCAATTTCAAAGAGTTTTGTCATTTGTGGAATAAATATAAAACCAAAATAAGAAAATGTAAAAATTATGAGACATTGAACAAAGTTAGGATTTCCACATTGAAAGTTCAGTTTTGTTTTGCGAAAAAAATGTGAAGAACTCTTATTCTTCCCACAAAATTTTTTTTGACTCATGTACAATGGTTCGAAATGACGTAATCAAAAACGCCCAAGGTAGTCACCAGTGTAGAAATTTTGACGAGGATATCAAATGCAGGTCATAGATAGGCCGCTTGTGTTGGTCCAATATAGGGATGTCACAATTCCTAAGTGAGGACCTACATTCTTTTCCAAAACTTGGTCCAATACAAGACACCTGGGAGCCACCAATATAGGAAATCAATTTCAGAACATTCAATGTTAGATAATAAACGAAAAATATCTGATTGCATTTCACGTAATACAGAGAGTGTATGAAACGCGACATTAAAAAACAATGAAAATGTCTGTCAAAGATGGAATCCGTATTATAACAAATGCTCACCCATCCAAATAATAACCGTACTCACTGCTGCTCAGCTTCGATGATCAGTGATGTCTTTGAGTCGGCATGTTCTATAATGATGAAATAATTATTGGTCCAGATATTGTAAAGGTACACTCAATTATTTATAATAATTATTCGGGTTTCCCTGAAATTATATGGAATGAACAATTTGCTATGGGCAGCGTTTCAAGTAGTTCGTTAACTTTCCCTATTTATATTATATGTCTGAAATATACGAAAATGGGGCAAATTGGAAACCTTACTTATCCCCACCAAATAACATAGTATAACTTCCAATATATTTGAATTCTTGCATTTATATTGATAAATCCCAATATATGCCACAATCGTAATGGTATCCATATTGAGGGGAATCAGATGGATTCCTAAATTTTTCATGAATAATTGGATCTTATAGAGGACCAATGTGGGAAACCTCGGCGCAATCCCGTACATGGGATGACGTTAGAAATCCTGTACTTAGGACGCCTCATTTGTGCCTGTGTGGGACCAACATTGAACGTTGGCCGCCTATAGAAATTTCTGAACGGGCAGTCGGTTGAGTAGTTTCATTTTATCTTTCCCGCCAATTGAATGAGAGTGGTTCTGGGAAAAATGTGTTGAAAGTTTCAAGTACGAACTATATCTGCACCGTACGTATTTTGTTCTCAAAGCTATAATTGCAAGAATTATTGGGAATTAATTCTATAACTCAACAGGCAAATTCTTCAATAGTACTTCTAATTGAAGCGGAAAAAAATCAAAATTTTCGACCTCGAACACCAGCCTTCCCCTTTGATCACGAATATGCAAATCATTATTGCTGTCGATATCAACAACCAATGAGAGTTTCAAAAGAATGATAGCAACACTGCATGTCTAAGTATTTTCAAAATATTTTATTTTCAACTTTTGTTTTTGAAATAATTGTGGACACTTGGTTTCACGGTGCATATAAAATCCATAGTTCAAGATATTCAGGTCATCTTATGTTCATGATTGAAGATTGTCTTATTGTCTTCCAAATACGAGCTTTTACTTTCAGTTATCTCACTTACTGAATTCTTTATGTTCTCTGATGCAATTTTGGGAGAACATTGTGTCAATGACTATCTCATATATCTTTCATTTACTAATCCTTCTATATTCCACGGTGTCATTACAATATAACATAATGAGAAATGATGATACAAAATTGATGTGAAGAAAACTATGAATGTTAATGATCAGAAAATATTTTGCCATGTACTCGATACGTGGTATTGTGAAAAGTCATTTGAATTGAATGTTTTCCAGTAGAAGCAATGCGTATTGTCGTTCTGCTCTTGAATTAATATAGTGTAGCTGAAAATTTTGGTAGAGAACAGAGAATGTTTGTTTGTTTTTTTTCAAATATCACGCTTGCGTTCCCAGACAAATCCTTCCACTTGAGTTTATATCACAAACATTAGAAAAAAGTCATCTGACACATGAGTTCCGTGATATATTCGACATGTTATATGACCGCAAAATAAGGTTTTTATCAAGTGATTGTATACTTTTGAAAGGTCTGAGAATCGTGTAATTTAATGAACGTTTTTTCACACGAAAAATAATATTTGATGCAAAAATAAAAGATTAGATGTTTTCGTGTATCATTTGTAAAATACTCACAGGGAATTTCGGCAACATATCCTGAGAAATGGAGACATCACAGCCATTTTCCCAAGGTTGTTTAATATGAACATACTGTGAAACTTCTCATAAAATATATAGAATATTAGTACTGGTCAAAGCTAGTTTGAGAAGAGATCCATCTTCATTTTCTGTTGTCAATGTATCAGTAAAGAAAATGCTCGGCGACTTCTAAAGAATTATCTCAAGAAAATATTACTTTAATATTTTATCTAAATCAGCTAAATCTTCTGTCATATATTTTCGGTGCCAATGTTGAATACGTTGCTATGATAATACAACTTTGATATTTCTATATAAACAGTAATCATTATAAATGTCTTCTTGAACATTCGAATCTATAAATCTGTTGTTCTCATGAATTCTAGAATTAAATTTTGAGAATACACCCCAGAAAAATAGAACTAACAATATATACAAATTGGGAAAAATTGTTTTTTTGTTACTTTATCGAATATATACAATCGATTATATAGGATTATAGGGATCCCTACAGACTGTCCAGCCGTTCGCGCTGAAAAATGGCCTTTTTCGGATTTACAATAAAAAACAAACTATCTGGTCAATCTTTGTCAAACCCACTACACAGTTGTGTTATGCATTGTCGTAATTGCAGCTAATTTGCTCTTATGTTATTCCATTAATAAATTTAAAAGATACATGGCATTAACCACAACGCTGTGCGAAATATCGTGTTCACTTGCCAGAATATTTCTCTCTCAAGTTATCGCAAACAAAAGAAGATGGCATATTATTCATAATGAATTTCTTTATCGTATGCTGAGTGGTAAAGATTTTACTAATTTTTCGAACAAATGGCAACATCTTGACGTAATGTAAAATAAACTATGGAGATTGCTCAATTCTTTGACATAGAAAAAGAACTATTTGAATTAAAATTTATCTTGACCCGATTTACGATGATGAGATGTTTCCTGAGTCATTTAAGAAAAAATATAATGAGTAAATTTAGCGAGTAGATTTTTTAATAATTATGGCAAGCAGTTACGACTAAAGCTGTTTTCAGAAGGACGCGTGTAAAGTTTGTACTTGCGATAATTATATATACCCGCGTGCCACGTCACTTAAATGCAAATAACTCCGGCATGTTTACGAATTTCGATTTGAAGTTTGGGGCGATAGTTTCAGATAATTAAATTACATGGTCCTGCGAATGAAACGCTTCCCAAACTCGAAAAAACCGCAACGTCCTGCTAATTGCGAACCCAAAATAATTCACCGCAGGTTTTCAATATTCAATTGAGAGATTGATCACCGAATACTACTCCAAATATCATGGGAATAATATTGAGACGTATGATGTTAAACACGAATAATTTGGAATAATGTATGAATAGTTTCTTTGAAACATATTAACTTTTTTTTTTGTTCATTTTACAATACTTTACTTAACTCATATTCTGCAAGTCTATATGTAATTCAACGTACAAAGTTCAATGATTGTTCGTACACAAACTATATGATGGTAAATTCCCTCATAGTTTTGGTAATCTTGGTATTTAGTGAAATTTTGAGTTCGATGGATTTTTACCATTTTTTTCTATGCAAACGTGAAGTAAAATTTTCCCCCATCAAAAAAATTATACCAGGAAAATTTTTTTTGCTAAATAATCGCATTATTCATGACTCTTGGATTCATCCTCTGAGGGAATAAATGTCTTTTTCTTTCGCAATAGTATAGATATAATTTATATAATAATTTATTATAAAATATTACGTTTGCATAATTTTCGTACAGACTTTGTAAATTTTTTGCAGACAATTCGTGATTATGTATTCCATCTTTGCATTCATATCTGCCCACGAAACTTGAACTTATATTTCTTTTTATTCAGATGTTCAATTTTATTTGCATAAAAGTTTATTTGTATCTCTTCTTTCTGAACCGAAGACACATTCCTAATTGTTATAGAACCATGATGTCAAAAAAAAATTGGTGTCTGAGGATATCTGCTTTCCAGGCTAACACACGAACAAGCTCCGCCTCTGCGCAATGAATGAGAGAAAAAAAAATCTCAATATATATGTGATAATTAACTCTTAACGATCTGACTTGGCACGGGGTCAAGCCGGCATGGTTCTAAAACGAATATCACGTTGCAAATTGACGTAATCCCCTTTGGACAACGGGTGAGGCAGGAGGGATCTTCCTTTAGCACGGGATAATTAATCAAGCTCTGCTCCTTGAACCCCCAGCAAGATCCCAACTCAGTGTATAATGACATGGCTATGCTCTGAGCTTTTGCCAACTTCTATTCGTCCCATACTATACATTAAAATGACATTGTGTATCTATGTGCGCGACCCTCTTGATCATTTTCTTCAGTTCACCCCTCTATATGAACATACGTCTCATGTATAGCGAGATAATAACAATATTTTATATGAATATAGGGGAGAGTCGTGCAAGAAGAGCCCCTCGGGTAACACTGGCTCCCCCAGAAGAATGATCAAAAATTGAAATAGGAGAACTTATATTTTAATATATCTATTTTCATATGGGTTTATATGTTCATTGGTATTAAATTTACTCTATTTGGTATTATATATCGTTTGCATAAACGGAACAATTGTATTTTCATATACAGAATTCGTTTTTATCATTAAATTTGGATAACAACGAAATAATTGCTTGTTTTGTTTGTCTTCTTTCCATCCATTTTAACAAACGTCTCTATATTATTACGTCGTTTGACTTCTATCGAACAATTTTTGAATCATATCTCAATGGTTCACATGTGTTGTAATGTGTGAAAGTCAATGTGCAATCAAAACTCAACATCCTAATTTGCGAAACTATTCGTCGCTAATATTCATTGAAAACTACAGAACTTATCTTTTTCATATTATAATTTCAGACAAAGTCTCGTAACTCGATTTGAATTAGCAATATAATTCATTATTGATTCATGGGCGAGACATATAATCCCTTTGGATCCAGGATACGCTCATTTTTTTTTCTCATTAACAAACGATATATCGTAAGAGATGTGAATGCTCACCTTATTTTATTTTCCCTGCATACATTCATATCCACATATATTTATATATATGAGATATTCCTTCATAACTCCATACTGAAATAGATTGGGTTTCAGTTTGTCAATTTTTCGAAAACTTGGCCAGGTTGTAGAACATATTGGGAAAGAATCTCTTATAAGTTTAAAATTTGTCGGATCAGTAGTTTGGCCGCAGTGCAATGTACATTGAACTATGAAATGTCAACTTTATTCCATATGATTTATAAACATGAAATTTGCCAGCCACATTTTTGTCTTGTGGAAAAACTTCAACAATACTGACATTTAAATAGAAATCTCAGCTTTCCAATAATGACATTAATTTTGCATTTCTAATGGGATAAAATCAAAATAAAATTGTATCGGTGTCGAAATTTCTTCTTGTCACAACATTGCATTCTCTCTGCTCGGATTCACATTTTTTCAGACAATCAATTATCTCCATGGAATATGTCATTTTCCCGTTCGAATACTAGCAAAAATGGCAACAAATGAATGGAACATTAGAATGTGAGAGAAACCGATGGAAATGCAATTTCGATCTATGATTTGAAAACGTTTATCGCAAGTGAGCCTACAAGCTAACCGAGTTTTGATAAAATTGACAATTTGGTGTACAAACATGTTTTTCAGTATTTGGTGCAATAATTCATATTTCATATCGCTTGAATTTAATTCTACATTCTATAACGTATCTCTACAGAGAATGATAATATATTTATATACATTATTATATATTGTATAAAAGCTCACTAAAATCTGTCATTTCCACACGAAAAGGTAGGTCATCGAGTTTCGATGCCAGATCAGATCGATTCCAAGCGATTTCTGCCGCTGTGGTTTCCCCGTATTAAAAAAAAAAACTAAAACATAAAATAAAAAAATTGCATTCAATGTGCCAAAGTGGGCGCGCGCTTTCGATCGATTGCAATATAGGCGTATTTATGAACGTTTGTGGGTGTGTGTGCATGCGTGTGCATGAAATGGAAACTCACTGGGATACCAAGTTATATTTAAATTTGGTATAATTAAAATTGTGATAAGCGTGAAATATCGCATGAAATTGACTCAGAGGAGCAGAGAATAAAATTAATTACTTCAATTGTCTGTGGGTAGGACCTATTGAATTAATTCGATATTAACGTTATTATATAATATATGTTTACATGTATTTATAGAAATTTCATTTAGTATAAATGTGTCGTGTATAGCAAAATGTTCATGTCGTATAGGAATGGTTTTGGTTATACGTGTATATTGCATTTGGCATATATAGTAGACAAAAGCATATTATTCTTTAACCCGAAGAGAAAAGGATTTGGCAGTGGTGAGTTGGCGTCTATGTATATGCAATGTTCGGAGTAATATATATATATATATATATATATATATATATATGTATGTATGTACGGATGTGGTTATATGATGGTAGGTATACAGACTCCCTCCGTTTATGTTGAATCTGCATAGCCATTCGAGCGTAGTTCCTACGCTGAGATTTAAGCTCAGAAAATAAGGTCTTTCAAGACAGTGCACTCTTTTCAGCTTTCACGGACATTCGCAAAAGCTACACGTTGTGTGTGATGTCTATATATGCACACGCCAAACCCCGAGATTTTCATTATAAATGTAGATTTTATGCAAACGAATCGAGAATAAAACTTTTTCATCTCTATTTTCATTTTATTCTAATTAATTAATGTTTTGTTCTTGTTTTTTCATTCCATCCCAGAGTTTTATATCACTCTTTGACTTCATGTCTTGGTAAATCTTATTTTCGATTCTTAATTCTAGATTACATAGTTATATAGAGGCGGGTATCATGGGGATTTGCAGAGATTGACAATGATCTTGATGGAAACAATATTGAAATTTTATGTCTGGAATTTTGTCTAACAGAAATTTGAAACCATCCTGCGTTCACTCTTAACACTCTAAATGACCAATCTATCGAATTTAAATCCAGTATTCTCGTGATCTACATGGTTAATTGTCGTGAAATTTTCTCAACAATCACCATAGAACATTAATTCCATATGCTGTTAATTTCATATTTTCAACTTGTATTATGAGTTGAGCGTTCCCAAATTAATTCATAGGGTATACTATGACAATTCTATTTGAGAAATCAGTTCTTCACATGCACGTAGATAATTAACAATGAAATTCTCGGAATGACAAATATTCCATTTAAATATGTACTATTTTCGCAATTAATTATAAAAATGTGCAACATCATGAGTCCAGTATTCGTCATATTCCAATGGATTCTCATGTAAATTTAGAGACTTTCACTCCGATAATGGTATGTTATGTAAAAGTGGAACGAGTTTTATTGATTGCAGAATTTTTTCAATTGAATAAACTGAAAATATCTGCTAATGTCTCATTATTTTTGTATAATTCAAAACAGTGCTCGGCAGAAACACAGTATAGTGAAATTTAATCAAATGAACTTCTAGTTTTTTAACTGCTTTCATAGATTGTTTTAATTGTTATTCAGTGTACGGCGAGATGGTCCACGTCCCGAGAAAATTGACAATCACAATGTCATTCAGAAAATTGTTTCATCATTTATTCCATTCATTTAATTGCTAAAGCGCACTGTGACAATAACCACATTGATAGAGATGTATGTTTGATCCGAGGAATATTATTTTCAATTCTAACACTGCTTTTTCGCATTCAAACCAAGAAGAACTTTTAGTCTCACGTTGTGAACAAATAATGAAATTTTGTTCGTGATTCAAGCACGGAAAATTGAAGATTGAACCATTTATTACATTCGGTAAAAATGTTATGGAATTCCAATGTCAAATATCGATCTTTACATCTATAGCTTTATATAATATATCACATACCAATATTTTAGACATATGATTGTGCAATGTTGTAAATCGAAATGCAAACTATTTTGGTTAATTATCGTGTGAGAGAGTGTCGAACGAGCAACAAATGAAAATTCATTTGTAATGATAAATTTAACGGGGAAACAAAATTAATTATCATAACAAATGAATTGTAGCAGTGAATATTGCTGATCGGATGGCGTTAGTCACAAAATATTTTAATACATGAAAATAAACAAAACTAAACTTTTTTTTCGTCCACTTTTCAATAACTTCTCGGCCAGAGCTCATTTCGCTCGACTATCCTCTATATTTATTTATACGTTGTTCAATTTTCTTAAAGGTCCACATTAACTTGGGCGCGGGCGAGAGTGAAATAGCAAGTCCGAAAGGATTGACACTCAACGATTTCAGTTGGCATGAAATTCATTTGGTACGACAAGAGGCCAATATGACTCTACAAATCGATGTTATTCACACAACGAGAACTTTACTGCCTGGTAGATTTTTCGTTTTGAATGTACTTTATGGCGTCTACATTGGAGGACGAGGCGATTTCAACGAGCTATTTCTAGGTAAGCTTACACACACACACACACTTTTCTTTCCCCTTTTCTCCTTTCCCTCTTTTTGACTCATCCAGATTATTCGTGTACATTGAGTTATATACATATTTCATTCCACATGTGGATTTTATACACTTTTATATTCACGCAGCTGTATAATTCACTGTTGTCTAAGTACAATTTTTGACACAGGAAAAAAAAAAAGAAATGGGATAGAAAATAAAATTGAAGTATAACGCACACAGGAAAATAATACTTAACATATATATGGCCATTTTTTCTCTGCCAATATACCCATGGGAGTAATCTTCGTAGACGGAATGAAAGAAAGAAAAGGAGATAAAAAATATACATATACATATGGAAAAAACAATTCTCCTTCATTCCTGCTTCTCGCTTTCTGGTGTAGCCCCCTGTCTAATTCTGCCACCTATTCGCTACCCACCCAGGTCACCTGAATTGAATACGATCAGCGCAAACACCGAGTTTCATCCCCCAAGCACAATATTCCCTGGTCTAACCGGTGAAATTCAATTTACATATTCATGACGATTCATTTGTTCGTGGCTTTACAACCCAAATTTTCTGAAGAGAAAGGCACCGATAATTCTTGAGTTTTCTTTGAAAACCTTTCGAACGCTGTGGGTTTTTTAGTCAATTTTATTTTATCTATTTTTTCTTGGTGAAGTTTAATGATAAAACAAAAAAAAAAATAATGGACACATTGTCAATGATATATAATAATATACTCAAGCTTTGGATAAAAACCTTTTTTTGCTTGTATTCCCATTATTGCAATAGGAAAATTCGAAATGATAAGTTAGATAAATATAAATAAATTCGAGAGGCGCTTCGATTTTGTAACTGAAAAGGAATGGAATAAAGTCGAATAATGAGAAGCTCATGAATAAACATTTTGCGAGAGAAAGAATTACAAAGAAAATAATGTTTTTCTTTTTTTTTTCCCCACCATTTTTTTTCGAATAATAGCACACAATTGGTAGTACGCTTTATCAGAACTATCTACTCTGCATGCCAACATGTTTTTGTCTGCCACCGTCATCCCCCTTCACCGCTCCCCTACCTCATCTCTCATTGCTCCGATGCGCTTTCCAATTTGCATAAATAAATATTTAAGAAAGTTCCGGGGATGAAACATCGCACATCGCCGTCATGACGTTGATATACTATGTGAGAAAGTAAATCGTGTACACATATATGTCCTTTCTTACAATCTCTCTGTTATGTTAACTCATATTTACTGTTTGCTATTAATCTCTAACGTGGATAGAGTACATGTCAATAAACGCGTAAAAGAAAAGAGAAATAATGATGATACGAACTTTTTTTTAAATGTATTCAAAAGAATTTGGGTAAAAACATTTATCTGCATGACCACAAAAGGGATTGGATGTAATTTATGGATTATACAACTTTATATGGAAATTATTCAAAGCTTATATTTTATATTATAGTACTAATAGGGAGATGAAAAAAATATTCAATGTAAAAAAAAATCATAATAAAATAATAATATAAAACATGATGGGATGGAGTGTTGCCATAGCATTGAGGAAAAATTACTGGTTTGCTAAATCCTTCTCATACACGCATATATGTCTATATGTATTTATTTTATTTTCATGCATTACATTATTTAACATTTCATGATACGCCGGTAAACTCTTTTTTATGTGATACTTATATCTCCGGGGGAAAAAAAAAAAGAAATAAAACAAAAATAAATATGAAAATGAAAATAAAAAAATGTATATTATACTTTTTAGGTCACACAGAATATATGAGAGGTTGTATGGCGGATATTATTTACAATGGAGCAAATGTAATAGAATACACAAAGTCGAGGCGAGGTAAATCTGAAGCTACTGCAGTAACGTGGGGCTGTTCATCAGAATTTGACGCAACAAGGAAAACGGAAATAAGTTTCCTGGAGGAAGGCGCTTTTATATCGATTCCAAGGACTATATCGCGCTCAGGATCAAGGTAAAAATATATATATTCACCAGGGGAACAAAAATGACATTATCAACCGTCATGACGAAATTTTTTTTGCCCCCTCGGTGTTTTCGTTTGACTTCAAAAAACGTGGAATTACCGGTCTATTTTTTCACTTATAATATTAATCACTGCACTCAACCATAATAATGTAATGGTAGTCATGAGATAACTAAAAAACAATATCGACACAATAATGTCCAAATTAAAAATTCATGGTTATTTAATAGAGAATAATATACTATTATAAAAGTTATATTGTTCCATGTATACAATAATCTTGTATTGAACCACATCTAACAGCATACAATATTCAGTAAGTATTATTTGTGGTTGTGTGTTACACGCCGCATTGCAGATGGGAATTCGAGCTGAAAACTACCTCAGAGATGGGACTGCTGCTATATAACGCTGGACAAGCGTCTCACGCTGATTATTTGGGTATTGAATTGCATGAAAGCAAAATCCGTTTGTTAATGAACAAAGGCAATGGCGCAACCGAATTAATACATTCTGCTATCGTATCAAATGGGAAATGGCACAGAATAATAATTGATTTCAATCCAAATATTATTGGTATTACTGTGAATCAACAAAGTGAACATTTAAATTTACCAACTGGTGGAAATCGATATCTTGATTTAGCTGAAACTTTGTACATTGGTGGTACTGAATTGAATAAACGCGCTAGGGCTATTGGTAAGGGAATTAAATCTGGCGATAGAAGCTATAAAGGTTGCCTACGTAACATGGTACTTGATTCATCATCAATGGGTTTGCCGGACGTCAAAGTGAGTCAAGGTATCGTGGTTGGTTGTGTGTGGAGTTACCAATGCCTACAAAAGCAACCGTGCATTGAGTCTGCTACATGCTCACAACTTGGAGTTGATTCATTCGAATGCACCTGCGATCAACCTCATTGCGTCACGACTGATTATGCCGGAAGCACGAGCGTAAGTTTTATCATTATTATCGGTTGACAAATTGAATTATTATCGTGATTAATAACACTTTGCGGGGGATTCTGAACATATTGGTTATAGGGCATTATAATAAAATTGATGTTATATTATATATGAACATGGTGGAGAGTGGGACAGACCTTCATGGGGACATTGCAAATATACGATACATTTTCTTTTATATTACTGTTGTTGGTGATACCTTGCAAAATGAGCAATATATTTTTTATTCGTGCGGATAGTTCCATCATTTATTCTATTGATTTGATAATACTACTAAACATGCATTCCAAAAAGGTTGGGTACTATTATTTCTAACAGTCCCTACCCCCCGAAGACGGATTCCGGTACATCGTAGTAATTTCCACGGCAATGTCGATTTAAATATTCACCAAGCTAAGGAAATTATGAATATTTTGTGAGAAGTATTTACAGCTGTGAGGTGGACGTCGGCGAGTGCAGAGGTACATTGTACCAGTTTATGGGGGGGGGGGGGGGGCGGCAGTGCACGTCGATAGAGGAAAAGATAGAGATTTTTCAGAACCCAGTGAACAAAAGAAGCACACCTAATCGAGATGTTTACCAGATCAATTATTGAACGCAATTAGGTTTTTACTCGTTATAAATTCTATAGTCGATGTTTATTTTGATAAAGAAAATTGTGTCAAGAAAAAACACAGCAGTAAGATCATTCGAACGGATATCGAACTAATGTCATGGTTTGTTTCAAATCGAACGTGGGGTCAATATTTTTCCCAAAACTGATCTAATCCTATGATAATTTGAGATCAATTATTTAATTATTTTTCCACAATTTGTGTGTTTGTATCATGAAAAGATTTTTCGAAAGCCGCATATTTAGTATTACTTATATTTTGCTTATGAACCAACTTCAAATCTTGTTTACGATCCGACTTTGAATATTCGGAACGCCGTTCTATAGTGAGATACGAAAAGTATATATGTCCGGTAGTCTTATGTGGTAGGTAATGAGTATGCATTCAGAAAGTGCTTGATATCAATCAAATGTACTGAATATGATACAATCTATTCGTCATTATTTGTTTGATCAACGTGATATGAGTATTGTGAAGGCTACCATTAAAATTTTAATTAAAATTACCATATTTGCAAAGTCAATAATTGTTTGCGTACATTCGCAAAATATGGTAATATAATATACGTAAGTGGACCAATATATTTTTTTTTTTTTTTCTACAATTTGTTCGAGTTTTTCTGGGAGAAGTCATAATCATCAAAGGGGTTTTGTCCAACTTTCCCCTACATAGAGATCAAATTATGAATGATTGAAGTTGATGTGAATGTATTGTGTTGTTAAGTAGATGGAATCATATAGATTTCGCGAGTCATATAGTTTAAAGACAATTTCACAATATATAGACGGATGGCATTTGGGGATGCGAGTGCACCACAATGGGTATCCTGTTTACCTTGCGCAGTTTGCGGTGGTTGTTGAGCGAGAATGCTGATTTGCGGAAACCCGTATTCAAGAGTTAACGAGAGTGCGAGGGGGGATGAGAAACAGAGGAGGATGGTGTGTGGGAGGGGAGAGATAGAGAAAGATAGATAGATAGATAGATAGATAGAACGATAGTGTAATGTGAAGTTTATCAAACATTCAAAATTGATTACATTCTAATGTAAGATTAATTCAACAGCGCAAAACTCATTAGCTCATTCGTTATTTATTCATTTATATTCTCCATTTCAATCCTTTTGAAATGTAGTGCTCGTTTTAGAAAGACATGTTTTTGAATTTTATCCTTTATAATTATTTCATAATGTTTCGCAATGACAGTATATATCTCTTCAGGCCCTAAGAATATCAATGACGATGGAGAACTCAATAGCATCATTTGATTTTTCATTTGAGACATGATATGTAGCTCATAAATTTGCATCACCTCAATAACTTGTATGATTTTGACACATATTATTTAATAGTCCTATTACAAAATATGATTTGTTTTATTGAAATATTAGAAATATTTTCCGCTGCATGAATCAATGGTTTAAATCCAAATTATTGTTCTACGGTTTGGATACGATAAGAGTTTCCGAATAAATTTTTTTATAAATTTCAAGACGAAAATTGGCATCATTGAATTTTTGAAATTAGTCGCTGAATGTGATTATTGGAAAAGTTAATATTTTAAGCATTCCGTTTTTTTTTTATTTATTCAACAATATGTCTTTGATAATCGAGCGACTTCGATCATCCCAAAAATAAATCGAAGCAGCGAACAAGGGTCTCACAGCTCAGCAAGATTAATAACCTAAATGTTCAATAGTAACTTGAGTTCAAACAATTGAATTGTTCATAGAAAATTATATCCCGGATTTTCCAATAGAGAAATAATCGTATTCCATTCTGGCATATCAAAATACACGAAATGTTCACAGATAATTTTTTTCTCACGGTGCAAATGAAATTGAGAATAGCGAATGAAGTTTACCAATTTAAACATTCAATTTGACAGTCAAAATCAAACGTAAAAAATTACCGGATTGAATATAACCAATTGGATATGTGACAATCAAATATAAATTGAAGAAAAATGGCATATTTGGCACAAAAATTCTAAAATATCGTATATCTGACCTTATTTCCATAATCAACGACCTTTACACCCAACGTACACTAATTTTCAGGTAATTTGTGAGATATAATAACATCTGTACGGAATAGAAATACGTGTTGAACATACATCCTAAAATATATTCATGTGTAGGTAAATATATGTGCAGCAAAAAAAATAGACATTCGGAATATATGTCCAATATACATTCACAAAATATATAATTTAATAATATCTCGACATATATGTATCAGTATACTCATTAATATAGTTTGGATAAACATCGCTTTGGGCAAATCGAGTTACGTATTCCTTTTATCCGAAAGTATATATTGATATACATGAATTATATATTCAATTATGTATTTTACTATAAATTGCTCATCATTTATTTTTCGATGTACTGGAATCGGCAAAAATTCAAATGTCCATTCAATATATATTTGTGTATGTTCAATATATCTTAGGATATATTTTCTACATATATGTTTTTTTCATGCGGGATTCAAACGTCGGAGGATTGTAATAAAAGAACGAAAAGAATCGTTCTGAAAATATATAAACGGCGAAACTTAAATGTTTATCTACCGCGTAACAGTAAAACGAACAGACAAAAATAATGATAAATGAGAGAGTGTATTATTGGAACATCATCCGCACGTTTCTCTATAGAATTCTTGATCGCATCAAGTTTATATATCAACTTATCGATAAGTGAGTGTACTCGGCAGTGGCGTACGCGAGCAATGTCTATCCGCTTGATTGGAATAACTCCCATCGGACACGGAATCGCTTCTATTCCGTACTTTGTGAGGGGAGACTAGGTTCGATATACACATCTACTACTCGTCTCGTAGGAAATCAAGCTACTTTATACGAGTTCTCATGTGTATCTATAATGCAGTACTAGAAGCACCGGGCTACTTTCTTGGGAGTTGCTTCAACAACTATGTTCGCTATACGAATAATTTCTCAATCAATCAAGATTCAAATTGATTTAATTATTTTTCCGATAGAATAGAAAAAATAGGGGGCGTATCAATTAGTTTGTTATGTTCATTATCTAATTTATACGAATAATAACACTTGATTTTCATGTTCTCTTTTTCATTCGTTTAAATACAGGATAATGGGAGTTTAGCTCTGAATCTGGAGATTGTAGCGGTACGTGCTGTTGTCGTGCCAGAAGGTGAACATGTATTGGTTACCACCGACAATATAGCAATGGTCATGGACATTGCCAAGTACGGTATAAATGAGGACGGGATCATTTTCAGTCTAACAATGGTGCCAGAACATGGTAGGCTGATGGTAAACGAAGCCACAACCACCACTCGCACATTCACGTTACAGGATATTCACAGAAACCGGGTAACGTATATATGAACATTTATGGTATACATATATTATTTTTTTTTATCAATACATTTAATGACGTTCACAAAATCGAATTTTATATATATTGAGTACTTCGAGCCACCAATTTATTTTTTTGAATTGAAATAATTTTTTCACCTATTTTGTGGCTTCAAAATGGAACGTCGGGACGGTTCGCAGTAATTTGCGGTGATGGTAATCAATGTATTTGCAGATTGATTATTCGAAATAAAAGAGCTTCATTTATTCTTTAAACAAGTCCCTATATATACCGTTACATGTATGGGTTTTTTCGATTTCCCAATCTTTCGCTTTGTAAACATTAAAAATCCAATTGTTTTATTTTGTAGCGTCTTCCAAAAATGTTCCATACTTTAAAACGTCTTGTATATTAATCTCCTATACGGGAGAAAAGAACTTTTTGAAGTGTTTCGAATGTCTACAATGGTTTAGATATGGAAGGAAACATTTCAGAAATACTTGATTTCCCGAAGGCTTTGGAATTTCACGTGAGAAAAACGTGCAAAGATGACATTGGAAATCTTGAGTTCTCGAAATGTTAAAATGTGGTTTGGTGCTACTGTAGTAAATATGATATTGGATAATTATTCAAAACCTCATGCTCATCAGTTCTTTAAGTTTATTGTTTTTAAATAGGCGTTCCGGAGTAAACACAATCAGAGTTTGAACTTAGTGTAAAATCGATCGAAAGACCCATAACTCTTGCATTTTCCCAAGTATCAACATCAGGTTTGGCTCGCATAGTCTTTCAACGGTAATTTTTGACAGGTACCTCTATCCCATCCGAATGGGAATGTTGCTGTTAGTGATTTTTTCGGTTATGTTTATTTGAGCGCGAACTACACTCTAAAAGTTGGGAAATATGGATTTTTTGGTTACTAATTCGGAAAGTGTATACGCTTGGAAATGTGTAGTTTAAATATTATATCAAAATTCTGAGAAAAAAACTGAAGATATATCAATTCGTTCGAAATTGGGAATGTTCTCGTCTGGACAATGTCGTAACTTTGATCACTTTCATTCCAAAACTATGTTTTCCCGAACAGATATACTTATAGCTTGAAGACGAATAACCTGATTGAGATGATTTTATTCTTCCTTCTTTCGAACTACACGAATATTGGGTTCGAAACGTCGCCATTTTATCGAGAATTCAAAATGTCCAAAATTCCCCACGTGCAACGATACCGACATTTAACAATTTTTAGGAAATGGTTTCCGTCTATTTTCAAACTATCTATTTATGAGTTATGAAGGCATCCAGATAGATAAGAATTTGTTCACGAGCCTGTATTTGATCCTTTGTAAATTTGTGATTTTTTACATCTTCGGTAAATTGTATGTAATGAACGAATGTGAGGAGGATAGCGGAAATATCAATACAAAATATCGATTCAGAAATAGATTATGTCAACGTTATTAGCAACTATCGTTGATATGGGAATATTACAATAAAATTTTCCTCTTTACAAAAAAGATTGTTCACATAATCTTGTCAACTTTCCATTGCACGGTATGTGTAATGTTTCGCTTTTGTTTCGCTTTGGTAGCTCAAGCGAGGAATTTTTTCAACGAATTTTTCATTATTTAAAATATTTATTTCTCCGAATATTGTGCCATATATGTATAGTATCGCTAATGTGATTACTCCATTCGGTATGGCTACAAAAAAGCGTGTAAAATAATTAACCCGTCTCGTGTCACATCTACGTGAGTAGGCGTGACGCGCCTTTCGACTATCGTTGAGTCATGCTGTGCCAAATGATGCTCTTTCACGTCCAATAACTGATTCATAGATATTCATTGCAACTGGTATTTTTTGCACAATATAATGTTCAATGTATTTCTGTTTAAGGAGAAATAATTTGAACATCAAGAAAAATTAAGTTCCTGCATATATGGAATTTCAAATTCCTCAAATTCAGTTATCTATTTCGCAAACACTTACCAATATTCCATAATAGATGATACAAGAATTTGTATCTTTATCCGGGACAGATACTCTATATACACTGTGGCACGGGGGTTACACCGCTCAGTCGCTAATATACCGCCCACCCATGTTTCTCGTGAACCACGAGTAAAAGAATTGAACAAAAAAAATTCGAAGTAAACTATTTTTAGAGAAACGTCTGAGGTAGAAGTGAGTCTTTGTTCTTTTTTTTTTGTTTCTTTCATTTATAACGATGAAATATCCAACACAAAAATTCGCCACATTCCTTATAAGATTTGGAATTTTGCAAAAAAGATTATTTACCATGTGACTGCCATAAACATCGACGTCGGATGAAATTTACGATACAAAATTTTCAAGCAACAATTTGACTTCTCTAATACGTGAGATAAGATTTCTACTACCTTTCAAGTCATCTGCTTCATTTGCTGATTGCACAGCTCATCCATTCGTATATATATATGTTATAAATCTGCATCATTATTTGATCTAAAGTATTTACATTTTTGCGTATATACGAAACACACAGCCGTTTAAAAAACGTGATGCATAACAAAAAACATAGTTTACGTCACTATACTTTTTTTTATTGATTTATGAGAACACATTGCATTCGATCTAATCCAAAAATATGATTTCATTATTAATTAATAAGAAACATTTGAATCATATGTCAAATATATATGTTTTTTAGCGCCTATTACTTTTATAAGTTACTTTATCGATAAAGCTCAAGTGAATGGTGATACCCTCCACTCCCCCTATCAGCGAATAATTGACCACAAGAACTGGAAATATAAAATCAAACGCGTACAGAATTTTTCAATCTTTCTGTGCCCAAATAATTGTAAATTGCCAATCAATGGATCAATAATACAAAGTTTGATAGACACATTTGCAAAATATAATTTTCACTAATTTTCACGAATGTGAGAATAATATATAAAAGATATTTATATATTGTTGGAAAGAACCTTCAAGCTTTGCATTATCTATACATAATTTTATATTTCTAGATTTATTCATATTTTCTTGTACAAATAAACAAAGTTTTTTCGTGATTGGGGTTATATTGTTTGGTCAGCAATTTCAAGTGGGTTTGACTCTCGCACAAAAACTTTTTCATACGAAACTTCAATGGCAAATATGGACTATATCTATGACCACTTTCCGGAATCATTTCTATATACCATTTTCCCCTTTATGCATTGTTGGAGAACTTGGGACAACAAGCCCACCGACATCCTGCCTATTGTTCAGAAATAACTCTGTCAATCATCGATTTGTTCATGCGATTTTTTCGTAAATAAGAGTGCGGTAAACATAACTGCAAAATAACATCATCATCTCTTTTGACTCCAAAATTTGGTGGTGTATGACAAGGCAATATTAAACACCTAATTAATCTTTTTTTCCTCTTCTTATGACTTATAAGTAGGTATAATACTTACAGAGAAAAAGACCAAAAATTCTGGCATAGAAAAAGAAGTTAATGTATATTTATGATAATAATAATAAAGTGAAAGTAATGCACAGACAGAGAAAAGTTTGACATCATCCCAGTTAATCTGGGTGGGATCATAGTGTAAGAAAACGAAGCGATGGCTTTAGTAAGCGTTGGCTGAACGAGCAATCACGTGTGCGCTCGTCTCTTCTCAACAGTCTCAGCGGATAGTTCTATTGATAGTACGTGCCAAGAAGGACCTAACTTTAGAAGCATTGAGGGGGATATGAGAGGGTTGGTGGCAGTAGCACGACCAGCACACCCACATTCGTCGTTATATATGTATATATTCTCTCGCCTTTCACCGTCCTCTCCATCATCTTCTTCAACAACTCACTATTCTATATATCTGTATATATACATTAAGAAAAAAGGAAACAGAAACGCTTCTAAACTATACAATAGACCTCAGAATACTTTGGTGACATTCTTCGCAGTAAGCGATTCACGAATTTAACATTTCGACACTACGAACGCTGGAATACCTATAATTATATCAAATTTGTTATGAACACATATAGGCGCATTGGCCATAACAACTTTTAATACGAACTTTCAATTTCTAGATTCAATATATCTCAATATGTACCTCTACAAGGTGAAACTATGTGAATCGACGTTATAATGGAATGTCAGTATGGTGACCACGAAAAAAGACATGCAAAACAGTATAGGACGCAGCGACGCACACTCCACCCAACGTAATTGTATTGTTACCATGGACAATATAAAATACTTAAATATAGTTGCGATAAATAGCCATAATTAACTGTCAGTGAGGGGATATTAAAAATTTTCAATAGTATACATTACACTATAACACTCATCGCGGTATTGTGAACATTTTTTTCAAGGGCTGGAAAATTATATAATTTTATTGTTCCTTTTGCATACAAAAGATAAAGCTCAAAATTTACATCCAGAATTTAAGCCAAACAACTGAGGAAATAGTGACGTGATAGGTATTTTACCACAGTCATCCCACGAATACACCGTAAGTTAATTTCTTAAATTCCATGTTAGAGAATACGAAAACAGACAGCTCATTATCGTAGCCGATTTTGGGAAAATCACTTATTCAAACGGAAAGTATCTGTAGTTCGTTTGGAGAGGACTTGATGATGATAAATATATATGAAAAATATTATTGCGAGAACTTCGACGGAAGCTTAATAACTAAATATATATATAATATTGTCAAACAGAGTATTATCTATCCTAATTAAAAGACTATGGTGACTCCTCAAGGTGAAATACCACTTTGAAATTTGGGAAAAATCAAATTCTTTTACACATTCACAAAATACGTGCGCTTGAAAATCAGCGGTTGAAATATTATTTCGAAATGTCGGCGAACGACGTAGATCAGCGCTATGTTTTTTGGAACGCCAACAACCATAACTCGAAAACGAATAATCCGATTGACATGATTATTGTGAAAAAATGTTTGCAATCACTGGCGCTATTGACAAGTTTGGGAATATGTTTTTGTAAAAATTCGATATTCCACTGTTACTTATCACGTTCGTATAATTAGGAAAAAATTCGATGTTTCGTGATGGAATTTGATAGATGTTTTCTCCAATGAACAATGAAACTTTCGCGGCCTCAATTATCTTTCTTTCTCTAACGATTCCTGCAATGGAAATTTAAAAAAAATCTCTTTTTCTTGGATCGTCAGAGTGTTCCTCTTTAAAAGACACTTTTTGAAAAGTACAAAAACATTTTACTATGTTATCACTGAATATAATTTTTCGGGAAATTGGCTCGGTATATGCTATGATGTTGGGATTATCATTCGTGTGCTGAACATACTCAGTTTCTATATACATAGCGCATCTTTTTCTCAAAACATTTATGAAATTATAGTTATCACTATTATTTATTATTATTGTGGAGCATAATTGTGGATATTTATATTTTCTTAGAATTAATTTAACCGTTGAAGTCGTTGAGGAATATATATATTTCTTTACCCTTGAGACTTATCTTCTCTCCACCAACTTTGTACCGTCGACTTTTCGGAATTAATTTTGCTACGCGGCTTTATTTCCCTCGTTGAACTCCCTTTTGGGTAAAATAATTGAGCTCATACATTTTATAAATATATATACTAACCCCATCCGCAGTGTATGCTAATTGTCATATTTTTAATGGACCATGACTCGGTGTAAGTGGCTCATGATTGGAGAACTTGATAAAACTTTGAACATGATTCATTTTTTTTCTTTTCTTATTTATACATGTATATATAAATATTTCAGTTTTGTTCTATTGTATCTTCCACTTTTGTTTTCCATTCCATCTTCTTGTTTCCTCACTGATCTACTTATTCGGTCATGTTGAAAAACAGTGCGAATAAATTGAATTACAGATACGGTATGTGCACGATGGCAGCGAGAGCCCGGAGGATTTTATGATATTGGAGTTGAAACTGACAGCTGGAATTGGCTTCACGCTTCCTGGATATCTACACAGCCGTCTGAGGTTTCCCCTTCACGTCAATGTTACACCAGTGAATGACCCACCTGTGCTCGAAATACCAACAACCAAAGTCCTACGGCTTGCACAAGTGGGTTTAAAAATTGAATAAATTCAATTTAATATTCATTCATTAATATATTAATATTTTTCATGAGGTTTCACAGTTAAATATTGTATCATTCAACGGATTTCCGAATTAAATGTGTACTGTGCATATGCACACCATAAATTATTGGATCGATATTACTTGATGAGTGACATTAAAACCGCTTTTACTGTATACAGTGACATGTTCATCCGTACACCGTCATAGCATTAATATTTGACAGGTCAACTAAATGGCTTTCACCACAAATTGTGGTTATATAAATCTGCGCTTCAGTTGGATCGAAATATGTGTAACAATATTTAACATTATAATGTTTGGCGTGCTAACAGGGAACGAGGAAAATTATGAATAAGGATCTAGTGTGGACAGTGGATGCTGACACACCGGCGGACATGTTGGTTTATACTGTTCTACGTGCAGACATAGATGTGGGCCACGTTGAAAAATTCAATCAATCGACGTCATCTGTCCCCATCGACACATTCACACAGAGTGAATTGGCGCAAGGTCTCATCTCTTATGTTCACCATGGAAACAGTGAGTTCAATTTAATTATCGGATATCAAATTATCGTTCGTCTTTCTTTCATTTTTATAAAATTGATATTGAATGATTTTTCTTTATTTTTCGTTCTTGTTTTTTTTCTATTTTCTTTTCCTATTTCAATAGCGAAATCGAATGCAATATTGGGTCTCCAAGTGAGTGACGGTCTTGGAACGAGTGCCCCGTCAAATCTACGCATATCCGCGTATCCTCTGCAAATAAAATTGAAATACAACACAGGTTTAATAGTAGTGCATCAATCATTTTCATATTTGAAATCAACAAATTTATCGTTTGCCACAAATTCAGATGATACAAGTATTGAAATTCTCTATAACATTGTTGTACAACCGCTATACGGTACTATACAAAAATTGAATGAACTAACTAATGACTGGAGTAATGTGAATAATTTTACGAGCAAGGAAATTGAATGCGGTTTTGTTAGGTATGTGCACAATGTTGGAAGTCCAACGCAAGACGTATTTAAGTTTCAAGCGAGCGTAAGAGAACTCAAAACACAACAAACTTTTGACTTCAAAATTTCTTTTATCGACATGGAGCTTAAAGAAATGAATAAGATTCAGTTAGAATTTACAAATAATAATGAAATTAATCTCACCACGTGGCATTTGAAATATCAAACGAATCCATTGATAACACCATCATCATCAATTGAATATATAATATTAACAACAACAAAATATGGAAATATTTATTTAAAAAGCCGTAGATTATCGAAAGGTGAAAAGTTCACGCAAGATGATATTGATATGAATCGATTAAAATATCGATTATTCAAGAGTGCTTACTCCACTATAGACGATGAAATAATATTCCAAGTGACTGCACCACAATGCCAACCCTTGACGTCAAGTCTCTTAATTAAATATTCGATTGGCGCAAACTCAAAGACACTTGAGACAATCGAGTCACTAAACGTTAAAGAAGGAAGCCAAGTATCACTGAGCATCACTCGAATGAATCCTCATGACTACAGAGTCAATAGTCTGCTTTACAATGTCACCGATTTACCTAGACACGGTTTGCTCACAGTCCAATGTCTCTCAAACCAAACAGCCCGAACAAATATAACATCATTTACATCCGATGAACTTTCTAGTCAATCAGTTTACTATAATCATGATGATTCAGAAACTACCGAGGATAAATTCAAATATGTTGCTGTGTCAACAGACAACACGGACTTTATGTATGTTGGACAATTTCGCATTGATATAATTTTGAAAAATGATAATCCACCAGAGCAATCGAGTACGGGTGTGTTTGACGTGGTAATTAATGGAGAGCGTTTGCTAACGTCAAAGGATCTTAATTACATTGATCGGGACACGGGAACACAACCTCATGACCTTCTCTATATAATACGGGGTATTTCCAATGGCGGAATATTTTCAATTGGCGATCCAACTGCTCGTATTGATGAATTCACCCAGCAAGATATTAATGATCGGCGAATTCTATTTAAACATAATGGCGATGAAATGGGGACATTCAAATTTGACGTTAGTGATGGAATTGCACGTACTCCAGGCATTTTAGAAATTCGTGCGAGTCCACCATACATACGCTTCCTTGAAAATAATGCGTCAATAGTTCAATTCAATGGTTCGGTTGCTTTTACGATCAAAGATATGGATATTGCAACAAATGTTGATACAAATGACAAAGAAATCAAATTCAGTATTTCAAGTCGGCCGAAGCACGGAGTGATACTGAAAAATTTGCGTGAAACTGCGGCGTTTGATCGCGAAGAGCTTTCACGTAAACTGGTATCATATCGACATCTAGGTGGTTCTTTGACCAAGGATGAATTTAGAATTAAAGTGATGATCAATGGCGTGTCTACCGAAACTCGAATAATTATAAAAGTCTATTCTAAAAGCTATTGGGAGCCGTTAGTTATTGCACATAATCATGCGATATTGGTTGAGGAAGCGACAAGTGTGTTGGTGAGTAAGCGAAATTTGGAAATTGGCCATCCAAAAATTTCATCATCTGAAATAACTTATTTGATACGTGAATGGCCACGAAATGGCTATCTCGAAGTGCAGACATTGAGCGATGGACACAGTGAAGAAACAAAAGATGATTATGAAGCGAATTTAGTTCGACATTTTGATCAAAGCGTTATAAATGAAGCGCGAGTGTATTATGTCCAATCGGTTGCTAATCAAACGGAAGACAGTTTCGTCGTTGATGTAACAAATGGAATAACATGGTTGCGTGGACTCGTAATAAACTTTCTGATTATTCCCGATAAACTTTATATCATTGCCAAAAATATTAGTGTCATAGAGGGTAAAAGCGTTACACTCTTGTCATCAGATTTTCACGTTATTACAACGTATTACACTGGAAAGTTAACTGACTATCGAATTGTTGAAAAGCCAAAACACGGAACAATAATGGATTCAATAAAGAATAATCCAATTAAAAAATTTTCACAAAAACATTTGGACGCAGGAATTGTTTTTTATAAGCACAATGGAGATGAGTCTTTCAGTGATTCATTTAAAATGGTCGTCACAGCCGGGGATAAAACTAGCCAACCTATCGATATTTCCGTTAATATTCAACCAATCAACGATCAAAAACCTGAACTGGTTAATAAATCAACAATCGCATTGTGGCAAGGTGGAAGTGTTATTCTAACGTCAAAAAATCTTTCATCAATTGATAATGATACATTGCCATCTGAAATTGTCTACAATATTACGAGCATAAAAAATGTGTACTTTTCCCTCCGCAATTATCTATCAATTGACATCTACAATTTCACTCAAGACCAAATTAATCAGCACATGATTCAGCTTATACATACAAGTGAGTTTTGGAACAGAAACTAATTTTACTATGGACATTCATCCTTTTTTTTTCGATATAAAAATAAAAATTACTCAATTCATCTTGTCGATTACAGTTTAGACATTTATCATTTATTTTTCTGCAGATGGATCTGATGGAGAATTTAGTTTTGTACTGTTTGACGGCGTTCACACAACTCATCCCTATAATATAATTGTGAAAACAATTCCAATAATGCTCACAATCGAAAGAAATAATGGTCTAAATATTTTTCCACTGACGCGAAAACCAATTACAGCAAAATTGCTATTGGCAACGTGTTCGGATTTACAGCGTGAGATTAAATATATCGTGCGTCGGCCACCAACACTCGGGAAAATAATCATGGAAACGAACGAGGGAACATGGCAAGAGGTCGATCGATTTACACAAGAAGAATTGAATGACAGCAAAGTTACTTATGAACATACCAAGCAGTTTATGGACCTGTCAACAAATGATTCGTTTATTTTTGATGTCGAGACCCCTTTCGCCACTACAATCAAGCACCAGGTATGAACAATTCTTAATCTATTATAAAAACCATATTAATTAATTTTAGAACGACGCATCCGCTTCTGACCACCTCAAACGACATACCAACGTCATATCCCATAATTTTTCTCTAACTTTCTTCTAACGAGTTCCCACTAATGGTTAACCATGACATATACGTGGGCAGAATCGAAATTCGAGAAATGGCTTTTATGCTACATAATTATGAATGAAATCGTTGCAATTAAATCTAAGATTGAATGGGTTCGTATTTTCGGTTGTACATTGGTTTTCAGCACAAATAGGAAATGAAATGATGGTAAAAGTGTCCAGAAGTATCCAAGATTTACAAAAAAAGAATACAGCACTACATAATGCTTCAAAACAATTGAACTATTTTTCTAATCCTTATTTTTCCAATTCAAGCACAAAAATCACGGAATTGTGATCAATAATATGCAATCAAATGAAATACTTCTATTAATCAAATTATTCTCGTTTTTTTAGATATTCCATATCGACGTTACTGTATCGAGCGGCGGTTTAGGCCGATACATAATAACAACACCAGTGAGAGTAGAGGAAGGCGGCTCTGCTCAAGTATCAATGAATATCAGTGGAATAGTAAAATATCTCCAAACAAAAGCTGGGATAGAACATGCAGCGGTACTCTCACGACTAACAATCCAACCCATCCACGGGCATGTAATGTTACTCCCTGATTTAAACATAACAACATTCACACAGCCACAAGTCGAGGGTGGTAAAGTTGCTTATTATCATGATCATTCCGACAGTATCACGGATGAAATTCAATTTTCACTTTATCTAACACCCGGGCACATAATATTGTGCAACGCAACAATACAAGTTATCATTTCACCTGTCAACGACCAACCATTCAAACTTATAACAAAGACACCATTTATTACTGTGGTACAAAATCAAACGCAAACGATAACTCGGGACAGTTTATTGACAACAGATCCAGATACACCGCCTGAAGAATTGGTGTATGACGTAATATCTGGACCAACCGCTGGTCGATTGTTATTACTATCGTTAGAACAAAATACATCGGATGTACGTCAAGTGAATAAATTCACACAGCAAGATCTCGATGCAAATAGAGTTGTTTATGAACACAGTGGAACATCTCAAGCTGCAACATTTTATTTCCGTGTATCCGACAGTCGCTTTACACCTGTTTACACTGTATTCAATGTTCACGTACTGCCGATAAAGTTAAATGTGACGACACCAACTTCGATAAGTTTACAGCAAGGTTTCAATATGGGTATCGTTACTGAGGATAATATCAAGTTGGACACAAATGCACGACAGGATCGTGTTATATATGAAATAACAACCCTACCACGATATGGTGTACTTTACGTTCGTGATGTGGCCATTGTAAAATTCAAACATCCAGATTTACTATCGAAAAACGTCGTATTTGTGCAAACTGATATGACTGCATCGAACGATAGTTTTGTCATTTCCGCACGTTTGAGTGATTTTGTGGTGAAAGATATTCGGATAAATATCAAAGTGACACCTCTAATGATTATTCGACCAATGGTGGCATTTGCTGGTGAAAAAAATCAAATAACATTGCGATATATGGATGCAACACCATTAGCTGAAGCAACTAATGATAATCCCATCTATCGTGTTACAATGAAATCAAAATTATGTAAATTGAAACGTATTATTAGGAGTACGGGGGATAAACGAAGTACGAGAGAACGCGAAATATCTAGATTTTCACATCGTGAAATAGTATCTGGTGTTATTTATATTGTTTGTCGACGTATACCATCAACACCATCAGCAGTACCATCACCAACAACAATAACAATGACAACAACAACAGATAATGATGGTGTGCCCGATAACTTTCATTTTACATTAATGGCCGCAACTTATCAACCAGCGGATGGTATATTCGAAATGAGAATAAAGTCTGATCCAGAAGTGTCGAATAGCACAATAGGTGGTCCAATGGATCCAGTTGGACACGAGGGTGAGATGGCTATTGCACCAAGTATAAATCATGATTACTTGTTGATTCTTGGTATGCTACTTGGTGTTTTTATTCTTGGTCTATTAGTAATTGTTACAATACGCTGTCGACATAAACGATTCAAGGGAAGCGGGCAAGATAATAAAACGCATGATACAACACCAACTGTTGGGGTTATACCATTACCAAGACCGCCCGATCATTTAATGCCAAGCACACCACATTTAAAACGTTTCGGTAATGATCATATTGATGTTGCGTCGAGTACACCATTACCAACACACTCATCAATGACATCGACATTGCCACAATGTAAAGTTATCCCGTTAAATCCATTGGAAAGTGTCACGAGCTCAGACGCTGATGTTTCCGCACGATATCCTTATGGAGTAGCTGATGCAGACGATTGGAGTAGCTTTGATACGTCTGACTTGCCATGTCAACCAACAACAACACGACGACCTAATCCTCTATTGAGGAGAAATCAATATTGGGTCTAGCATTCGCTTACCTCGGGTGTAAATGCCAACATTTATTCAACGCAACATCAACCAGGATAAAACGAAAAGAAACACGAAATAATTATAAATTATTCTTGGATGTGGTTGAAAGATAAAAAAAAATAAAAGACTGTATTTATCTGACAAGAATAATAACGAAGGTATAATTATTCAGAGACGTGATTTTTTTTTCCCGCGTCTCGTTGGAATGTTTTGTAGACGTCTATGTTTTATAATGCAAAGAAAAAATACACCAAAGAAAGAGAGATGATATCGATTATTATTATCAAATATATATACACACATATATATATTGATAAAAAAAAAAGTAATGATAAGAAACGTAAATTAGAATCGGAACCTTGGGATTGACGGGAGATCAATCACAGAAAGTTACTTAGAAATTGAGATATACGTAATATATGATTAATTCTTCGGCCTAAATGCAAAACCTATCGTGTTTGTTTTTTTTTTTTACTCTAACTAAGATAAATTATTTTTGAATATTATTTTTGCAATTGTAATTCATTTTTGTTTGTGAATGAATGAACGAATGAATGATTGCTTCTACCACGATATTCGACATCGAAAGCTATTGAATCAAATAATACGTATAATATTGTACACACAACACACACATCGTTATCTATAGTATGTATGCATATGTGTCTGTTCTTTCGCAAGAATATATATATATATATGGTATAAGAGAGAAAATGGGCAAGCCAAAATCTATGAATATATATATTATATAAATCCATGAATATACTACCGATGTACGTGAATTTACGAATCGGGGAAAAATGATGTTGACGCAATGAGAAAAAGAAAGAAACATAAGAATGTGGAAGAGAAAAATTTAATTGATGCGTCTCAACGACGTATGTATTTATGTTCGGAGAGTGTTCGTCTATTAAATATACAGACTCAATGGCGTATACTCATAGAAAAGGAAAAACCAATAAACATATAATATACGCGTGTTTTCAGTATTAAATATATTTGAAATGAATTTATGGATGTGTTGGAATGGAAAATGCTGCTTTTGTTGGTTTTGATGCGAACAAAAATGAAGTGAGAAAAAAAAACAAAATTCAAAATGGGAATGAACGAAATATGATACAATATTTATGTGCGTGTAATTACAATGAATCAAATAATAAAATGACAATGACTGTTGACTTTTAGGATTACTATATTATATGTATTACGGAGCATTCGAACATTCAAGATTAAATGTCAATATAGTGATATTAATTTTATTTCATACGATTTATCGCTTAGTGATGAATCATATTCAACAATGGTAAAATATGATAATCGATAAGTTTGATGAGGAATGAAAAAATAATAAATGAAAAAACAAAAACATGTTTGACAGTTAGTGACATAGATATATAGTATTCTAGACCTTTTTTATAACCTCCACCAACCGATAAGAGTGCCATCATGTCTATACATATACATATATAGAAATTATATAATAAAATAATGACAGTAATGTATTTTCCCTATTCAAGTACGAATGAGCACACTCTCTCTGTACTCTCATAAATCTAATAAAATTGGATGTCCAATGTTTACAAAATTTATGGATCAAATCTCCCTCCAAAAATGTCCCGTAAATCGGAGAATCCTTATTAGAACATGCGCAATATTATAGCTAAAAAAATGTCTCTCCCCTCCGCTCATTAATATATACAATTTTCTACTACAAACTACGCTATTTCTACATTCAGAGTCTGCGAATAGATTTTCATTGAATGTCATACGTAATTTTTATAAATACCTACGACTTTCTATAACTTTTTACGTTGTCGGATTAATTTGTTATAATTCCTCATAGAAAATCATAGTTTCTCTTAATTATTACGTATTTCTATGCAGAACTACTACGGCTTAAGGTCAGGATCAAATCCCAGTTCAACGCAATCCATTTTTTTCTTCGATTTCTCGGGTGAATATTGGTGTCCTCTCCTCGTAGAAAAAAAAATGAAAAAAAAACGAATAATATTAATAATAGATGTGAAACACTTCACATTTATTGCCTTATCCTTCCCAAAAAAATTTTTCGCATATTTTTTTACGTAGAGAGTCAGAATTTGTAGTAGAAAATAGTACGATTAATGCGAAATTACGTAAATCTAATACTTTTTACAGAAGTGGAGTAGGGTGAATCTATGAATTTTTATGTTTTTCTATAGAATTCTATAACCGGGTCTGAATTAACAGGCTTTTCCATGAAAACTAGTAGGATGGCGTAGATTTTTGCATGGTTTGAATAGCTTCGCGTTGTTTTTGACATAGAAAGTCATAGAACGTCATAGAAATTTGTTCGCCTGGGATGCAAACTTCACCTAGATAACTATAGTGTTCGGTCAAATTTCCGTCCACTCGTGTTTTTCTATATTGATGAAATTTCAGTTAATTCTGAGTCGTTACTTCGGCTGAATATCTTAGAATCAAAGTATAGTCTCTAAGAAGAAGAAGAAAAAGAAGAAGAGAAGAAGGAAAATTACTCTCGTTTAATTTATATGTGGGCATATCAGACTATATCTGGTCTTATGCGAAAATATTTTCACGAGCTTAAAACGCTGCCCATGATGAATTTTTCATTCCATCTAATTCCAGGGATACTAGGAATAATTATTATGAATGATTGACTGTAGTGCAAAAGTACATGGATGATGCAGATGCACTCTACAATATTTGGACTGAATAACAACTTCACTATATACAGGACATGCATTAATCGAGGATTCGAAAACATCACCGATCATCGAAGCTGAGCAGCAGTGAATGCACTTATTATTTGGATGGGTGGCCGTTTGTTATAATAGTTTGATCTGTTCATGCAAGGCCATATAAGAGCTTATCACAAAATTTTACAACGGGAAATAAACATGAAAGATTAAAGAATAAACAAAATCGTAATGAATTGATGGATCTAATTTCAGTCATGCTACAAAAAAGCCTAACTCTCCGAGAAAAGATGATTGGATGTAATCAGATATAACTGAATCTTAGTTCATCGTTCTCTGTCAGATACGGATTTCATCTCTACATCATTATATTTGACGAGATATAATGATTAAAGGTCAGATCTGATCAGTCTGTCGATATCTGAACAAATCTATTGTAATTATAACAAATGTCAGTAGACATGGATTTTGAAATAATTTTGTTTTGAATAAATTATTTTTCACTGTAGACCGATGATTGATCAAATGTTGGGTGGAGTACATGTTACTTGATGATGGAACTCAAAATTATTGATTACGTGTCAGTCAATTTTGATAATGTGTCGGTGACAATTTTTTAATTATCAGAGAGGTGAATTAAGTCGCTGGTGAAGGCTACAGCAGTAAAAAATTTATAATCCGAAAGGAAAGTTTTGGATAGGATGTGCATGTACCAGTTTCAGTTCAATCATTCAAATTTGAATTTATGAGAAAATTACAGTTATCCACTTCCCTTTTTTTCTATTTGTCACGTATGTTAAAAATGAGCATGATGCTCAGCATCAATATTCAAACGCGCCCTTGAAGTTTTTGCATTATTGCATCGCACTGTGTTGAATATCACGGTATAAATGGGCTACACAAATATCGCATATGCGCTTAGATATTAGTTTATTCATGAAATACGGCCATAGTAGAAAATGAATTCCTTATGTACTACTTTGGATCATGAATGGAGTATTTTGTGAATATAATAGGAATTCAAGTTGTACGTACGTTCTTTCCAATATGTATTTCTGATATTTATTTCGTTCAATTAATAAATAATACGACGGAAGCGTGTTGATGGATATCGAGATTTCGGGAAATGTCAAGAACCATTGTTGAACTCAATAATTCAAATACACAGTCCATATCCTTGTCCTAGATTTCATTTTATATCTCACCATCACCGAATTTGGAGCTTAATGATGTTCTATATTATCGGTCGTGGTTAATTTATTTCTTCAAGTCATATATGGCTCAGAGGGAGCCACCATAAAGCAAAAATGGCCGTGTCTGCGGTATGAGCCGTGTGAGTTCTGAAGCTTCTTTATTATCGGTCTCTGCTCAATAGGCAACCGCAATAACTACAACAACAACATGAATAACATGGCAAACACAAAAGATTTTTTGCTCAATGTAACACAACGATTATTCAGTAATTGGACAGCACTACGGGTAATTATAATAATTGTTCATAATACATAATACATAATTGACCTGATCCATCCATAAAAACAATTGAATTTCGAATTTCATTGTTGATACAATTTCGAAGCATAACCTATAAAAATTCAATATTACTGTAGAGTTTATTCCATTAATTTGTAGTCATTTGTATTGCTATATTAATGATGTTTTTTCTTCTGAATAAAAATGGTACGAAAATTTGGATTTTATGCAGATGGCTGTTGAACATGGAATGGGGTCAAAAGATCGCGCCGTTGATTTTTGTCCATATATAACGGACATCATGTATATGAATGGTATCTGACATACATTTATATATATTTATCTACGACACGGGATATTGCAGTGCGAATTATTTAAATGACACTCTGTCTCTGTTGAACTTCCAGAGAATATCTCGAGTGATGACATAGCAGAAGTGTTGGAAGAATATATGGATACAGAATTCCAAACCGAATTACAAGACAATAGTGCGATAGAAATTGCTGAAATACTTCTGAAATTTTACCGCTATTGTCGCGATGGAGATGAAGATATTGCTGTAACTGAAATGAATAAGCTAGCGATCTTGCAGCCTTGGATTTTGTCGCATAATGAAATACGACAACGAGCACCTAATTCACGACCAGTATATGACGATGGTAGCTCTGATAGCGAAGAGGCCGATGATACTACGATGAAAATCGATGCCCCCGAGGCGTCCGAATGGGTTGAAGTCAAAACCAGGAGAAAAAAATGAACAAGTAATTAATTTTTTAAAATTATTTTATCTTTGTGTAAATAAATGAAAAATTTTATTATCGTAACTGAAAATTTTGTAAACACTCGTAATGTTTTCCTGATCATCAATTCCCTGACTTATTTATTTATTCATTCCATCATCGGGGGATGGTGGAAGTGGAAGAGTACAATAACGATTTTGTTCCCATGTAGTGTGATCATTGTCTTCGTCTCTTGCATTTTTTATATTGGAACCGCATATACTGAGAATTACCGGTAAAAATAGTAGACCATGAAACAAACCGAACACCACAACGGAAGTGAATAACTGGAAAGAAAAAATATGGTGTAAATATAATCAAGTTTTTTTTATTGTATATTTTTTTTCTTCTGCAATTAAATTTGTGGAGTATTTCTAAATTTGGTTTGTACCTTGAAAAAAGTAGTGAATACATGTGATCTACTTGCACCAAGTAGGACAAATGCAAGAAATGTACTTAAGCCACCATTAAACACCGCCGGACCTATAACACCCAATGTGGCGATGGATCTTTCTGCAAGATACATGAAACGTGTATAATTATAATTTTTAATTGGCATAGTTTCGTTAATAAAATAATGATGTATTGACCAACCATCTTTGGCGCCTGTACTGCGGGTAAATTCCAATCCTACGTGTGCTGCATAATCAACAGCCAATCCAGCACACAGTAGTATAATAATACTTGTAGAAATTTCAATGGTTAATCCGAAATAATACATCGAGCCCAATAAATCGATCAATGTGAATGCAACGCAACAAATTACCCAAAACGACACTCTGAAATCGCGCAGTAATAAGCCGGTCACTAGACCGACTGCCAAAATTTCTAAACTCAAATTTCGTATCAATTCATCTGCAATAGACTGTGGAAAATAACGTGCGATCCAATCAAATTGAATGTGTCATCTCAATGCATGCAAGTATAATATTATTCTCCAGTACATTACCTTATTCGTTACCCAAGACACATAATCATGTGAAAATATTGCAAAATGTTCGATTCCATGCGAAAAATTGACAGATTCTAAAGTATCACGAACCAACTGCATTGCTCGTAATTGATCTGCTGTTGTATTGATGAAAATATGTTGAATTTGTATTTTGGAAACCTAGAAACGTATTCACGTATATAACTACTTCATTATGTATATATTTTTTTTCTTCATTAACCGACTATTATTTACCGTAATATTATAATCGGTTGTTGGTAGCCGATTAAATTTTATATCTTTAACGTATGATTGACCCTTTTGCGTTAAAAGATATTCCGATAATGAACCATAATATTCATCTCGATCAATATCTATAAAATAAAATACACAAATCAATAATTTAGAAACATGATTTCTTTACTAAGATTCTTCATTGAGCAAAAATGCTTAATTTACCCTGTGTATTATTTTGGAGCCATTCATCATAAGCAATAAACCAGGGATCCAATGTGCGATTATTTATGTATGGATTTATCTTGAGTTCAGCTATCAATTGTGCAAGATTATCACGGTCCTCGTAATAATCCACACCAGACAAATAAATATTTACACGTTTGCCAAATTTCGGAAAATATTTCACAAGATTATTATGAAACTGTATAGGGTACGCATCTTCATTTAAGTACAACAGCGGATCAAAGTCATGTTTCAAATTATAAACGCCCCATACATTAATACATAATGTTATGGCAGTAATAAAAATAATAAGCAACTTCATTTTCGGTTTCATTGCAAATGGTCCGATGACTCTTAAAAAAATATGTTTTTGCATGTTACGCTGACTGCATTCATTTGGTTTCCAATCAGGTTTTGATCGTCGGAAACAACCGTCCATTGTAACATCCTGTCGTCGCTCATCCAATACCAAACAACTCACAAAAAACATTATTTCAAATATATATAAAAATAATATTCCCATTGTTGCAAACATACAAAATGATATAAGTAATGGCATAACTGTAGTCATTCCAATTGCAAATGCAACAACGTTTGTAAATGATGTGACAGTTATAGACATTCCCGATTGTTGTAAGGCAGTGGCAATACGCACGGGGATACTCAATTTTTTTTTTTTCTCTGCTAATGTCTCCAGACTTTGAATAATAACAAACATATCGTCAACGCCAATTCCAAGAAGTAAAAATGGAAGTATTGGATGTATGTGTCCATAAGAGAATCCCAGATAGAAACAGATACCGTAAGAAGATAGAATTGCTTGGCCTACCACAGAGACACCCATTAGTGAAAGATAAATTCTTTGCTGTACACGATTACAACGACCAATCATTGCCGTCACATAAATGACGATAAGCGACAATCCACACAATAATATTGTAATATTATTTCTCATCATAAGTCGAATGAAATCAACGTAGCTACGTGATGCAACAGCATAAATTTTCATACCCCTTGGTAGGCTTCGATTTGAATTTAGTGCACGTTCGATAAACTCCAATTCCCAATCAGCCGAATATTTATTCGATTTTTTCAACATCCAATTTAGAAGTGTGGCTTTCGCACCAACCACTCTACCCGACTCGTTATACTCTATTTGAGATAGTAATGGGGCGACGTCTGTCAGAAAATTCCCTTTTTTTCTTGAAAGAAAATATGGAGAAAATTGTAAAATAGTCGTATTTCTCTGTTTTTCTCATGTATTGGATAAATTCAAAATATACTTACGTTCCGTTCAATGCTATGGTTATATCATCAAGTATTTTTTCCTCTGTCAACATATTTAAATTTGTGATTTCGTCATTTTTCCACAATTTCAGTAATGATTGGTATATACAACTGTCGGCAGACATGATTGTTTTCAGAGGCGTCATTTCAACGATAAGATCATCATCCAATGAGATGTTTCCTTGCTTTTTTGAGTCTTCATCTTCGAACCAGGTGAGATACCTAAATTCGATAGATTTACGATTTTTATAATGCTCCAGTTACAGAAACAATAGGTAGACGATTCAAATATGATTTATGGTTTTTCCTCTCTCTCACCCAGCACACACATCCTGCCATGTTTGATTCTTGACAATTATATTTTCAATGGTGTCCTCTATCTCGCCAATCTGTTGTGGGAAAATAAAAATGATAACAATGACATTACTTTTATTATAACAATAGGGTTAATTCAGAGAACAATGATACAATTAATGCTATAATTTTATTCGTCATTATTGTGTTCTATTACCATACGAATTACTTCGGGATCCAATACATTTGGTGCTGTAACAATGATACTCTCGTATCTGAGCTCATCTTTGAAATGTCTTTGCACCCACGCGGCATCAGACCGCAAAACAGAATTAGCTGGTATAAAAAGTTTGACCTCATCGACTTCTTCGTGCCACCATAACATACCGGGACCGCAAACGCCACTTATACACAATGACGCTATTAGCCAAAGCCACGGTTTATTGCCTATACTTAATCCTATGCTACAGAGACAAAAAAAATTCATGAATAAATATTTTTCCTCATAGTTATAATTGAAAAAAAGAATGAATTCGAAAAAAAAAAATTTCATAGTTTTATTTTTTGTTGTTAAACTCACTGATAAAAAATTTTATCATTATTGAATTGCAAACTCAACAACGACTCTTTGCAACGATTCCATGTGATAATTGCGATTGATTCACGACCTGTCTCCATGGTATTACTGCGCCTACACGAGATACTCCGTCACTGAATGACAGAGACTAAAAGACCGATTCGGACGTTAGTCGTGCTATCGTCTGCTATATAGCGTTAACAATGTACAATTTATCAAATATAATCTGTTACAATTATATAACAATTTAAATCCGTTGATTGTATGCGTAAATATCTACATCTCACGATTTTGATGAGTGTCGTTGAAACGTGGGCGTCATATGTCATCCGTCGCGACACACACACTGCCATACGCCAGTGTAGTAATTTTTCATTTTTGCAAGCTCATTTAACGAAATATATATATGTTCTTCTATTTTTATTTTGCGACTATTTCAGTCACACAATTATTAACTAAGAACGTTGAACCGTGTCTTTGTCGATATGTATGGAAAAAAATGTTAAATAAAATGGAAAAGAACTCGCGAACATAACGGTATGAGTCGAGGGCTATTGGTACGTGTCTGTATGCATACTGGGTGTTAAAAATTCTCATGATAATCATCGTCATCATCATAATAATAATCTTACTACATGAAAATATATGTCTGCGCAAAAATTTGCAACAATTAACAATTTATAGCGAGGCAACGGCCATGAGAATCTCTGTAGCCTCACATCATTAATGTTATAAATATAATTATCAAATCATAATTATTACTTCTCAAGACGTTTTAGACAGTTCATATCCTTACAACTATCAATAAACCTATTACATGTAGATGTGCATATCATCTCAATATGTGTTGACATTAAATAACAGATTATCAGATGTTGAATTACCAATTATAGATACAGTGAAGTTACAATTAGTTGTAATAAATGGAAAAATAAGAAAGAAGAATGGACACACGTGGTAGAAATATGGAGGACAATCGTCGCATGTGGAAGAATTGTGCGTGTATCTTTATATACATAGAAGCGCGTGTGACCTCTTCACGAAAGACTTTCCTCTGGGGCTATCCAGTTTTCGTGTGTCGAAAGTGGCCCCTTATGCTGGCCCAACTGGTTATACTGATATATATATATATTATATATATATGGGTGGTTCAACACGCATAGGAGTAAATATAATACAACATGAAGTGATTATTGAAGAACCGGGCTTCGACTATATATATATATATATGTTCAGATTATATATACGTATGTATATAAATGTGAAGCAGCATTTTTACCGCGTGGTCGACCCAATGTTACAAAAGTAGCAGGGACGTTTTACGTGCCTTTCTCACCATTCAGGACATACGAAACATCTCAGTGTTGTTCTCACCTCTCTCCCTGATGGACGTGCAATCGCTTGAAGTTTACATCAACTGGTGTAAGGTCAATAATTTTAGTGCTACATTAGCGCGAGGTTTAACGGTTCAAGTGTCACTGAATGTCACTTCAATTAATCGTGATTAATTTTATACTTTTCTCTTTGCTCTTTTTTATCTAATATTCTGCCTATCTATTTTTCTCTCTATCTCTTTCTGGCCTTCACTAACTGTCGGTGCTTCTGAACCTGACACGTTCGTGCGCGTGCGAATTTCCAGTACGGTAAGTGCGATCTGATCCGTGATGAGATGATAGAACAAATTTACGACCGGGTATATCTCATACGCAGTCAATGGATTTAATGATTTAGTAGTTCTGTATGTCAATTAATTATTATGAATTGAGTAGTTTTGGGTGAATGTGATATTTGATTACCAATTTGATTGATATTGTGTGTGTGTGGTTTATGCGGTCATTGATCGATCAATTTAATATATCGTATATTTAATGTCTCGTATTTATGTTAATAATGAATAATGTTGTAATGAAAAATCATTCATATATGTGGCTTGTACATCAAGCTTCATCCAACAAATGAATTGATTTCATAATTAAATATAACGGTATTTAGAAAGTCATTGACTCAAACTCGAATAGGTCGGCCAAGTGTTTTCATTGCTCTATGGGTCATCGATTTTACGCACTCATATTCTATTGTAGAAAAGAAACAAACGAATTTTAGCTCTCATCTGTGTCACTGCCAATTTAAGAGAAAAAATATTCTTCAATTTGACCATAAATTGTTTTTCAAAGGAATTATAACAGAATGTTTCAACTTACAATTACAAATATTGAATAATTAAAATAATACACTGACCGTGATACGCGGTCAAACACCGCAACAGCTCTGGGCTTTAATAGGAAGTCAATGATTTAGTCATAGTTTCAATGCTGTTGCGGTTAGCAAAAAAATAAATAATCCAAGAAATGTATATGAGAGAAAAAAATAATGATAAAAACAAAATTTATTCAGAAAAATTTACATATATTAGCATATTTAAAAACGATTGTGTGTCACGCAATGGCACGCATAATCTTCCCACATTCACCAAATAAATAAATAAATTACGATCTTTAACATATATATAAGCATATTTATTTTTACGATCTTTAATATATAAATATGGATTTATTCATTCTTTCTTCTTTTATCGAATTCTGGATTATAAATGGACGTTAACATAACATACATTTTGATTCCGGTTTCAGAAAAATGAGGAGTATCATCGTTTTATTATTTTTCTTTGCCAACTCGCCATCGCGAGGTCAACTGAATTATGAAGGCAATCCACTAACAGAGAATACAGAATATACCGCAGAGGAGTCCCACTACTCTAAACGAAATGATCCAGGACTATCAGGGGAATTGAATGGGCGCAATGCCAAGGTCATAGACTCTTATATCGCAGCAGCAAATAGTTTGAGCCACGATGATGAGTCAAAAAAATCTTTAACAAAATCCTCGTCATTTAACACGGCGTCCGTATATAGTCAGTCATTTCACACGAACGACAATATTGACGTGAATCCGACGGCCAATACGGAATCCTTAAGCTATCAAGCACCGTCAATCACGTTATTCGATTCCACATCGAGTGGGCAAATACAGCCATTCAATGCACACATGACGAATCAACGGCATGGCAGTACAAACGAAATTCAGATTGCTTCGTTACCATCATCGAATGAAGCACTCGATTATTTTTTGAAATCTCAAACGCCTGAGGAATCACAATTAACTTTAGAGAATTATTTACGTGTACACAATCAAAATGAACGAACACCCGAACAATTGGATAAAATTCAAATGGAAACTAAGCAGAATTTTATATCATCAATGCAAGATATGGATCAACAATTACAAACGACTGACAATTTATTGAGCAGACAATCAGTCGGTGAAGTTACATTAGTTCCCAATTCTTATCTAATTGATCAACAAATTCACCAAATTCATCCACTATCATCGTCTTCAGCAGGAGTTTGGCAACAGTCTCATATTCAAAATAGACGCGATTTTATTCCTACGGGTCCACGACAACGAAGACCATTACATCATCATTATGGACCACCAGGTCGACCATATCGTAATAGACAACGTCTTCAAACTCGAATTGGACATTATCCGCCAGCACATCAACCTACATTATTTATTGGTGGTGGTAGTCCCAGACCGTCCGGCGAGATAATTTATACAAGGCCACCGAGTTTGTATGGACCATCAGCAACACCAACAGCCATTAACAATCGTCCCGTACCATATGAGGATGCGAGTGCACATTTTCCGGATTCCAATCATCCCCCAATACCTAAAGATATTTATTATTCACAATTGTATTCACAATCTTATGATCCATATTATTATAACTATATTGCAAAAACGGGAAAGGTGAAACCGTGGTTGTATGGCAAATTGGGACCTAAAGAACATACGGGATTTTGGAATGAATTAGTTCATAGTTTCAAAAATCATGGAATGAAAAATATGATGAATCCTATGTTCTTACTTGGACTTTCTATCCCAGCTGTTACATTAATGCTATCAGCTATGGTGAATAAACGATCGTTCAATGGTCGCTCAGTGAGAGATTTTCAACCAACAGATTGGACCTGGAATAAGAAAGATGTTGACACAATGCACGCAAATTTGCTGGCAATTCTCCAGTGTTTGAGTGAAAATAAAATGAAAGGTGCAGATCCTGCTGAATGTGCCAATGAATAGGGGATTTATTTTGTGTGTAATTTTGAAACCATTAAAAACAGGGAAAAAATCGTATTTCAAGTTAGCTGATAAAATATGAAGGTCAGGATCATGAACCTTGATCGTGTTAACTGTTCGCCAATCGACTAGTGTTGAAAAAAATTATTTCAATCGCACAATTGGAAGCTCGACCTTGCAGGTCATGAGATCCAGACTACAGATTTATGCATATATATATATATATATATATATATATATACAGCCAAATTGAGATACAATAAAATGGTCAATTGACAATCTGCCTTCGTTCATTTTTTGTAATGAATAGTTAGATTATTGAGATCAATGATAAGTGTAAGGTCTAGTGGAAGAATCGGGCAGAAGTAGGAACGAGGATTGTTGATTTTTCGAAATAAAATATTGTTTATTTTCTACCACATTCAAATCTTCTGTTTTTCACACTTATTTATGTCTTCGATTTTGTTTAGGCTATTGTTGCAATATTTAAATTAATTATTTCTATACAACGTATTTCAATTACCCATTCGATTGATACACTTTGTTCTTAGTACATATGAGGCATCAATATGCGGATATTTATTTTATCTCTGATCACATTATTCATGTAGTTTTTTTTCGTTTCGATGAAATATGTATACATATATGTGTACATATATATGCATATGGAGAACTTGTACATGCTCTTTGATTCATAAAAAAATATATGTATTCTGTATATACTATGAATATTTGTACCGTTGCAAACAAAAATAAATTCATATATAAATTTGCAAATAAGACATCAAAAATAAAATAAAATTTCTGCAACAGTTAAACAGTCAAAAAATAATTTCTATTTTTTTCTTCCCTCATTACATTAATGACAGTCTAATAATATGAAAGAAATATATGGCAATAATTGAGCAGTGACATTGATCTGCATTAATGTACTTCATCAACTAGACCCACTAACAGGGTCATCTTACACATTGTGGGCTAAAAATTCAATAATTATTATTGCTATCGAAGTCATTTATTAATCCTTATATACGTACTAGAAATTTTCTGACCTAATTGCTTGATGTCATATACTTATTTCGTCAATATTCGATCAAATGAAAATAAAGACTTATAAGCTGTGATTTATATTTTTGTTATCGATTCATGTAGAAAAAAAGGCTAAAAATATGATATATTACACATGAAATTTATCGGCTGCAAACATTTTTATCTAATCCATTTTTTCCTCTTTCAAAACAAGATCAATTGCACGACCAACATCTTTGACAACAAATGCTGGTCGACATAATCCCTCTTCGAGTGGTAAAAAATCTCTTGGGCAATGTTCGGGTATGAATTCACAATCCCGTTTATGTACACCAGTTTCAACTAAAATACTAATACATGCTTTAACATTAGGTGCAACTAAATTCCTTCCTAAAAGTGACTCTAAGCTACGTGATTTCGTTGATTTCCCTTTCGAGTAGCGGGTCAAATATTTGTCATATAAATTTGCACCAAATATATCAGTATTGATATTATCCCTGTAACAGATGAAAAAAATAAGTGATTACCAATTGGTTTTGAACATTTATGTACACTAGGACATGAGAAAGAATGTGTCTCACCCAATTGCATAAAGAGTATCTATATTATGGTTAATTCCAATTTTTTTTGCGTGATTCATTATCATATGATTGGCATGGTAATAAGTAACTTCGCTTGGTTTACCAATTAATGCTGTATAAATCATATCTTTACCCGTAACTTTTTTATACAAGGACTCTAAACAATTTAAAAATGCTCCATGACCATAACGTGGTATGGGAGCTTCCGATACCCACAATAAATCCATATTACACGCCAATAATGGTATATGTGGATAAGGAATTGTCGCTGGTAAATCTGATGGCATACCATTTGTCATTAACAAATCTACCATTAACTGTAATGGGGTCTCCCAATTAATTGGTTCACTCAACATAACGATTCCCTCTATTATTGGAAAGTTTTTATCTACTGGTCCACACGTGGGATTTCTTTTGTCTTTATTGACATAATCTAAACTTGGAAAATTTCTAACTAATTCGTCAATGGTTACCGTATTTTTAAAGCCTAATTCTTCAGCTATTTTTTTTACTGGACCTTGGCCAGATATTAATACACATTTGTCATGAAATTGACTAAACATGGTTAATGGTGAGTGCGCCATTACAACTTGATCTTCGAATATCTCAAAACCAATCCATTTCGATAAATCTGCAGCTTTTTCAGCGCGCAATGAATTACCACTGTTTGTAACGAAAACAGTCGGTATACGGAACTGTTCATTGTCATTCAACAGACGTTTGAATGCTTTCGGTACTGGTGGTAATACACTTTTACCACGAACAATTACACCATCGATATCAAAGATTAAACCAAATTTTGGTATTGAACCGAAATGCTGAAACAGATAGAAAAAAAAGATATTGACAAGTTGAACAACAACAGATATAATGAGTATTTATAATCTAAATTCAGAGGTTATGCATATATATATGTATACGTATTTATGCTTGACAATGAATTAAAAATAAACGACACGTGTTCAAACAAGCCAAAAGTATTCTTGTACATCTATTGAACCTTGACCTACTTTACACTGATGATAGTCATTGGAACGGGGAAAAAAAAACCAATTTTCATTGCGATATATGGATGCATTTATCAAATCAACACTTTTTATGATGGGTTCATTAATTTAATTGATCATTAAAATTTCTGCATCTCTTGCGGTTCTTCTGAGTAAATATTTATGTTATGGTGACTTGACTCATATGTGCACTGAATTCGTGAGTGTCAATCACTTTATCACAATATACTACGGGATTGATATCGAAAATTGATTTGAAAAATAAATGCATAGATTATTGAACGACACATTTTTCATTGTTGATATGAACTTACTCTTGCTCCACACAATTGTCGACTGATTTCTGGACGCAATAATATTTTCAATATACCCATGGTGTAGTTTAAGTGTATACGGTATATATGTATCAATGTATTTTTCCCAAGTTTTAACTGAAAAATGGTGAATCATCAAATTTTCTGGACATGCTTGTAGTATTTTTACACTTATTTATAATAAACGCTTGTGTTACGATTGATGATTGTTCGGAAAGCCAAATAAAACAAACTGAAAAAATAATATTTATATCAACAACTATACTGATTCATGCGGAATCAGCCAAGGCACACCAACTGAATGGATCGAATGTTAGTCACTCAGCTGTGCTCAGCTGCCTGCTGCAGGCACCAGCCCCAACGATACAACAGTTATCCATACATACGTATATGCATCCGTGCATACATGCATATGCATGCATGTATACGAAAATTATTGAGGCAAAAGTGGCTGATAACTCTACTTTTACAATTTCTACTCAGTGACATCTCTGTCTTCTATAACTCTACTACATGACAATTTTATTCTTCAACATCTCTCTATAGAAGTAGATAAAGTAGGAGTTAGTTTCACTCAGGTTACCATCAGCTGTTATTCAAGAGTCGATGGAATAAACAAAAGATGATTACGTTTATTTGAATGGATATCAAACTTGAGAATCTTGTTTTTGCATACGGACAAATTTCTCCTTAATGCTTAATGATGAAAACATACTTGTGGTTGTCATATTTGAAATACAGAGTGGAAAGAATTGTCCTCAAGACGTAGTGAAGGAAAGATAGTTGTATGAGTGTGCATTTTCCGAAGTTTAATGTGTATATCCAAGTAAACATGACCATATGTGACTCTATAGAACAACCCTAGCGGATTTGGTTCTACCCAAAACATACTCGGATTTTCAGTTTAATTCCACTAGCATTCCGGTATATTTCTGAAAATATACCCAAATAATACTGACATTTTTGGTATATTTTAAGTTTTCTTCAACTGAATTTTCACCCATGCTTTTTTTTCCTTCATTCTAATTCTTACTCAATTGAGTTGGATTATTGTATATGAGAATCGAAAATAGATTAGATGAATTGAATATATAGAAGTTAATCTAAAAACCAAAGGACTGGGAAGTAAGTTTTTATCGAATTAATTGGTTAAACAAGATAATAAATTTATAAAAGAAAATTGAATGTTTCTTCAAAAATAGAAGATGGGAAGATCATAAATCAACTTTTAGAGTTTACTGTTATGTAATTATAATTCTTATCCATTCCAGACCGGTCACACAGTTCGATTGAAGATCATTATTATATTCTAACTATGGCCAGTTTTAAAATCAAATGAAATGTTCACATATTGTGTCTGATTGACATAGTAATGATTGATAGCGAATGATCCTTTGGACAGCGATTTCCTTAAGGAACTAATGCAAATCTGGAACGTGACTTTGAAATAGTGATGTGTCATTTCAGGGTATACTTTTCATCATCGTTCATATAGATCCATCACAATCATTATCACTGCCGCAATTATTAAGGACATTGTCTCTGTCAATATCCATCAACTCACCATTAAGTTCGAACGATCCATGAGTGTGTTCACTATTTTTATTATAGATAGGTTCTGAATCATCATTAAGGTTTTCTTGAATCTCACTTCGAGTTTGTTGACGGGACCTCAAGCTTGGTATATCTTGAGATGAAAACATTGTATTATTTGGTGAAATAATAGGATGATCATTATCACACTCTGGCTTTTCATCCTCCAAAAAGTCAAGTTTTTCATGCACATTTTCAAGATGACTTTAAAGTTCTAAATTGTATAGTTATTAATACAGCAATAGCAAAAGGAATAAAATATATGTATTTCAGTGAATAATAATGAACAATTAGTTATTTATAGTAGAAAGAGACAAATCCCTGATTATGTACGATTGAAACGAATTATCAGTGTGAGATGCTTACAAAAGCTACGTGGAAAGTTTTCGATATTGTCATATATTATTTCAAACGTTCTATTCAAATATAACAAACTTGTATCAAAATGTTGCAAACAGTTTTTCTTTCTCATACTTTACCTCAGGATATTGAAGTGTTTTTGGTAATGCCACGAACCAAAAATCCTGAGGATACACTTGTAACCACTGCCCGAAATTTGGACGCTATGTTTATAAACTGTTTTCGGCGCTTTCGTTTTGTATTTAATTCCATTGTCTTTGACTGACTTGTTATTTGTGTAATTATATGATAATGATTAGGATAGAGGAAATATAGAATATATTGAACGGATGGAATGTAGACTAACCTATATTGTTATCGCACCATGCCTACTGTTACGTCCTTAGTGTAAATTTGTTTAGTGATTGATGCGCCAAATACTACCCAAGAAATGATGGGAAAGATACAATTTATTTGTGTAAATTGTTACTTATGTGTCTTCTGGATGTGATTGATTATTCAAATCTTCGATGATTTATTCTTGATTTAATCGAATTCTCACGTTCATATGATGCAACAGTTAATTATATCAATTCAATTTAGATAATTGTCCAGAATGGTATTGGGATCGTGGCTCACTGTACCGCGACCAGCAGTTGAAGTGAGAAAGAATTAAATGGAAATGGTTGACGAGTTCGAATGTTGATTATTTGAATATATCATTGAATTATCAAATTACTGACTGGCTCAACAGCAATATAACATTTATTACAAAAGTTCACAATGATCGTTTATGATTATAGATTTTCAATTCCATTGTCGATTATTTCATCGATTGCACTATGCGCCAGATCGCTGGGGTTTGCAACGCGAATAATGATCAGTTGGGTAGTTGAATTGATTTATTGAATTTTATAAGTTCATTGAGACCACTTGACAATTATAATGACTGATGTTGAGATTGGTTATTTATGAAATTGTACTGATTATTGAATCAATGATAATATAATGATATTTTAAATCACGCTTAACGCGTACGAAAACTTTTTGAGATCGATTTTAAGATTCGTTAACTGACTTCTGACGTTGGTTTCAATTATTCGAAAGATGTTGTCGATTTACACGTTGACATAGAAGTGATGAGAAAATGTCAGAGAGTAGTTTTGCTAGTGTTTTGAGCTACGGAAATTCTTGAGACATTTTTGGATCCGTGCGGACTTACTCTGATTGGCTTAATTCATTCATGAACATTTTGATTGGATGGTTTAACATCTAGAAAGGCCACCGTTGTACAAAGGATCCAAATGGTGGGGTTGATGTTTATGTGTCTCAAATTTATTCTTAAAAAGCTGAGTTGACAATTTGTTTTTCCCACGCCAGAATAAATACATTTTTGGAAAAGATCTCGTACGTTTAATATTACAAGCTGAAAAGGTACGGAATAATAATGGCGTAATGATATTTCTTGTCCTAAACAATTGCATTCACAGAAACATTATTATTCCAATTGTAATAACGTTTCTTATCATTAACGAATTATTTCAAGAGGTTCATATTCTGCAACGCTATGACATTCATATTTTAATTCATTTCTCACGGTTATGGTAAACGCGCATGCGTGCGCAGTCATAGTGGAACGAATTAAAATGTAGAAAGTAAATCATTCATGAGAGCGAAATCGAATAAAAGATGAGAAACTCCAATAATGTTGAGTAGGTTCTGTTGATAATTATTTCCAACGTGCAGCAATTTATTTGAACAAGGTGGAAAATAATGCGAATAATTCCGAAAAGTTGTTCCTTATATATCCATTGTTCTATTATGGCACATATTTCGAACATTTATGTTCATGTTGATTATAGTTTTTTCAATTATTCAATGAGACTTTTTGTATCAACATTATAATGTATATTATAAGAGAATATAGAATCACTTGCGAGAAATAATATTGAATATATTTTCCTTTTATATAATACCACAATAATCCGTGGTTGAGTGTTACATGTCAGTAAGTTGATGTACGATTGAAGTGTAATCTTATTTGGTAACAATGATAAACACTGCATCAGTAACAACCTCCGAAAAGGTATCGCTGTACGTCAGTATATATACATGTCGGGGAAAAAATAATTTTATAAAATTGAAAAACATGTCTTTTACATAATTGCTAGAACAAAATTTGGATTTTTTTTATCGCAGTCGCTTGCTAGTGACTAAAAAGAAAACAAGAAGTACCTCTCTGGTATAATTCACGCATGAAAATTCCCAAAACATACTCAATTTTTAACATAACTCGAGTATAATTTAGGTATAATTCGTGTAATATATCCAAATCTCACGCAATCTTTACTATACCGGAACAATGCACAGAAACAACCCAAAGTATTGGTAGAAACGAATTCGCTAGAGGATATATAAAATATTTATGTATAATTATATAAAAAATGACCCGATATAAACGTAAAATTTTTGGTGAATAGTTAACTATTGGCCAATAGTAATCCTATGAGAAAATTAATTAGAAAAAAAATGTCAGATCCTGAATTCGATCTTACGCATCTCACCCGTCCAAATACTGACCAAGTACAGACGAAACCGATCTATATGTATGCCCATATCGATATAGATTATGATTGAATTATTAGGGTAAGGTTGCTCAAGTCGTATCCCTGGTTCCCTAATTCGTACCACTCATAGCCTAATTCGTACTTAGAATACGGCGTCAGCGACGATATCATGAATCTGTAAAATAATATGACGAGACATCATGATAACAAATTAAGAAATACAAACGTACTTACTAATACTACTGGAAAGACGTTTTTAGGAGATCAAGTTACATTGTTCTTCTTTTTGGGGTCATCACTGTCTGCAAAGTTAAACTTATATGTAACTTACACGTAGGAAACAAAATATAAATTCCAAAAAATAAAATTGCTTGGCATATACAAAATCATTTGGTTTGAATACAGATATTACAAATATATTCCTTTATTTTACTTTCTGCGTCAGCACAAAGTGTATGAATAACGAATTCTCCACAGGTACGACTTAAGCCACGAGACCTTCGAAGTTCCAAACCAAAACCACTGTCACAACCAAAAAAATAACTTAATCATGCTTTAATAGGCTCCCAAACGAGCAAGAAATACTAATTGAAACAGTGAAAAAAACTTACTTTCGAATTATTTTTCCTTCACGAAAGCCGGTGGACCGCCCACTTGTTTCGTTCACTCGCACGACTGAATAGTTCAATTTTACAGCACCAGATCTCACTTCTCATAAGCGTGAGGTTAGATATTACTGAAGTACTACTTAAGTTGTGGTACGACTTTTGTTTAACGAAGTATAGGGTGAAGTTGCGGACTTCACCCTATACTTCGTTATGAAATTTTGTTGAGAAATAATCTTAAGGGTTTTTGTTGTTCATAATGAATAGGGGATAGACATGACGATTTGGAGGGACTGATAAACTGGTTTCCCTGGCAACTCTTAATCTGAATACTATAAATCAATTTGAATATTTGATGTATGAAGAATTGATGTAATGCCTCGGGTGAATGCAAAAGATGTTTCTATTTAATACTTGAAGGATTTATTCATCATCCAACATCAAAAGATGTTGGAACTTGTAGAGGTGAAAAAGTTTTTTCTTCTATAACTCATTGAACTCAATCGTACAAAATGCCGAATGAACAATTTGCTATACCAATAATACAGGTGTATAATTAATTGTCAATTAGGTATGTTGAATTGAAAAAAGGACCTACAACAAGAATGAATTACGTGCATCGAACCGGCGCTCAGAGTAGAAAATCGTAGTTTTGCATAGAAATGCATAGTAACTATGAGATACTAAGAAATCAGTCTAAATGACATTCATGAAGAATATACTTGTCACCCAGACATGTACTTTGTTGAGAAATAATAATGTAATTGTTCAAATATAAGCAAATAGAACGTGATAGACTCGGTCAACCAAATTAACAATTTACCCGATATATCAACATTCAATATTCGTCAAATTTGAACTTTGGTTTCTCTCTTTAAATTCAGTTTGCAATGAAATTAGAAGATCACACTGAGCATAGGGGAATAACGATAGACATATGTATATTTCTATGAATAGGGCACATATCAGTCAAACTGTTGTAATTCTGTCATTGGTATGATAAACTTAAGAGATGATCATTTGGATTTGGATGAATGTGCCAGAAAGAAATGATCTGGTGAACGTCAGCTAATTGGCGAATCCTTTGCGGAATTTTCTTCTCATTGCTTGTGTACCGGTACGTACTATACATTCCAATGATTCATGAATGTGCAGTATGGCGAAGGATGGGTGAATGTGACATGGGCTAGAATACGCTGTGATAACATAGGTCGCACACACAAGAATTCACACAAAAATTGGAAACACAGGATGTGCAAGGCAGAAGAGGTAACGTTGATACATATATTAACATGCAGTGAAACACAAAGACGCTGGAACGTGAAAGTACAAGAGTATTACACCAACTGGCTTGTGTAACACGACGTGTCTGATCTGACATGGACGTTGACATGGTGACCCAATGCGAATAATATGTGAATATATCCGGGAGTTTGAAACAAACATAATAGCAGGTGTGGAACTTATCCCACTCCAGCAATAATGTAGGTAAAATGCATGAAACTAGAAAATATGTTGGAAGTATGAAAAATAAGAGAAAATGTATAAAACTAACAGTGCGTACTAAACGCTAATAGAATAAGATGGTGGAATGCAGTTCTACGTAGCAATAATTTTGGTCAAAATACTATGTGTTGAATTATAAGTGCTGTGATAATCAATTGAGAAAGATTAAGAAATAGATCCTAAGACTGTTACATTTAGAACACAACTGTAGCGAAAAACAATGCTTCAATATCAAGAGACGCGGAAAAACTCAAGGCCGATTCACAGCTTTGAGTATTTCGGATTTCTCGATTCATATACATATTATTATAGTTTTCATCAGTTGACGAGGGCGGAAAATTTGAATTTGCCCTCATACTCGATTGATATTAATTGTAAGTGAACTCATAAACATAACTCTGGATTTATCCGATATTTATCATAGTTTTCGTTAGTTGCCAAGGGTGGAACGTTGTAATTTGATCTAATAGTCGATTGATATTGGTTGTGAGCTAACAACGCTAATGCAATTTAGGTTTATCGAATATTTATTCATTTGAGTTATCATTAGTAGACGAGAGCGGAAAATTTGAGAAACTCTTCATAATGAACCAAAATGGATGAAATCAAACCAAAAACAGCTTCGCTGTAAAACATACTTGGCGCGTCTAATACCGAATCCCATCCATCAACGCACCCATGAAACTGTGGACAATCTCATCTGTTCTAATCCGTTGATTCGAAGTTCCATGTAATTGGCGACGGCAACTGATATTCATTCAATGATATAAATTGGAAAAACGATACGGGAATAACAATGCAAACAACAATGCTATGTTCGTATAGAGAGTGAAAAAAATTAATAAATTTTCTCATCATCGGTGGATAAATATAATGATTTACATTGCATATTATAGTTTATTGGAATTTCATATTATTACAATCATTATTATCAACGTTTATTCTAACAAAAACCCAATGAGGGATCAAAAGTTCAAACTCATATAGCACTTCGTACATATCATGAGCTTGGTGACATAATGAATGATATTGTGATTTCATATCTTTTTGTAACATAAGTCATGTTTGAATATTATTGTATATGCTTCGGACATTCACCACGGACGCATATTTGGCGCCACCTTCTATAGCAAATAAAAGTATGTATTTTATGGAATACTTGTGCACAAATAGAATATTAGATTGGAAAATCTTTCGAATGGCTGTTGGTATTCGCTTTAGACCAGTATATCTAGTAACCGATCGGAAAAAATGTGTTAATTAAGGGAAA
>OY292408.1:7111177-7118677 GCA_958496275.1 Zele albiditarsus
AGATATTTGAAAACTAAATAATACTACATGGTGGAATTATGATTGGAATAATCGCTCATGTTAATCACTAATGTTATTATTACGAAGTTTTGTTGCTGGCAATGATCACAAATAATTCGATAATAAGAAAAGTTTGACATCATGTAGTTTGATATGGTGTCACGACAGTATATAGGTGACATTCGCGCGCGGAACGTATTACAGAGTTGTATTATTTATAGTAATAAGATAAGTCCAATTTGTACTTGAATTAAAATTATCAGTAATATGGATTATTGCAATTATTATTTAGGTATTTTATTTCATAATTATTGCATGAAATGTGAACAAAAATGATGTATCACGTGGGTAGAAATTTCTAATACACCATCTTTGTTTGTGTCATTTTCCATTCTATTCATAATATTCGTTGATAAATAACGACGAAATTTTAGTTTTATGTAGCATTAAACGAATGAATTCCTTCGTACCATACCAATATGAAGTTATTCATATTTTTATGTACTATTTACTCATCAATCGTTAGTTTATGCTCGTGAGTATAATGAAATTGATGGATATGTTGAACAACTTGAGCATTTTATGTTTCTATATCAATGTGACAGTCAATAAAATCATCTGTTTTGAATAGTTCGATGTGTATATTATCTACAATGTTTTACAACCTTGATTTTCCATCACTGCCATTTTCAAATTGGTATTTCGAACAGATATTCGAAAGCTGAATAATAAAATATAGTGGAATTATGATTGAAATAATTTGTCACAATACAATCAATATCATTATTATCTGGTATCATTATTCCAATCATCATGAATATTTTGATAATACAAAAAGCTTGATATCATGTAGTTGAATATAGTGTCATGTCAGCATTGAAGTGAAAAATTGATGTGCCTTTTTTTGAACTTGATAAAAGGAAAGAAGAATAAATGAATCAATAGTTTTGTCTAAGTTTCAGAGGCAACAAGTTCCATTTAGCTAAATATATACATAATACACGATCATAATTTTTACGTCATGTTCGAAGTCGAATGTACGAAAATGAGTTTTATCATTATTCAGACACAACTCTGCATTTCACACATAATTAAATGATTCATAAAATGCATTAATAAAATGTCAATTTCCTTGGCCGCATCTGATTGTCTACAGAAATAGGTCAATACATCAGAAAATCACGCGTGGGGATCCGGCGGCAAGCGGTTGTCTGTGACCACTCCAGTTCACGCTATAGATATACTAGCAATAGTAATTGCAACTGCATACCACATATAAACTAACGATGCAAATGATGAAAAAAAAATTACATCACATCAGTTAATTTAATTGACTGTCTGACTTTATCCCATATTATTGAGCTTCCAATTTCATTTTGCATGGAAAGTTTTATGATAATTCACTTTATACATACGCGATACTCGATACCACTACAAAATATCTGAATATTAATTATTCATCCACTTTTCACTCTCGAATAGTCAAATAATTTCTACTGCATATCACATATGAACTGACAATGCGAATTATTAAAAGGAATATTTGTCAATCCTAGTGAATATTCAAACTCAATTTATTCGATTGCTCGTGTAAATTTTAGTTCTGTTACTGAATGTGTATTATAATAGAATTACTTATGTGGATTCTTAATACTGTCGCATACAGCTTGAAAATTATTGACGTAATATTGATACAAATTCCGAGAAAAATTCGTTTTAACAACTTCCGTCCAAACAAATACATGCTGTTCAAGTACTAAAATTACAATTTATATAAATGTAACGATGAAAATGTTAGAAAAATGCGTATCGCCTACGTGAATAAAGACACATTTTATATCATACAAATCCATTTTCCAATAGATTTTGTACATTGATTCATCAATAACAGTGTAATAAGGTTTTGTGTTAATTCATATCAATAATCTCGTTCATATAATGAATACATCCATTTTTTATCAATATTGATTACTATAGATTGTTAAGTCTATATCGTATACCAGGGTATCATGGCATGACAAATTCATTGATCAGTATAATTTATGAAGTCGCGATATTCGTTTGTTTGCTTATTTGTCTCTTCTCATTGCGACAAGTGATCGTCAAACAGATGCTGTTACATCCTGCGCGTCATACGTCCACATTTTCCAACTCATACTTCTCTCACTCTTTATCCGTCAACCGATAGCTCAAGCCAAGCCAGGAATATTATCCATTCTCTTTTCATTCGTACTCTTATTTCAAACTCACACAGAAAATTCAAACGTAGCTTCCCATACATGTATGAGGACAAATATTAAATGAAATTGATGGAATATTCATATTTTTTAATTACGAATCATGTTATTGATTAAAAATAATACAATTCAGTAATTTATCTGTTAGTGCTAGATAAATATTCAAAATTCATTTGAAAAAATGGATATAGTGATTATAACACTTCGTCTGTAAACCGGGATTGTTCGTGTCCGGGCGAAAACGACACCGGTTTGTACGGGGGGGGGGGGGGGGGGGGGGGCTCCGACCATCCCTAAAAAAAAGTTGTGTAGGAGCGGGAACTGGCGCCCAAGTTTCAAACCGTTAGCACCTTCCAAGCAGTGGCAGTGAATGCACGAACTTGGCAGTGGACACGAACGACCCCCGTTTACAGACGGCGTATGTAAAACAGGTTACTTGATATACTTGATATGCAGTAGAAATTTCTTGACTATTCAAGGGTGGAAAGTGAAAGAATGATTCATATTTCGTCTATATAATGTGAATAATCATACACTTCTTCATGTAAAATAAACATAAACTAACACAAAATATATAGACAAAATATATAAACAAAATATATAGACAAATTTCGAGAAGGCAAGTTGTATCACGTATGTAAATCACGTTGCATTATTATCACTTCGTCTGTTATGGTATTTTCGGCCCACTCCGTCTGTAAACGGGGGTTTTTCGCGTCCTGCCGGTTTTTCTCCCCCTTAATGCATTCAAAAAATTCTAAAAAAATTCATGCTATTGTTCCAAACATGCATTATGAAGGATCAATCGTAGAATTCCCGTTAATTTAATTGTTCTAATATTTTTTGTTTAACAAATGAATGAATCAGGGAAAAAATTTTAAATTACGAAAAAAATTGCAACTCAGAGAGAAATGAATATAGCGCAAAAAAAAAAGCAAATTGAAGGGGAATAGTGTAGCTTTAGGGAAAAAAAAATGTTATACCGTTTGTTTGAAGCTGATTGCTTAAGTTTTAGACATGTAAACAGGCAATAAATCATGTACAATGCATTGCTTTTCACGCATTTTATTAGCAAAAAAAACGGCTTTTTTTGTTTTTACAAGTTTTTACAATGATCTTACAACTAACGTCCGCGTTCTTAAGAAGGTCGGGCTTCTCATCGCTATTTTCCCCTCCAAACACATGCTCAACCAGCGCGCGGTTACGCAGTACGCGCGTCACCGCGATATCTGACCGCTGCTCCATTTGTTTGTTTACTGTACAAAAATTACAAAAAATTCAATAAGCATATTGAAGACCCACTGATTCGAAATATAAAAAAATAGGGTCATGAAATAACCTGTTTTACATCCCGTGTAGGAAAGCCCATACGTGACAACAGTGCCAAGACTAGGGCCATATACGAGTATCTATAATGGGCCAAGCTTGCCATCCCAATGCTGGGCCATCGATGGCTAGATATAGAACGCCATTAAAAGTTATGAATAATAATTTTTTCATTTTTCTCAATAATACGCCAGTGCAGGGCAACATACGTATTCCAAACATATATATTTGTTCCATTCTTATAGCATTTTCTTAATGGGGACAAGATATGCACCGTAAATGGGCCCGTTATGAGGCCACTTGCGATATTTTCATTCGATAAAATATTTTATATAGTGAGATTAAATTGTTATCATTATAATTAATTAACTTTATAATTAGTTAAAATATATTTTTTGTGATACAGTGGATTGTTGAGGAAAAAACGCGTTCAATCGAGTTGTGTAGATAAAAAAAAACTGTCGGTGAAAGACAGAGGATTATTGACTGGCACTGTCCCAAAATCACTTCGTCTTTTCAACCTTCCCATGTGCAATCTCACGCAGTCTGAGTTGACAGAGCTTCTCGGCAACCCGTATCTTTGTGCATACGGATTCTCCCAGAAAAGTCGTGACTTACAATGTAAAAAAGTAAACAAAACGTGTTGTGCCCCTCGACGCTCTTCGAGCGCTATAGTGAAACGAAGACGCGCTGCCCGCGCATTCTTTGCCGAAACAGTCGACATTGTCGGTCTACGCGTAGTGAGGTGTGATCTACGACAAAACATTCACGGCCTCATTATTACAAGCTAAGTGTACGCATCGATTTTGTAAAGAGTGAAATATTCTAAATCGCCCGTTCTATTAATACACGTCAACAATTTTTATACGAAGTATTGACTATTCGTTTAAAATTATCAGTGCAGCTCGAGTTTCCCCTGTCTCATTTCATATATATATAACTAATTCTCGCGTTCAAATAAAAAACATTTCATATTCCGGAAAAAAAACGTGTTGTGCCCCTCGACGCTCTTCGAGCGCTATAGTGCAACAAAGACGCGCTGCCCGCGCTTTTTTCACCGAAACAGTCGTCAGTTGTCGGTCTACGTGTAGTGCGGTGTGATCTGTGACAAAACATTATCGGTCTCATTTTTACAAGCAAAGTATACGCATTTATTCGACAAATAGTGAAATAATTCCGATCGTTTGTTCTGTTAATACACGTATATAAATTATATGCGTCTTTTCCGTTTGATGGGCTACAGATGTCATATATGAAAAGCTCAGTGATGATGGAAAAACTCTACCAGGAATAGTTGGACGGTGGTTGTCGGCTGCTGTCGATCGCGAAGGAGGTCGTAAGCAACGAGAGAAGGGAAATGATGAGCCGTATGAATAATTTCGCGGTGGGCAATTGATTAGAGATAATCTCATTCGCAGAAAGATCTCTATATAATCTCTACATATCTCTGTCTCTATATATATATAATCGATATCACTATATAAAAATAATAATAAATGTTGAATGTCAATCATTTAATTTATTATTTATAATTGCGTCGAATTGCCAGTAATGCTCTAATGGGCCAAGAATATTTTTAATGCTGGGCCAGTATAATGTTTGGTGATGGCCTAGTACTCTTATCAATAATGGGACAACAGTAGCTGCCAATGCTGGACCAGAGATATCATCCAGCAATTATCCAGTAACAGCCCGATCATGGCAGCTAGTATTGCGCCATTATCGAATAGCCGTATGCCAGTCAAGGTCCAATGCTGGACCTGTTGTAGATTCCTACACGGGATACGCCGTCTGTAAACGGGGGTCGTTCGTGTCCACTGCCAAGTTCGTGCATTCACTGCCACTGCTTGGAAGGTGCTAACGGTTTGAAACTTGGGCGCCAGTTCCCGCTCCTACACAACTTTTTTTTAGGGATGGTCGGAGCCCCCCCCCCCCCCCCCCCCCCCCCCCCCCCCCCGTACAAACCGGTGTCGTTTTCGCCCGGACACGAACAATCCCGGTTTACAGACGAAGTGTTATAATCACTATATCCATTTTTTCAAATGAATTTTGAATATTTATCTAGCACTAACAGATAAATTACTGAATTGTATTATTTTTAATCAATAACATGATTCGTAATTAAAAAATATGAATATTCCATCAATTTCATTTAATATTTGTCCTCATACATGTATGGGAAGCTACGTTTGAATTTTCTGTGTGAGTTTGAAATAAGAGTACGAATGAAAAGAGAATGGATAATATTCCTGGCTTGGCTTGAGCTATCGGTTGACGGATAAAGAGTGAGAGAAGTATGAGTTGGAAAATGTGGACGTATGACGCGCAGGATGTAACAGCATCTGTTTGACGATCACTTGTCGCAATGAGAAGAGACAAATAAGCAAACAAACGAATATCGCGACTTCATAAATTATACTGATCAATGAATTTGTCATGCCATGATACCCTGGTATACGATATAGACTTAACAATCTATAGTAATCAATATTGATAAAAAATGGATGTATTCATTATATGAACGAGATTATTGATATGAATTAACACAAAACCTTATTACACTGTTATTGATGAATCAATGTACAAAATCTATTGGAAAATGGATTTGTATGATATAAAATGTGTCTTTATTCACGTAGGCGATACGCATTTTTCTAACATTTTCATCGTTACATTTATATAAATTGTAATTTTAGTACTTGAACAGCATGTATTTGTTTGGACGGAAGTTGTTAAAACGAATTTTTCTCGGAATTTGTATCAATATTACGTCAATAATTTTCAAGCTGTATGCGACAGTATTAAGAATCCACATAAGTAATTCTATTATAATACACATTCAGTAACAGAACTAAAATTTACACGAGCAATCGAATAAATTGAGTTTGAATATTCACTAGGATTGACAAATATTCCTTTTAATAATTCGCATTGTCAGTTCATATGTGATATGCAGTAGAAATTATTTGACTATTCGAGAGTGAAAAGTGGATGAATAATTAATATTCAGATATTTTGTAGTGGTATCGAGTATCGCGTATGTATAAAGTGAATTATCATAAAACTTTCCATGCAAAATGAAATTGGAAGCTCAATAATATGGGATAAAGTCAGACAGTCAATTAAATTAACTGATGTGATGTAATTTTTTTTTCATCATTTGCATCGTTAGTTTATATGTGGTATGCAGTTGCAATTACTATTGCTAGTATATCTATAGCGTGAACTGGAGTGGTCACAGACAACCGCTTGCCGCCGGATCCCCACGCGTGATTTTCTGATGTATTGACCTATTTCTGTAGACAATCAGATGCGGCCAAGGAAATTGACATTTTATTAATGCATTTTATGAATCATTTAATTATGTGTGAAATGCAGAGTTGTGTCTGAATAATGATAAAACTCATTTTCGTACATTCGACTTCGAACATGACGTAAAAATTATGATCGTGTATTATGTATATATTTAGCTAAATGGAACTTGTTGCCTCTGAAACTTAGACAAAACTATTGATTCATTTATTCTTCTTTCCTTTTATCAAGTTCAAAAAAAGGCACATCAATTTTTCACTTCAATGCTGACATGACACTATATTCAACTACATGATATCAAGCTTTTTGTATTATCAAAATATTCATGATGATTGGAATAATGATACCAGATAATAATGATATTGATTGTATTGTGACAAATTATTTCAATCATAATTCCACTATATTTTATTATTCAGCTTTCGAATATCTGTTCGAAATACCAATTTGAAAATGGCAGTGATGGAAAATCAAGGTTGTAAAACATTGTAGATAATATACACATCGAACTATTCAAAACAGATGATTTTATTGACTGTCACATTGATATAGAAACATAAAATGCTCAAGTTGTTCAACATATCCATCAATTTCATTATACTCACGAGCATAAACTAACGATTGA